>JBAMHW010000027.1:6720409-6732326 GCA_037177495.1 Rhadinocentrus ornatus
AAGAATACATTTCTGTGCAATGTCTATATCTATGTCTATGAACAGGTTGTGACTATGGCTATGGTAACAGTATAGATATATTATATATTATAATATGAATAGTGTACAGTAGTGGATGATTTACATTATCTACAGGATGTTGCCTATACAGTGATATTTACTTCATGTTTTTGCATGTCTGTCAGACTTAAATTATCATTAAGCAAAATGAATGGGCAAATAATTAAGATTTTTATGTAGAAATAATTTACAATGTTCTCATTTATTGTGGGGAATAAAAGGAAGCTTCCCTATAAACAATCTTTCTCTCTTCCTCAATAACGTCTTTGTCAAGTTTTTCTCCTTTCAAAATAAGAGTTACGTGAAGGAATAACTGCGGTGCACTGTGTAGCTCTTTTCTACTTCCTGGTTCCTTAACCTTAAATAAATGCGACTCCCCAAGTTGCCAAATAACATCGCAGCATTTGGTATTTTATGTTGGCAAAAGAGCCTGGAGTAATGATGTTTTGGCCAAGTGGCCTAGTGTGTTTGTCACTATAAACTTGTGAAATTACCACAAATTGATTAATTAAGTGAAAAAGGGAAAACAGCCGCTGCGTGGCATTTGTTGATTGATGTCCTCTATTTTTTGCTAATGTAAATAAACGCATGAAATTAGCACTAGCATTGCAAAGCATAGCAACTTATTGTGTGTGAATCATCTTCGCTCGTCATCATGATGTTTACTGGTGCTATGTTCTCTGTCTTCTCCTCCTTTATAGAGGACACAAACCGGCAACCTGCGCGAAGCTCTCTGAGGGTGGTGGGAGGGGTTAGTGGGGAGGTGGAGAAGGAAGAACGCTCTCCGTATTTTTCTCTTTTGACTGCAGTTCTGATTTGAAACACAAGGTGGCAATGTAACTTAGTTTGCCTTTAAATATGATCAGATAGATGTTTATAAAATACGGACATATTTCACAACTGCAACTTCAGAGTCTCACACTCAGTTTTGTGCTTTTTGATCATAAACCGTTTATTACATAAGAACCCCCTTTTTTTTTTTACAGATACAAATCTTTTTTTACAACCATGCAAACCCATTTCTGCACATGCAAACTTGAATTTGTAAGGCAGATTGTCTAAAATTATTTGCGAACATTCTTTTAAAATTGCAAAATCTATTCAACCTAATATTGAGCCCACACCACAACAACAGCCAAAGAACCGCAGGCCTCACTTGCCACATTGAAGGCAGTGTTCATGACTCTACTGTAGGAAAGAGACTAGGCAAAAATTGCCTGCATTGCAAAGTTCAAGCCTAAAACCTCTGGTGAGCAAAACGAACATTAAGGCTCATCTCAGTTTAGCAAGAAAACATCTAGATGATCCCAAAACCTTTGGGAAAATACTCTGTGGACTGACGAGATAAAAACTTTTTGGAAAGTGTGCGTCCCATTACATCTGGCGTAAAAGTAAGAAAAAGATCATAACAGCAGTAAAATATGGTGGTGGTAGTGTGATGGTTTGGGGCTGTCTTGCTGCTTCAAAACCTGGAAGACTTGCTGTGATAAATAGTATCCGAATTTTGTTGTCTACCAAACAATCCTGGATTTCAGAAAAAGATCATAACAGCAGTAAAATATGGTGGTGGTAGTGTGATGGTCTGGGGCTGTCTTGCTGCTTCAAAACCAGGAAGACTTGCTGTGATAAATAGTATCCGAATTTTGCTGTCTACCAAACAATCCTGGAGAAGAATGTCCGGCCATCTGTTCGTGACCTCAAGCTGAAACGAACTTGGGTTCTGCAGCAGGACAATGATCCAAAACATACCAGCAAGTTGGATTCTGTAGTTTGCATAACTGTTGTCCTTTTCACAGTTTCGCCACAGTTTTGTTCAATTTTGGTTGTTTCTGAAATATGCTCATGTCTGAGAGTGGTAATTGTTTCCTATCTAACAGTTGTGTTTTCTAAAATTCTATATTTTGTTGATGTTCTGTTTTGGTGTTTGCATTTCCTAAAGTAATTTTCTTCTGAAGCGTTTGTTTTCTGAAGATTTATTATGTTATTGATGGTATTGTCTTTTGTTTTCCATTTCATCATTTGCTTCTTTGTTGTGTTTTCTGAAAAGTTTAAGTTTCTTAAATGTTGCTTAATTGATGGGTTTGTTTTTTTGGATTTTGCACCGTTTGCAAACTATTTATTTATTTATTTATTTTTTGCAAGTTGATGCAACCCACACAAGTGTGACCCAAACTAAAATCCTGACAAATCAAAGTGTGTATGAGCACAACCTCAGATGGTCAAATCATCACTGTGATGAAATTCACCAGTTTTTCTTACCCTTCTGACAACATGCATCCCACATTAAAACATTTGCTGGTTAAGCCTGAATAGATGCTACTGTACTGTCGAGGAGTGGGCCTGTATCCCAGTTGGCAAGATGACTATTCCAGACTGACGGTAAGGAGAATACAAATGAAAATAGCAGAGAAAAGCACTGGTCTCTCTCAAGCCAAGCATCTGCTAAGCATTTTAATGGGGATCAATGGAAGGGCAGGGACAGGAGATCGAGGGGTTGATTGGCTGGCCTGCCCAGCGCTCACACAGCCGCCACTCTCCATACTGCCTGCACTGCTGTTTACAGCCAACACAAGCTGCTGCGACCTGCCTGCACACCCTGCATCTGCTGATGTGTATATCTGCTCTGTGTAAGGATTTGTGCATCTGAGCAGACTTGTGTTTTGTATGCATGCAACATGCACCAGTTTATGTTGTTGGCGTTGGCATTTAATTCTGTTTTAACAACATGATAAATGAGTATGTTGTGTGTGAGCTATAGACATGCATGCTTTAGCTGCATCTGTCTACACATCTATAAGAGTTTAGAGTATATTCAGGTTTTGGTTGCAAGTCATTTGTGCAAATTTGTGCAAGAGATTGCTTGATAAGTGCATCTCTTGTGTCTGTCTGCATCTGCTTTCCATCTCAGAGTGTATTGTTTATATCCACTTTGCACATGTGCCCTCTTCCCCCGACTCTCACGCGGTCATCAATGGAGGAGCAGCACAGCAGCAAAGAAACAGTTAAAAGTGAGGCTTTCCTGCGTGCCAAATAAATCAGATTAATATTAGCCAAAGCGAATGTCATCATTGGCACTTCTCCTCTCTTTCTCCACCTCTCTATATCCCCCCACCTCCCTACCTCCCTGCCCTCCCTCTCACTCTCCTTGCTGTGTTTAGGTTTCTGAGTTCGGGGTGGTAATGAGGGAGCGTTATGCAGTGCCATAAACGCAGGGGCTCGCTGTCAGTGTGCATAAAGGATGAGACAGAGAAGATGGCGCTGGGGTCAGGGGGGAGAAAGAGGGAGAGTGTTGAGGAGGACAGGATGGAGAAATGTGTGTGTCAGTGAAACTGACTGTCTCTTTCTCTCTCACACACATTCAAACACAAGAAGTGAGCACTCAGTGGCAATGCAGAGAGAGGGACAAGCTGGTGACAAATAGGCTGTAGTTTATGTCTGTCTTGCAGGTGCAATGCAGTGTGTGCAGCGCCCCCTACGCTCTGCTTGAGGAAAGCAGTTGAGGAAATCTCAGCAACGGCTCCTACAGTATGTCAAGCTACAATGAGTTTAGCAGCCGAGTGTGAGAAGCAAGAACTGATTAAGTCCGGGAAATACAGATTTGTGCATCTTTTGGCAAATGCAAGCAAAAGGCAAAACTTATTGCTAAAATAGATAAAGCTGAGTTGAAAACTTTAGGTTTAATGATATTTTAACCTTTTAAAATGTGTAATTTTGGGATTTTCTGTTACTTTTGTAATAAAAAAAACAGTAAAAAATGACAAAACAACAAAAATTCTAGATTTATATCTATTTCCTCAACTCAAGTTAACTTTATTTATAAGTATAAAACAACAGACATTGACCAAAGTGCTGTACAATTAAAAAAAAACAAAAAAAAAACATATATGGACAAATACCAGAAAACAACACAAAACCCTAAATGTCAAAAACTCAATCTCAGTTAAAAGTAATTAAAATGGGTTTTAAATGAGTTCTATAAATGTCCATGGTTAGTCCTGGTGTGGAGGGAAGGCAGTTTAAGAGTTTGGGGCCAACAATGGGAAGAGCTCTGTTAATTCTGTTTTAACCTTGACCACAACAGTGTTGCCAACTTAGCCACTTTGGCGCTATATTTAGCGAGTTTTTACTTCCCTCTAGAGACTGATGTGAATGAATGTAGTTTACTCTTCTCAATGAGGAGTGTGTGCTTCGCAGACCCCTACCCCGTCCAAAAGCGCTCAGAAGAGGCTTGGTCCTCACGGAGCAGCAGCTCCCAGCTGCATTCAGAGCAGGAGATCAGCTCGGTTTCATGACCTGGCTGGAAATGAAACATACAAAGCTGCTGCTTGCTGATACCGCCCTGGTTTACCGTTGCATATTAGCGTCTATTAATGAAGAGTGTGGACAAAAATGTTTAAAAAGTTCAAAGTGTTGTGAGATGTTAATTACAAAACAAATTACACTTAATAACATTAAACTAAAAAACAAAGAAAATATTGACTGGAGAATTTAATTTTACAATAAGTTCACCGTACGCCACCGGCCTCCACAGTCACCAGATCTGTGGGCAAATGCAATAGCTTACAAAATTTCACAATATATAAATATATATATATATATATATATATATATTGTACGGAGCAAAACCTTTAAGGAACATTTTCAACAACTATTTTCAATATATAACACCAAAAAGGTAATAACGTTTCAACCCAAATTTCAAGTAAAGTTTAATTTTATC
Organism: Rhadinocentrus ornatus; assembly: GCA_037177495.1. Lineage (NCBI taxonomy): Eukaryota > Metazoa > Chordata > Actinopteri > Atheriniformes > Melanotaeniidae > Rhadinocentrus > Rhadinocentrus ornatus. Next base: position 6,725,190 of record JBAMHW010000027.1, read on the forward strand.
CAAGTTTAGCCTTTACTTGACTAATTCTGATGATGGAATGCAACCGATCAACTAAAGACGACTTTCAAACATGTAAATATGAGCATTTACTGGCTTGATAGAGCCTAAAAATTAGTTACTATTTTAGGTAAAAAGAGCATAAAAACTAAATTTGTTACCAAAAAGCATACCTTTTAACTTTGTAGTTTTCACTTTGAGCCCGCTAATCAATGTCTCTCTGGAAGAAATCCAGCACGTCTCTCTCTCACACACACAAACACACCTTTAAAAAGCTTTCGATATCATTAGCTGTCATGTTTCACGGTAGGCAACAGAACAGTGCACGGGTATAAACAGCTCACTAGCGAGTCTAGAGGGTATAGCCTGTGTGTTTGTGTTAGCGTGCACTCACAAACAAGGATGCATGGGGAGTGTGTGAGTGGATTACAACAGGTTCACAGTGTGTACGGGGAAAGCGTGGCAGCAACTTGGCTCCATAATGGGATTTCTCAGTGCTTCTGCTCATGCTCGCATACACAGTGGCACACACTGACACACAAATACACTGATCTCACCCCAAACAAGCAGGTTAGCGGTAACAAAGCAGAGCACGTATGCTGTCTGAGCAGTAAGAGGTAAGCTGCAGCAGAGCTCCAGCTCAGTTAAAGACACATATCCCCTCACCTCTCCTCCTCACAAAAGCTACAGGGGAGGAAGAGGAGGGGCTGAGGAGGAGGGGTGTATGTGGAGGGATCAGCTACATTAGACAGGGATGAGGGATGCTGTAGTAAAGCTGGATCTGGGTGAGGGGAGGTTGTAAAGAAGACACTATAACATACTTAAAAAAAACTGATTTGGAAATTAAGCTTTTATGTGTGGAGTAAGGGAGCATAGAAAAAATAATAATTTTACTTTTTAAATCTTTACTTGTAAGGCTGTTGTAACTTTTGAAGCATTTGGTGGCAAGCAGCAAGTTTAGGATCATACATCAGACTGTGTGGGCAGAGCTGCGTGCAATCTCATTCCTGTCCGTTAGGTCTTATTGTTGCTAATGTTTCAGCTGATTTTCTATTATCAGAAGCTACCTTTTACCTCAAAGAAAGATTTTTTCCTCCCCCAGACATTAAGACAATCTAAAAATGCTTAATATTCATCAAGATAATATTTATGTTTCATGTTTCGGTTTAAAAAGTTGCAATTTGCTCACCACTTTTTTAATTAGAAAAAAACCCTGTCTGGTTTTAGAAAGCATAGGTTTGACTGAAAAAGTAGAAACACATGGCATAAAGAGCTGTAACCATATATTATATATATCTTTGCATGACCATCCATGCATAACAGTCTATGTCACAAAGTTCTTAGCTGTTTGTTTTTTTCTTGGAAAAAAATACAAACATGTCTTTAACTTTGCAATACATATACATATGGAAACATGGCTGCAGGACATAATGCACTTTCAACTGCCGATTAATACATAAAATAGGATTGAAAAATTTTAATCTGGGTTGAATTTTGCTAAATAGTAAACTTTTTGACTGGGTAAAGGAGTTTCCACAGCCAGGTAACTACTGCAGTACCTAGACTTCTTACAGTTTGAATCTAGTATGAGTAAAGTATGAGTACAAAAAAGCATCTGTAATGTCTGTGGCAAGGCTGAATGCACACAAAATCGACCAGGTCACTGTGAGCCAAAAGTGATGGTGCATCTGTGGTCTTAAAAGAATATTTTGGTTTCTTTTTAAGTGGGGATGTATGAGGTACTTATATTAAGGTTTAACCCACAGCAGATGGTTCTCAGGGTGAAAAATCAGAAACAAATCCAGACAGACAAGCTCAGATAAAACAGAAGAGAACAACAAGAAGAGCACATTTTTATCTTGTAAAATATATAATAACTACAAAAGACAGCTTCACTTCGGCATCAGACCTTTAACACAGTGTTTCTCAATCCCAGAACATCTGCGTGTTCACACAGTGCTGGTTTAATATGTGGCAGCATGAAACGTACAATTAAAAAAAAATAAATCTAAGTAAATGATGCAAAAGTAATGCAGTGCAAAATCCAATATTTGGTGTTCTTCTATGGAACATAGACTTAAAAAATAGAAATTTAAAAAATTTAGTGACTGAAAACAAAAAAAAAAGTTAAATGGTATCAACCAAAATAAAAACAACAAAGACCCATATGAAAAATAATAATTATGATTGCATTCAAAGATGCAACATGGCAGCCTCCAGTTGGGTGCGCCGCCACCTATGTATTTACAAACATCTAATTCTAAGCTACGAGAACGCTTTCATTTGGATCCGATTGTGATTAGACTTTAATAAAATACATATTTATAAAAGCAATTCTTGATTTTTGCTAAGTAAATACCAAAAAAAACTACACACTGTACCTTTAAGTGTCCAGGTGGCACATGACTTGACTTGGTCACCTGGACATCAAGTTGGATAAATTGGGGCATTTATTTAATTTTTTAAATTGTACATTTTAGTTATTCATGCATGCGAGGCAGACAGCTATTTGGTTTCCTGCATTGACGTGTACTCATTACCCCAACATCTAGACTGTCTCTGCAAGGCACAGATACTACAATGTTACATCATCACGCTTGTTGCAGAGCATTAACATTCTGGTTTAATCAAAGTACAGGATAGAGGGTATCTAGGTAATACATATTTAATCCATAATCCATATCTAAAGTTCCCGAAGCCGTTCTTGATTTTATTTACTTGGGTTGAAGATCTCCATGCACCACCTTTAAATGTCATTGAATATGCATAAGCACTAAAGAACAAGCTGAAGGAGATGAAGAAAGGAGAAGTGGTGACGGAGGTTCAACCTCTAGAATATTCTGTGGCCAGAAATAACCAACCACAGGCCATCTGGGGACTCCGCGTGCCGCTAGCACTATTTAGCAAGCTTTTAAACCACATCATTAGCCCAAACCATCCAGCTCCCCTCCCAGGTGCGGTGGGGAGCCAGGTGCACCTTTACCTCTTTGTCTCTTTGTCCCTTTTTGCCCTGCCGTCTCTCAACACACCTGGAGGGAATTCAGCCAAACCATCAGCGTGAATGTGCCACAGGCTGAAGAGCACAAAAATTACACACCTTACTTCTGCAGAGCTGAAAGCACACAAACACCTGAGCATTATGCGGAAATGTGTTTTGGGCTCACAGGGTGACTACCTTGTAATTCCACCTGAAAACAGAGCCTCCTTCAGTGTGGCCCCAAGACAGTATTAGCCTTCACTCTGCAAATTCCTCCAGCGTGTCTTCCCAGAAAATACTACACTGTAGAAAGCATTGTGGGGAAAATATTGCCAATAGGAGCAGGTTTAGAGTGAGGGAGTTTAATCAGAGCTGCCTTTTTGGGATGAAGAGCTGTTTCTCATTGAGAGAGGTGAAAACTTAATGCGCCATGCTGAAAAAAAAATCCAAAACAAAAGACCTAGCAGTGCTCTTTCCTTGAATCTCTTCTTATCTTTCCCAAGCCCTTTGCTCACCCCTCCTTGGCTCTCACTTTTAACTGCTAACTCAAATGAGGTCGAATCCGATCTTTTTCTGCTTTCTTACTCTCCCTCTCCTGCCACAGAGCAGAGGAAAAGTAAGCAAGGAAACTCTCCAGGCTCAGGAGCCGGGGAAGACAACTGTCCCCTCTATGCTCGGGGCTGACGCTGGCCAAATAAAATAGCAAATGCTGCACCAGGAAATGGCTAGCCAAACACAGTAAGCCATGAATCTAGGGTTGGCAGAGTGGAGGGATTTCTCCATGCGGTCCACAGGCAGCCTGCATTTCTATAAAAGTTCTTTTGTATCTAAAAGACATCTCCCAAAAGGGTTTAACAGCAATCCGAGGCAGGGAGCGTCACTAAACTTTTACGCCACCAACCAGTCAACTCAAGGTGCTAATAGTGGCGCGCCACTGCTTCAACAGCTGGCAACAGATTGGTAAACTGTTGTTTATGGAATCCTACGGACAAACTACTGCCTGAATAAAGTGCAGCTGAATGAGGAGCAACATTTAAAGGAAGAAAGTGACATGTAAAAAGATTTTATATGACTGGTCTTGGCCCTCGAGGATGGGAGTTTGATAACCTTGGTTTAAAGAATGAGGCTGGAGATAGGAGGGAATACTGATGACAAAAGAGGAGCTGAGACAAAGAAACAGAAGATGTTTAACACAAATTTTAGATCATTAGTGGCTGGCGTTCAATCAAGAAAAAATATAATGTACAGTAAGGACTGCTGCACATTAAGAATGTTAAGGCAGAAGCTGTGAAAGAGCATTAAACAAAGTTACCTGAACAACCTGGAGACATTTATTTATTTTCACTTTCACACAGAATGCTGAAATAATGTTGCTGCTCGTTGGCATTTTCACGAATAAAACAATAATAAAACAGAATCATGCTTAAATGTTTTCAGTTGCACTTATAATCTTGCTTATTTTCTCTGAAGCAATTTGGCTTTAGGAATCTACCTGTCAGGATTCTATTTATGTTCTTGCTCCTATTTTGACTTTTCCCTTTATTGCTAGAGATTGGGCATGGGGCTGATGGGAGATTCTACTCACCTGCTGCTGTTCGATCACATCACAAAGGGAATTAACCCCTCTCCCCAGTAGTTGAGACTGCCATTGACCCGCCCCCCTGGCTAGCTGAGCCTGCCATCTACAGTCGCAGAGTGGGCCCCAGCGAAAGCTAGGTCCTCTTCCAAAGAGGGGCATGGAGTAGACATGGACAGGCACCACTCATTAACCTTTAAAGGTTCAGACACAGAAACTGTCTGTCTTTAATAGAGAATTAAGAGAATTAAGAACGAAGGCAAAATTTTGGATAATACACTCGCTCTGAAACCCATATGAAATTGTTAAAAAAATGTGAAATATGGGACCTTTAACTTACCTTTACAGAAGAGGTCCATTTCCTAGTTTTGAAGACCCACCACAAGTAGTGTTGTTCCTGCTGCACCACCACCTCAGTGTATTTATTTATTTTTGTTTTTTTTGTTACTTCTCTAAGGACTCTATATTCCCCAAACAAAGCTTTGTTACCTCTACTCAGTCTGCTGTCTGCTCCTTCCTGGTTCCAGCCTGTCTTTCTGCAAACCCGAACACAAGCAGCCAGAAAAAGGCTCATTTAAAGCCCAGATTACTATGATAAAATCATACTGTACTAACTTTCTTATGAAAACTAAATTCTTAAACATTCGGTTTGAGACTTTAAATAAAAGTATAGTTTACACCAGGGGTGGCCAACGTCGGTCCTTGAGAGCCACAATCCTGCAGATTTTACAAGTTTCCCTGCTCCACCACACCGGACTCAAATTAAATGGATCCAACAGCCTATAAGCATCTGCACAACGACTCATTAAGTAAAGTCAGGTGTTTTGGTGCAGGGATACATGGAAAACCTGCAGGATTTTGGCTCTCGAGGACCGACGTTGGCCACTCCTGGTTTACACTATATCCTGCTTAAATGTCTACAAACAGAAAATTAGTCTTTCCGTTTTCTTGATATGAACATTATAAAGCTCCATATAGAGAATGTGGCACAGTCTAGTTATGGTAAAAGAACAGACTTCCATTTACACATCTGATTAATACATAATTTACAAATAAAATTATTATTATTAGTATTTTGATCATTTAGTTTCTTTTTTTAATTAGTAAGAAATGGAAGTAAATGTGTTCAAAATGGACGTGACTCCTGATCTCTGGCTCCAAAATTAAAAATCTAATTAAAATCATATTGTGTTGTATTGTGATCACACTTGTGATGTACACCTCTAGCAGCAGGTGTAACACATCAAATTGTAAATAATTCAATGATAACCTCCAAATTTGGTTATGGTAATCATTAAAAAAAATGTGTTTCATTAATGCCCAAAGCAGAACTTTTTGGTTCCTCTGGGGCCACCAAGTGTGAAAAAATCAAGTTGCTGCAGATGCCGTCGAGGTGCAACACCAAACTCCAAATACCACAGTCAAATAGTTGCGTGTTAATTCAGCCGGCCGAATTCACCTAAACAGAAATCACATCTCTCTTCATATTCTGAGCCCAGACATCACACACCACCCATCTCTCTCACCTTCCCTCACCTCAGGAAAGAGAGAGGGCGCCTCTGTTCAGGCCACCACAGATGAGGGAAGCCAAAGATTACTGCAGCCACCGTGGAAATGTTAGAAGTGGGTGGCAATCATTGGGGAGTAGAGGTTTGGGAGGGCAGAAAATAGTGTGCATGAATCTGCTATAAATGAAGCACTGTCCCAGTCATAGAACTGAATGTTCTCGTTGAATTTGATAAATAATAAGCGATTTGAAGTGATCAATAATTTCCCATGATGGAAAAGAATACAGATACTTCTCCGTAATGAACCACCCTAGTTCATTTCTAAAAAAGAAAAAGAAGAAGAAAAAAGAGAGAGACATTTGCAAAAGTAGAATAAATCTTCTGTCATTTTTTCTTTTGTTTAAATCTTTATTAAACAAAAACAAGTCCAATGAAACAAACCTCATTCTTCACTGATAAGATTAACTGTATTTTTGAAAATCTGAGAAACCTCCTCAAGAAACACTGGGAGGGACGATAAAAAAAAAAGTTTAGCATTTTAGAAACTTTTACAATCAGCAGATTGTTTGATGAATGGTGAGGGTGTCAGGATTGGATATAAAAGCAGCTGCCACCAAAGGCTTAATCTTTCTAAGCAAGGATGGGTTATGGCCTCACCAACTTGTGCTGACCATAAAGAATCAACAATAAACTGCAAGAGGGGGAAAAGAAAGACTTCTTAATGCAAGCTTGCAACAAATTTGGATACTTTAACATAATAATGATAATACTAGTAAGGGATTATATTTATATTGTGTTTAATTGCTGATGGCACTTATAGCACTTACAATGTGTTTATTATTCCTCCACTCCTCATTCATACTTGGTGATGGTACGCTAAATGTATAGCCACAGTTGCCCTGGGGCAAACTGATGCAAACATAGCAGCCAATCCGGGCCAACGGCCTCTCCGACCACCACCTAAAACATTCATGCTCATACATACACCAGCGATGTCCACACTGCTATTCACATGGTTTCTCTCTGTCCCACTTCCTCCCGGGGGAGTGGTTACTGTTTCAGTCACTGTTGGCCCAGTC
>JBAMHW010000027.1:6732426-6746099 GCA_037177495.1 Rhadinocentrus ornatus
ACTTTCATGTTGTTTATTACTGATTCTGTTTATTTACACCTCTTTCTGTAAAGTCCTCTGAGACAACTTTGTTGTGAGATAGGGCTATACAAATAAACTTGACTTGACTTGACTGGAACAAGGATGGCAAAGTGTCTTGCCAAATGACACAACAACAGATCACTGAAGGTGTAGGATTTGAACCACCAACCTTCCAGTCATACCTGAGCTACTCCCACCAAACATGTGCATGTTATGATTGATTAATAAAATGGCAGTGTGGAAATAAAGCCACTTTAATGGACCATGATCACTATAGTTAAATGGACTCATAGCACTTTTTGCCCAACACAGTCGACTACCACAACCAGAAATGTAACTCTAAATGTATAATATAAGGAGGGAAGCATTAACAATACCGGCTCATTTAGACATAGGCTCATCTCAGATGGCTGGAAAGACAGTGTACACCGAAATGTGTCTGATTCATGTCAAAAACGAGACAAACCATTCCCAACCATCCATATCCAATATCACTGATGCACAGGTGTGCTTTAAGCAACATCTTTTCCCCGCAGGTACATAATTATTTCACCTAATTCCACTAAATATTTTTGAAACAATAAATATTCCTGATTATCTATTGTTTTATCTAAAGTTGGCAATTTTGTTGATATTACTTTATGTTAAAGATGCAGGTTAAATTTGTGTTTTTTAGTCCTTTTAAAGTGCAATAAATTACGTATCTGCAAATGAACTAAAAGCGAGTCCTGTAGCCAGAACATAACCGAGGCCCCTGAATATAAATTTTGGTATTTCAGGAGGCTCATAAAAAAGTGCTCATCAGTGCAGTGGAGCAGTTGGGAAGTGTGGAGAGTGACTGGTGCATTAGTTAGTGGAATTATGTGGCCCATAGCCGCAACAGCTAGAGGTACAAATGTTCACCGGCAGGATTAGATAATGCTATTGTCAAAATGATAGTAGCTTTAGAAAGAAGCATTAGCATGGATAATTCCACAGATTCAGCAGCAGAGAACTGCCATTTAATTGGCGCATTATACCCAAAGAGATGAGATTTCAGATATAGAAAGGCACTTGCGCTACAAAGAATCAAAACTTGACGGTAAATCTTTGAATTACAAGTCATCACGTTTCCGTGTCTTGTTGGGTAAACGGATATTTAACAAAGGATGATCAAACACGTCTCTTTGCAGCAAACTGGGGGAAAAAAAGGCAGCACAAACACCCTCCATATTTGGTGTGTAATTCCCATTTAACCACTGCGGAGTCTTTGTTTCTATGCTTCAGAAATACAAAACTAAGCTGATGGTGGAGGGAGAGCTCGAGTTTTCTCTACAGGTATTGCTTGTAATTTATTTAGCTACACTCAAGTCTACGCAAGTGAGTGAAAAATAAAGTTTTTGCCTTAATTCATCTTTTGTCTTGAGTTGTAAACATTAACATAGAGGATAAGCTCATATTTAATGTAGCAAACTCCTGTTTGACCCAGGTGGGCAGCATTATGATTTAGGCTGGAAAGGAGTGTGAGAACCTTAAAATGTTCTTGAATGAAAATATTAACTAAAAAGTTATTCTTAGTTCTGTAAAAAATTAATATCACAGTCACAAACTTTACAAATGCAGTGTTATTCTTGTTAATCTTTTCTGATACAATGACATACCTCACACGAGACAATATTTAGAAGTGTGAAAAGGAAGGATGAGAGACCCGTTCAGACTTAATCTCTGTGTTTGGTAAGAAAGGAAGGTGCAGACTTTGATCTACCTGTGGTAAGATAATACAATCAGTTCAATGTATTCTTATGAAACTAATGTGAGAATTTTAAGCAGCCTTTAAGCGACCAACCATTCAGAAATCCTTTCAAAGCTAAGCATGCTAAAGCTAACGTTTTTTGACATTCTACTGGTCTTTTTTGCAAAGCTGCAAACTTAAAAAATCCTTAGTTTAAATGTAAACAATTATATAATTAGAGAAGAAACTGAAATAAATAAATAAGAGTTATAGAATAAAAAGGTATTTTTAGAAGTTGACTGCAGTCTATAAAATGTTATGGTCATTTCACTTGATTTTGCTAGCTGTTAATAATTAAGTCCCAAAATCGTAACATCTGTGTGGATTAAACATAAGTAAAACTGTCCATCAGTTCCCACAACCAGAAATTACAGTTTTTAAAGCCAAATCAGTGAAATCTTTCAGAGCCATTGTACGTATTCGGGACACATTGCTTCAGTTATATTTAGCATTGCAAATAAATTGGAAAAAAAATTCAGGAATAAATGGTTTTATATCAACCTACATTGCATCTTGAGATTGATTTGGAGGTGCAAACACCCCCAGCACATATTCATTCTTTGTAATGGCCAGTTTGTGTGAAGCAGGAGGGTTGTACATGGTTTTGCATCAAGCTGCCAAAGATTGGGGCAAAAGTGGAGTGGCCTAATAATCTCAGTGGCGATAGGATGAGCTCAAAGCCAGTTATACCAACAGTTTGATTGATGTGAAGGTAAATAATAGTTTTGCTGCTGATGACTAAGAAAAGGTCTGAATAATGAAGGAAAAATGTAAGAAATCATATGTGGAAATTAGCAATGCGTCTGCAGGACTTTATGTCTGTAAATGCCACCTAAAGCATATTTCTTTTAACTTCAAGCCTTCTATTACATTACCTGTGCATTGCAAACCCAGGAGATGTCAGCTCAGAGTTGTACCTGAACACCTTCAATGTTAAAAGGTTTGGAGCCCTCCTTGAAAACAACAGTTTGCGATGGATCCAAACAGATAAAAGTTTCTGAGCAACACGACTTTACCAGGATTGACCTCAACTAGAGCAGGTATACGCTGTGCACGCTCCGTTTATTCCACATGGCACTGGCAGCTCTTGCGAAGTCGGAATGGCAGCGGTGTTGGTGTGGGAGGGCTTTTCTCGCATGTTACAGTAGCAGGAGGCTGTGAACACACACAGCTGGTGCCACATGAGGCGATGTGCCTGCTTATAAATAGTATGCTACTATTTTGTCTTTATATATTTAGCTGATGGATATTTTAATGCAAATTAATGTGGTGGGATTGGAGAGGGGTGTTTTTGTTGACTGGAATTAGTGTTGTGAGCGAGCTTTCTTCTCTATTCTCTCTTTTCCTTTCTCTCCTCTCCAAATTACAGCTATTAAGACAAGACTGGTGTGAGCCAAACACGGCGCTCCACTTAATGTGATTTCCCCCGCACTGAGAAAGGAATAAGCGGCAGTGATTCATGGGAGCTCCACAAAAAGCCTGAGAGACGGGAAGATGTCCACCTCCGACATGCGCTGAACACAAACACTGGGCTTGTTTAAGTGTGTAATTGCATATGTGTGAGATTATTGCATGCTCATGTGTGTGCAAGCACATTGTGAGGGGATGAGCTTAAAAAGAAACATTATGATTTTTGACATCCTGCATTTAAGTCTGGCCAGTTCTCACACTCATATAATGAATAGACTGCCAGTTTCCAAAAACCTGGTTTGGGAGTGAGCAGCCATGGCCCCTCATCTTGATGTGGCTTTATAGTGTTTCTGCAAAATGATCTCCCCCTTACTCACACACAACTGAGGAGTAATGTGACAGCAAGACGCGGGATCTTTTTCAGCGTCTGCCATACCAGCTTTCAACACCCACCATAGGCAGAATTAGGGTTGACAGCTGTAGTTGAGGACTAGGGATTGGTCGGGCTCTGGGGATGTTGTACGGGAAGAGAAGTATACACCACTAAAGGGTGCAGGAAGTAGTGAGAAACTCAAGCAGTGGTAAGGTTATAGTCCAATTTGCCCCAAAGTACAGCCCAAAACCTGTTAAGAAACCCTAAAAAGTAGGGATGGTAGGGGCATGGCAGAGTGAGGAGGCCATCTGAGGGCATCCGGTGCTGAAAAGTTAAAGCGTGAGTGCTGACAGCAACACAAAAAGTTTGGAAAAACACCAGAGTCAGGACACAGCAGATTGGAGATACTGTAAACCAGCTGGTAAAGAAAAGCCTTCCCTTAACAGCTTTGTCAGATTTAAAAGAACGTGCTCAGTGTGAAGGGTAGCAAAGTGCTTTAATAAGAAACCTCTCCAATTTTGGGGGAATATAGAAGAACCATTCTTTAAACAAGCCCCAATGACCAACCCAAACTCAGTGCAGCTCTGCAGTAGATCCGCCTTCTAAATCTCAGTGCCAAGTAGGCCTGGCCTGCCCCATAGATCAAGGCTTAATGTAGCCTGCAGCGCTGGCAGGATGGCTGAGACAAATGACAGTTCACTGAGGTGGGGTCCCTGGGCAGAGCTTGGCCTGGCCTCTGGCGCTGGACTGGGGTTAGCTGCAGCCTGCAGGACAGAGAGCCCGAGCAGGAAGGGAGGTGGAGAGTGCAGAGCTGGGAGGGCTTGCTGGCTCTGCTAATGGGTCCCCAGACAACCAGGCATGACCTTACAGGCCCAGTGCATTCATTACCAGTTGGTTAGCAGTTAGCACGAGTGCAAACAGCTCCTGCTAGTTAACTGCAAAAAGAGGTTAAAGCTTGCTTAAAGGGCACATGCAGACTTCTGTTAGTTGGTGTCAGCTTTGTGTGATTTGATGCAGTTGCTGTCTGGACTGATGAGGCATGACAAACAAGACACTAACACTGTCAAGAGAAGCTGAAACGGTAACACTGAATCTTGTTGAAAGAGAAAAAAATGAAGCCTCGGAGTTAATGTTTGAACACAAACCTAAATTCTCTTGTAGTCTAACACTTTGCTGAAAATGACAGGACCCATGTTCCCAAAAAAGTTACTTTAAATAGAACATATTTCTTAACTATTTTTTACCAAACAGCAGCTGGACTCTTATATGAAGTGAGAATGAGCTTTAAAAATTTAGCATTAAAAAGCTTCAGTAGCTTCTTCCAAAGAGTAGTTGAGGTAGCACTTTGGTCAATACACTCAGTCCCAAGTTTTTAAGAACTTGTTGCTAGCTTTAAGATTCTAATCAAATTTCTCAGTATCAATACGGTACGTGAGACATTATTTATTTCTCATTTTAAATAAACAGTAAACATCTTTTGCATCCTCCATGAAGCTAATCAGCAGTCGTAGCAGTTAACATCACAGTCCGTCCTTTATTTTTGACTCATACACAAACAACTTGACCAAAACGACCTCCTGGATGTCACCTCCTCTCCATGCAACTATCATTTTCCTCTAAAGATGTCCATGCAGCAGCAGCCCACAGCGCCTGTGAACTCTACATACATTATCCCTCTCTACCCTGCATGGGGCTTTGAGCCCATTTATTAGCATCCCAGTGCCTTGCAAGGTACCTGCTGCTCTTCTAAAGAGCCTTGGCACTTCTACAGATCACAAGATGCAGAAAGATGAAATTTTTAGCTAAAACAGAAACATACTTGGATATTTTCCTAACTGCATGTCTCTGCAGACGATAGGAAATAAAACAAGTTTAGGGAATGGATTACAGGTGGCTTTTCAAAGAAGCGTTAACTGGGGCATGGCTGCCTGGCACACTCTCTCCTCAGTGCCGGGCCTAATGATTTCTAATGCTGCTAAACATTACAGCGCTGTGAAAGCTCTGCTTTTCACTGGGGACGCGGCCGCAAATCTCCCATCGCATGTTCCCTTTGTTGATTTTTGTGAGACAACAACACGGCAGTGCTTATCTCCATTACAGACCAGCACCGCGGGGAGCTTTCCCAAAGCCTCCTGCCCAACGCCTTATTAACAGCTACTCCCTTCTGTCTCCCCCTCATCCTCCCAACTGGGAGCAGATAGACGAAGAGAGAGAGAGTATTATCCTGCCGTCTCTTCCTCTGATGCGCCCAAGCTGCATCTATTCACGCGCTGCTGGGCCTGGATGGCCCCACATCCCGTCTTTCACAGTCTCAATCATGTATCACACCAAGAGGGATGGGGAGAAAAAGACAGAAGAGTTTCTAGTTATTTATAAGCCCATACAAAAGGTTGGCTGTTAATTTTAAAGCCTGTAAGAAGATAAGGGTCTTTTGTGCTTCATTGCATTGTAGGAAACAAAAACAGGGATAAAGCTGTCAACACTGATAGCTTCATATTGGTGACTCAGCTAAGTTGCATCCCGAAAGGAAACACAATGAATTTCTTATTAAAGCAGCAATCTAGTGCAGTGATTATCATCTTTCTTCATTTTGGGTTCTTCTCCAGAAGTATCTATGCCGGCAGCCTTCATCTGGTCTCTCTTGTTTATTTAGAGTGTCTTTATTTGTTTCTCTGCAGTCTTGGGACTAATTATGACCATATGCCTGGCTAATACACCCCCCTCTGAGCCAATAGTGTGGTAGCCTGTTAGTTCTCCATTTTAATCACAACTAATGCGGTTAGCCTGATTTTTTCCTGTGGTGTTCTACAGAATAATTATCTCCCAAAAACTAACGTGAGGAACACTGAGAAAGTAGCTCCCACCTCTAACATTGGAGCAGCTAATCCATTAGACTTTGACACCCAGAATTTATCACCTATCTCACCTGAGACAAGCAGGCGGCTTTCCTCAGGTGTGATTATGTTGATTTTGTGGAGGTGAAGTGTCTGGGAAGAAGCAGCAGTGTCATGGGTTCAGTGTTGGCCCATATTTTACCAACTTGGCTGGGGGACAAATGAGTTTAGTCTGGGTGTGTTGTTGATAGGGGAAAAGGAGGAAAAATGACTACAAAGTCAATCAGCTTGAGCTAAAATTAAACAGGGGTGTGGAGCATTAAAAGAGGGGCAAGGTCTCGTTAATGGCATGTATAGCATTGTGTAAAAGTCTTGAGCTTCTAATTTCTTTATATGTTGCTTCCAAGCAGCCAGACGTTGGCAATAGTTTTCCAGGCTTTCTGAAGGGTTTTCAAAGTTCACATTGGATGCTGCTTTTTTCAATCATTTTGAGCCCAAACCTTGTACCTGACCATTTCTAGAAGAATATTTGTAATATTTGACATATGAATCATTCAGGCATAAAAAAAAGCTCCTAAATTAGTAAAGAACCTATTTTAATTTTAGTTTTAGTGACTTTTCTTTAGTTGCATTTATGAAAATCAGAAGTATACAAGTGTGACAGACAAAAAAAATGTATTTTTGCAGCAACAAGGTGATTCCTAAAGACGTGTTAGCTGACAAATGAACTATCTCAGTATGGTGGTCAGTGTGGCCTTAAAACATTTGATGAAAGTGGACAAGTGGAGGACTAAAGAAGATGGGTCAGGCCTAAAATTCCTTATATGCAGCAGAAAATCTCAATCTAAAGGTAATGTCCTTGAGAAAAAGGAATCAATCCAGCAAAGATCTCATACGGGATCTGAGAAGTGCATCTAGACCTTCAACTGATCCAACTAATAACTGGAGCCTCATTAAAAATGGTCTCTATGGAAGGGTGGCTGTCGAAAAGCCATTCCTAAGGAGGGGAAACAGGGAGAAAATGTGGTGGTATGCCACATGTCTGGACTGAAAATTATTGACAGCAGATCTTAAGAAGTGATGAATCATCTGTCTGGACCTCCACTTGACTGAAGCGGTGTGGGATTATACATGATCATAGATGACTGTAGAGGCCATTGGAGTTCAGTGAACTCATTGTCATGTTGAAGAAACCAGTTGGAGATAATTTGAGCTTTGTGACATGGTGCATTATCCTGCTGGAAGTAGCCATCAGAAGATGCTACACTGTGGTCATAAAGTGTTGGACAAGGGGTCCAAACTGTGCCGAGAAAATATCCCCCAAACCATTGCACCACCAGAAGCCTGAACCATTGACACAAGGTAGGATGGATGCATGCTGTCATATGTTTCCACCAAACTCTGACCCTATCATCTGAATGTTGCAGCTGAAATGGCTGACTCATCAGACAAGGCAATTATTTATTAATTATGGTGAGCCTGTGTGAATTGTAGCCTCAGTTTTCTGTTCTGAGCTGACAGGAGTAACACTGGGTGTAGTCTTCTGCTGCTGTAGTCCATCCGATGCAAAGTTGTTGTACATTCAGAGATGGTATTCTGCATACTTTGGTTGAAACCGGTGGTTATTTACGTTACTATGTGCGTTTCCATTACTCCTAGAATTGTGCAAAAACTTAATATCGCAATAAAAAAACCGAAATGGAAACACCTAAATTTTGAAAAAACTCTGAAAAATGGCTAAACGCTCTAATTAGGTGGTTTTTCAGATGTACCGATATAAAAGTATATCGCAAAATTGTAATGGAAACGCTTTTTCCGTATTTACACATCCCCAGAAGTGACGTAAGTGGTCACGTGACCAGTTCATGTCAGATAAACATGCGTACACGCAGGAGGAGACTGAAATCTTTCTACAAACAATCAAAGAAAAAAATACAACTGTCATCCTCAAAAGCCAACAACGGCAAAATGCAAGAGTTTTACAAAGAATTAGAAATATCCATCCTCCTCAAAGTGGAGTCTCGCAGGACAAGATTTTACAAGACTAATTGCTAATGCGCTAAACACCATTCGATTGAAACACCTGCAAATGGCACATTTTAGAAGTAATACTGTAATGGAAACACAGCTACCGTCGCCTTTCTGTAATCTCTAACCAGTCTGCCCATTCTCCTCTCAACTCTGACATCAACAAGGTATTTTCAACCAGACAACTGCTGCTCACTGGATATTTTCAATGTTTAAGACTATTCTCTGTAAACCATAGAGATGGTTGTGTGTAAAAATCCCAGTAGATCAGCAATTTCTGAAATACTCAGACCAACAAC
Source organism: Rhadinocentrus ornatus (assembly GCA_037177495.1). Taxonomy (NCBI): domain Eukaryota; kingdom Metazoa; phylum Chordata; class Actinopteri; order Atheriniformes; family Melanotaeniidae; genus Rhadinocentrus; species Rhadinocentrus ornatus. The sequence continues at coordinate 6,741,163 of JBAMHW010000027.1, forward strand.
CATGCCACATTCAAAGACAGTTAAATTCCTTTTCTTCCTTATCCTGACGCTCATTTTGAAATTCAGCAAGTCATCTTAGCCATGTCTAGATTACTAAATGCATTGAGTTACTGGCATTAGCTCCGTTTCCACTATAGTTTTTCACAAAATTGAAGCGATATTTCTAAAATTTCAACAAAGTACAACTGCGATTTTGAGGCGTTTCCACTGAATGGTGTTTAGCGCATAAGCCGCAATTCTCGTGCAAATGCAATGCAAAAAAACACTTTAGTGGTATACTTCTATAGATACGTCTGAAAAAGCTCATGAGAGCGTAAAAACATTTTAGTGATATTTTAGAGGTTTTTCAAAATGTGGGTGTTTCCATTATCTGGTTTCTGTTGCGATATTTAGGTTTTGCGCATTTCTATAGGCTGCTTGTGTTGTTAAGCAATTGAACAGATGGAACTAAAAAGTGGCCACTGAGTGTTTATTGACACATGGGACTGTTCTTTTTTCCTGATAATACATAAAGAAATGAAGGTTCCTGAAAACGTTTGAACAACACAAGTAGACTCGCTATTACAGCCAGTTTTACAGTTGTATATTTTGTGAGATGATTCCCAAGTAAACACAGAGGGTTTTGCAGTAGACTTGTTCCTGCTTTTAGGCTTAAGCATCCTGCTCCCAGGTAAAGTCACTCTTTCTCTTTATTTCAATAAGAAATCATCCATTATTTAGCTCCCAGCCTCTTTGCCCTGCTTGCCTCCCAGCCTCCCCCTGGATTGGGGCGCCCTGCTGATTCTCACTTCAAGGACGAACGTTGCGGCGAGGAGAGTAGTCGACCCAGTCACCAGACAGCCTCTCAGAAGATGAGAGAGAGGGGAAGGGGGATAAAGTGAGGAAAGAGAAAGAACGCACACACATCTTTCTCCACAGAAATGCAAAAAATGTGTGACCCAAATATACATTGCTTTGTACTCAAAGTTCAAAGTTTCCTGTCCTTTCCAGCAAACACTCAAGGAGAAGGAAAACACAACAATGAATAAATCATACAGCGGAGTACTGAAACGTACTGTAACAGAAGAGTGAGCCAAACTGTGGAAGAGAGACAAAAACGCAGAGAGAAGAGATCCAGAGTTAAAAGTGAAACGGAAAGAGCAAACACCTCTTTGGTCTTTTGATGGCGCTCTCTTACGGAACATACCATTTGTTGATTTACTCTTAAATCCATCAGTCGAACTAATAATTCGACGTTGAGGGCTGCTGTGAAGTAATAGATCACATGCACACAAGCCGTCCTCTGTCAACTTTACAGAATTACAGAAGCCAAACAGCTGGAGAGCCTATTAACAAACTTCAGACTCCGATTCAAAGTGCCAGTCTTATAACTTTAACGCCTCAAATTAACAGTTTACTTTTGATTTCGTAGAGCTGCTTGAGACTTGTTTGCTTAAAAAAAATACCAATAAAAGGCTAAATTAAGGTTCATTTCCCTTCTATCCAGAATAAATATGTAATCCTTTCTGTAACAGAATGGCTAAAGCCAGTTCTCTAACACACACAGCTGAAGATATCAGAGTTGAGATCTTTGTAGTGGCTTAAAAACACTGAAGCCATTATGGACTTCCCATTTCAAAGCCCAGGTCTGTCAAATATTCTATCATTTCATCTATTTTCTGTCAGTCTTTGTACTCTGTGTTAATAGAAATCCCATGCACCAAACCCCCACCTACCCAGATGAATAATTAATCAGACAGAAAAATGTTTAAGCTTCATATCAATGTTTTCAGGATTCATATCTTATTATATTATATGCATAATCATACTGTTGCACAACTGCATTAAGTTGTTTTCAGTGCATTTTGACTTATTGAAAATTGTCTTTCAGGATGAAATGTGTGTTATTACACTTATCATCCTGAATGTCTACATTTTTACCTTTTATTCGTTTCCATCATTTGGAGTGTAATTTTACATCATGAAAACAGCATGAAATGCTGCATAAAGCTACATGTGCACGACATACTACATAATAAATGTGCACAAATAACATGCAACATGCCTTTTTTTTTTAATGGGAACAGTCCAGCTTCATACACATCTGAAAGTTCATGCTTCACATTTTTTCCATTTAATTTTCATCTCAAATTAAAAATAAATAGTTACATAACGTAATGCAAGACTGAATCTTCTCTCCATCTTCTGAATTTCTTAAGGTTTTTTAATTTCCTGTGTTTTTTGCTTCAGTCCAATGTTTTCCTGGTATTGTTTGACTTTTTAGTGCCACTGTACATACAGACTTCATGACATAATAAGTTTAAAGAGAGATTGATTAATTTCTCTGTAGCAAAACTTTATGAAAATGACAAGAATTCAATTAGATCATGGAAATTTGGGTATAAAACTGACTCCTAACATTATTGGGATAATTCAACCTAGCTTTCCCATTGCAAAGTGCAAATGCTAAGAGCTAACGCTACAACATAATAGATCAAGATAATTCTAAAGCACTATCCTATCAATTTAGCTTAGCGCTAACAATAAATGCTAAGCTATCAAATAACTCCACAGAGCTACCGAAATGCTGGTTAGGTGCTAAGAAGACCAAGGATGGAAGGGTTTGGCCTATGTTTGGACCAATAATGTTTTTATTCAGGAGGATCGTAGCTAATGTTTGCAGGTAGGTAGGCTTGGTTGTTCGATTTCAAACTTCAGCTGTGAGGCGAGTGTGTTTTGGTTTAAATGGAGACCTTTTATTACTCTTTGATGCATGCTAGAGATTACTGCATTTAAACATGTTTATGTTTTAATATGTGAGTGAAAATAAACTGCAGAAAAGAAAGCTACAGCTCTACTAACATGTTGTTCTATCTGTGCACATATACATCCCAGTGAAATCTGGATATGCACCTGTTAATGACAATATTAACCAGAAAGTCCTGATGATGCCATGCTTGCTGCATGACACATATCGTTTTGGGTTTTTTTGCATTAAGGCATCAAGATGCAGGGAGACCCACCAGAGAAGCCGTCAGAAGACAGGCCAGTTTCCCACTGAACTCTTAAATCTCAAACACCAGGCAGCAACTCCAAATGAAGGCCATCATCGGAGCCCACAGCGGGCTGCGACACAACAAGTCATCATTCCGTCTACCAGAAGAGAAAGCTGCTAATGATGATGTTTTTCTTCAAGTGCACAAACATCAAGTCCAGTGAGATTAATCTGCGCGTCTGTGTGTGAGCTTGACAGAAACGTCTTCTTGCATTACACTTTTGCAGCAGGAAGATGTAATAATTTCCCTTGAAAACTAGGGCTAGACGCACGCTTCCTAATGATGGAATCTTTTGATGTTTAAATTAGGATATCACACACGAGGAGCTATCCTCCCAGGGCCGCACCTTCTTATGACAAGATTAGCAGCAAAGCAAAGCCATTACTGTGGTTTATTTCTGCCCCAGCCAACTCCCAGACACAGGCACAGAGGTAGGCAGCCATCCAGAGAGGGAGACATGCATGCCGGAGAAGGAGGGAGGTAAAAGACAGAAAATGGAAACAAGAAACAGCAAGGCAGACTCCAGAAAGAAGAAGAAAAGAAGGGAACAGCTAATGGGGTACACACTCTTTAAAGATCCTATCCGAACCACTTATTTATAGAGCATCTGTGATGCGGATAAAACCTCAGCTTCGTATTTCAGGCAGCCTGTCACAATGTCAGCCATGTCAACTTTTACATATTTAGCTGTCTCTGCTGTCAGCACACTGTACAGCGACAAAAACTAATAAAGCTGTAATGCTGACAGGCCTTGAGACGGACTGGTAGCAACATTTACTGACTCGGCTGGCGGTCTGTGTATGTCTTAGGGACAGGAATGTTACAAAAAACAAAATACAAATTTCCTCTATGACTGGTCAAATTGCTGCAGAACAGTTGGGATTTGGGACTGATAGCTGCTGTGGTTTGTTCGAATATGCAACAATAAACTACTTTGTTACTCGTCAATCCAGAAGAATGATCACATGTTGTTACCTGCGTCGGCTATAAATCTAGATTCTAAGTGGGAAATTAGTAAATCTAAACCCACTTTACGGGTTGACTAGCAAACAAATCACACAGTGGGCAGTTTCTGGTGTTGAATGGAAAGATAAGATCATTGATCAAATAAAAAAGAGAGTTCAAACTGAAACTGACCTACATAATATAAACAATACAACTGGAATGGTTTTTATGGGCGGGATACATTTTTTTTTTTAGTTAGCAAAAGAATGAAATGACTTTATAGGGCTTGGGAGACTTAGAGGTCAGACAGATCCTGACTTTTTGACACTGATATTGATCAAACTCCCAAACTGCTAAATGCAGCATTTTGTATTACCATCACCTATTTAAAAAGTGTGTAACTGGATATTTTATGTACTCAGAATCCAAACCTGTTCCCTAAACATTAAATGATTTGAATGCAAAGAAATGTTTCAATTCGTTTCTACAACAAAGGGCAGCTATAAGAAAAAACAATTATAGAGTGTTCTTCCTGCTAAGGGGAGAAGTTTTAGTGTTTCCTTTATCACATTGTATAGGGTACAATAAACTAGAAAATCATCAATGAAAGGAAGGAAGATAAAACTGAAAAGAGAACACAAAAAAACAAAGACCCTGACAGATCATTTAAAAAATCTATTAGATAAATAAGCAACCATTGGTTTCAGGAGCATTAATACAATGACAGTCAACACCTTGTGGGAATTAAATAGACTGGCAATGGAAATGAAACATGAGCGTGCTATTTGCAACTCAGGTAATCCAGAAACAACTGCCAAGTTTTTATGAGAAGCCCATCATTTCCTTTTAGAGCAGTTCTTAGATACACCTTATGGTGCCCCTGGACACATCGTCAGTGATGTAACCTGGGATCACAGGGGGTTTCGGGTCTTTCAACAATCAGACCCCCTCCTCCAG
>JBAMHW010000027.1:6766067-6783382 GCA_037177495.1 Rhadinocentrus ornatus
GAGCCTATCCCAGCAGTGTTTCAGGTGAAGGCAGGGTACACCCTGGACAGGTCACCAGTCCATCGCAGGGCTGCTTTGGGTCAAATGTAGCCAAATATTAAAACTTATTTGTGCTATTTTTAAAATCCTTTAAAAAAAAGGTATTCTAAATAATAAAATTGAGCTTCTGCTGTTGATGTTTAAAGATGATCAAAAGCAAATGATTGGGCTACTTGCATTGTAAAATAGAAATTTAATTTTTTTTTTATTTAGACTGGAAAAATGCAGATGCTAAAATAAGCTTATTCTTAAAAAAAACAGGAATAAAATTGCAACACATTTAGTCTTTGTACAGCAGTTTCCAAAAATCCCAACTCATTTGGCAGCTCGCGTTGCCCCTAGACTGGCATCCAGAGGCTTTGATGTAGTCAGCAGTCACCAGGTGAGCGCCGTGGAAACCTGTGCTAGAGAAGTCTGTATCCTGCCCTCTTTCCCATCATCTTTTTATGTCTGTCCGTCTCTCTCTGCCAGCTAATGAGCTGTGCAGGGCTGCCATCCTTCTCTGTAGTCATGTAGGGAGTCAGAGAAAGGAGATGGGAAAGAAAAAAAATACTGAGCAGGAAAGACAGAAAACAGGTGAGACAGGGAGAGAAGAGAGTGGGGACATCATGTTTTCCCTCACCTCCTCCCTAATCAGGCCCGTCTTCCTACCTTACACCACACGGCAATTAGACCTGACAGTACTCCCATTCCCACAATCCCACGTTCAAACACTCAAATAAACACACAGGGGAGGGAGGAATGCTTGAAAACCAGCTCAACTTAAAAAACAGACAGCCTGTAAATGCTGAAGTAGAAATCTTAAAACTATAAAGACAGAAATTCCATCATGCATGACCAGATGTTGAGCTTGAAAGTGGTCATGACTATGTGGGGTATGCACATGCAGTCTGCAGTCCCCAGAGGATGCCTTCTGAATACTAGAGTGAATAAATTTCAGCTTGCTTGCATGAACGGTGAGCTAATTGAGATAATTAGTTTGTTACCTCACTCGTTATTGCATTTTAATGTGGATTCCAGTGATGAAGAAGGGAGGAGCAAGATGCTGCATGTTGTGTGTGTTTTTATGCTTATGTGGGCTGCATGCATGTTAACAGTTTTTCTTTTAGGTAATTAGCTCACACTTGAATCCACAAAGTTAGCAGAGGAACTCACCGACATTGCACAAAAACAAGTAAAGCTAAAATTAATTTAAAATACAAGATGGAAATTTATTAGTGTGTGAAGAGTATTCAAAAAGTTATTTCATAAGGCAGTAAGCATTTTTAAGTGCCAAATTTACAACACATGATGATATATCTGAGTGCTTTATGACTGTTATGCAAAAGCTTTCAAAGAAAAGAGACAGACCTGTAACGTTTAGATCAGGGTTTAACGACAGCAAAAGCAAAAAGCAGTTCCTGTATTTCTGCCAAAAAGTAAGACGTATTTCGGCTGAATTGAATCACAAATTATCAATAAATTTTTTTGGAATGTTTGACATCAGCAGGGAGATCACGGTTTGAAAAATACCACTGACAATTAATTCATATAGAAAAAAAGGGGACCTGATTATACCTTTTTACGAGCTGAAAAGCCTAGGGAGAACCTTGGCTTTTCAACATTAGAAGTAATCTTAATCTGATAACTCATCCTAGATTAAAGTGGAGGTGTGAAAATTTTTAAATGCTTTATAAATTTTGGTATGTTTTTCCAAGTCCTATCCTACTCCATAAGTGGGCACAAGCCATGACAAAGGTCCCGCCATCAATTACAACCCATACACAGACATACACACACCAGCTGAGACACTGTTTGCTGGCACCATTTAAACAGCGATTTAAATATACTGGTAATTTTTATTTTGCTGTTTTTTGATAGAGCAGTATGATACATTTATGGTGACAAAAAACACAAAACCTTAAATGCATATTTCACTAACCTTGATTAACCTTCCCTCTACACCATCTTGAACATGCTAAAAGGATTGCAGGTGCTTTGAGATCACAGATGACAGGCAGAAACATCCTTGAAATTTCACTGAAGGAGTCCTAAACAATGTCTGACAGTAAAACAGTCCTCCAGGGAGATTTTATAACACTGAATCCATGAAACATAGCCATTAGGGATCCTACCTAGACTTTTTAAAGTATAATATATATAGTCTCACAGTTGATGGCGTACATTAGAGTAACAGTCTGCAGTAGCTCTATGCCATGGATTGTGTGAAGGCACAGATCAAGGGAAGGATATGAGAATATTTCTGCAATGTTTTAAGCAGAGGTCACTAACTAGCGGGCGCGGTCCGGATTCGGACCAGGAACCAGTCCCACATGGACCTGGAGTTACAAAATAAAATCTGACTGGGTGCTTTTATTTTAACTGGCGCAACTTTTTCAGTCTTTGCGGTAGTGGTCAGGAAACATGCGGACCAATTGCATGTGAGGTAAGCCACCCCACTTGGTGCACTCACCAATCAGTGTGCGAGGCTCCTCGGGCAGCGGTAAACTGTACGCTAGATTTAAACAAAGTGGGGATAAAGACGACGGCACCGAAGAAAGGCAGCAGAGCTGGTTTTTCTGTTAAGTCTCATGCAAATATCGTCAGTTGCGGGTTTAAACGCTTGTTTTTTTCTGAGTGTATTTGCTGATTTGGGCTTGTTCTGCTCATGCTATGAAGCACTTCTGATTCTCTCACAGCTGTCCACAATATTGGATTTTATGTTAGAAGTGTCCAGACTATAAGAGGGGTGATCTAGGTTTTTGATAGTCATCAAAATGTGTACCTGCACTATAATGAAGATTTAAATACAAGTTTCCAAGACTTTACTCGTCCTCAAAGACGTACATGCAGAGAAATGCATCCCCCTGTGGTCATAGATTCTGATAGGTCACAGATTTTGGTGTAACACCAGCATGCCCCTACCCACATGCACGTCCAACTTCTGACAGAGCAACAGTGACAATGCCCGTAAATAGTTAGGAGATGTGTAAAATATATATAATAAAGAGTAGAAAAGAGAGTGTATTGGAGGGCTCATCATGCAGCCCCTCAAAAACCATCTTATCCGTGAGGCACAAATCAGTTACACTCATAACAACATGAGGAGGAGAAAGTTTTAGTTCAACAAAAAAAAATAAAAATAAATAAATAATATATATATAAATGTTAGTTGAATACCCCTGGTTTAAAGGGTCCAAAAGCAAAACAGCCTGCATCTGATGGGCAGTTAGTTATAAAGTAATTTCACAAGCAAACAGTAACTAAAACTAAATTCAAAGTTCTTTTACAACCTGATAAACCTTGAAGAAATAAAAAAATAATAATCTGTGCAACACCACAAATGAGGCTTTTACATTCATATAACCTATTTCTCACATCTAAAAGCAGAACATGGGACGTAAAATCCTCTAATCTGATCAAATATTGAAATTTAAGGCCATAATACCCAACCAGGCACGTAGCATCCTCTCACTGGTAACAGCCTACAGTAAAACAGCATCATGTTTTAGGGATTTTTCTTTTAGTCTGCAACAGGTCAGGTTGGAAGGACTTTCAGGATCTGCAGTAAGTGAACATTTGAACACGACCTAAAGCTCACCAACACAAAAAAAGTTGCTGAAAATGGCAGAATCGGACCCTTAACATGATACAAAAAGCTGAAAAGGCATTTTAAGGCTGTGGCTGTGCATGTTGTTTTCAAATCTTACATGGTTGAATTTATATGTTTCAGCCAAGAAGAATTTAAAAAGCTTTCAAAGGAGAGCTCCACCAAGAAAACTCCATACTGCTAATCAATATGTAGTAGTAAAGGTCTAAAACTTGGTTTTGTGGATTCACAAAACAAAAACAAAATGTTGAAAATATTAAGGCCCGAATATGCTAAACATATATGTTCCTAAGTCATGGGGCATATTAAGTGTTAAAGAAATAGACCCTAAAATGCCTCTGTGTTAGGCAAGTGCAGAAAAGTGAGCCTGTCTGATGGTTTTTAAGATACACATCATCACTGAAACTCCCCATCTCCTTTCTTGAAGAAGCCATTTCAACTGCACACATCAATGGCCAACACTCTAGACCAAAGCAAAGAAACAATTCCAGATAAATCATTTGCTCTCTAAGCAACTAGCTGCTTCAAACGTGCCCGTGACCTTCAGCTTTGCCTCTTCCTACATCACATTGCCTGAGAATATAAAAGCTTATTAGCTCAGAACAGTGTTGATACGTTTGTTCGAAGGCAATGCACTAATGAGGCGTTGCAGGACACGGGCAGCTGCCGGCTTTCCTTTTGGAGATATTTTTTCCTCACCAGAGGAGCATAATGCACTGCTAATGGCATCTCATCCACAAATGGGCAAATAAAAAGAAAAATAAAGTACAATATTATCTTACCATATCAAAGAAAGTGGCATCCATGAATTGTGCAACTGTCTGTTGCCATGTTGATATGTGAGCAGGAGGAGATACTTCCACTGATGCAGAGAGAAAAAGACAAAAGAATAGGATGGTGAATTCAAAGTAATGCTCAAATAAACATAAAAATTTAAAGAATGAGCTTGAGTAGACAAAATTAATGCATCATAATAAATGTAAGTGTGTAGGAGATGCTAAAATATGTCCCTGGAATCTCTGATCAGATTGATTTAAACCAGATAGATGAAATAGTTGTCCATTTAACTGTTAAATGTTTTTGCTTCACTGGATTAAACATCCTGTTGAATTAATTTTGAATATATTTTATAACCTTAATGTCTTATAAATTCAGATGACAAACTGTAAAGCAATTTTGCAAACAACCTGAAACTCATGCAGAAGTGTATGAAACATCTAACACATTTATAGCGTCTGTATTGATCTCGCTGATTGATTCTTGGTTTTCATGGAAGACTTTCCCTCCATCAACACCATTCCCATGTATGACTTACTCTTTCCCTGCAGCCCCCAGAGTTTCAGAGTCTTTGCCTCTCTGTGCACGGAGACTTTGGGAGACTCTCACTGAAGGGCCTCCTCTAAGGGGAAAACTATTTCTACTTTGTTTTGGTGGCAAGCACTCGTTGGGAAAATCTTTTTAAGAAGGCCACATCATTAAGGAAGGAAAAGCAAACCCTAGTTCTGGTGTAAAGTAAACAAAAACAATCACTTTAGGCTTTTTTAATTTAATTTACTGATGGTAGAACCCAGTGAAATCGGACTAGTTCTAGAATTATATAGATCCTTAGGGGTGAGAATGGGGCACATGGGGAAAATGATCTTAAAGAATGTAAATTAATTTCTTGGAATTGTTTCTCAAATGGTTTAGTCTCTCTTGTGATTTTTGTCAAGTATGCAAAAATGGAAACAGTGTCTACAAATAAATGCCTTAAAAGTGTTGCTGCCCTATCAAGGGATGTCTCTGAGGAATGGATTTTGAAGTAAACAGATGCGTAAGAGCATTATAAATAGTATATACTAATATAACAGAACTGGTCCTTTAGTAAAGCCATGCCTTTAAAAAATCTCATTAACACTCTAAAAGAAACAGTAAATGTGCAAATAATTCATCATCAGTTTATGGATTATGACTAATTCCTAGTGGAAATGGAAGTTATAGGTGTGCATTTAAAGTTAAAAAAAATTCTTCGACAAAGATTTTTTTTTTTTGTGCTTTTACATGAACAATGGTGGAACTTTATCAAATTTCTGAAAGTCAGCAAAGATCCTTACATGTAACTCAAAAGTTACTGAAATTAATGCTTGGACTATGATTACTTTTAGTATGGTCATGTTATTTTTAGTGCTATTAAAGCATATTTAGTTAGCGTCTTCAGTTTTGTAGCCCACTGCTTAATTATTTTAGTTTAGTAACCCTTTTTCAAACAGAATTGTTTTCAGGCACAGGAAGTAACTACTTAAAAAAAGAAACTTAGCATGAAACAGCAAGTCAACAAACTATAGGGGTAAACAATGTGAATAAATAAAAAAATGTCTCTTAGGAGTGTTTGTTTCAAATGGATATTCATGATTTGTATTCAGTTAGCCAGAATATCATTTCAAAAAATTATTTACTTTATTTTTGCTAATAGCAAAGTGTGTGTTAGCATGTGTGTGCTAGCATCTATGTGCTACCTGTTTTGACTAAGAATTTGTCTTCTCAAACAAAGATAGATATTTAACTACCTCTAAAATGACAATATTTATAGTTATTTTAGTTTTGGGTGTTTAACACATGCAAAAAGGCTTGCTATAAGACACAAAATCAACACATTATCAATACATTAAACTTTAGGCCTCGTTTTTGCTGGGTTAGCTTATTTTAAAGTTACCTTGCTAGTCTCCTTTTAAAACTAGACTGGATCATGTGGCGAAGTGGTTTTTATATTATTTAACTGTTATGAACTTGTTGAATTTAATGTATTTCTGAAGCTAACATGAATAAAACCGGCTTACGTCAGGAAAGTAAATGAAAAAATGCTTTTGTTAGTAAGACAATGATTACAGTAAGATGATTTAAGTGGCATTTGGCAATCCGTTGCTTCGTATAATTGTGCTAAGTAGGTCATGTCATTCCAAGATTATCTATTAAATCAGTTCCATGGCGCTAACATTAACTTTACCTGCTGAACTGTAGCTACAGAAGAACTGAGAACTGATCGTGATGTTTAGAGGGATTTGTTTAGTATATTTCCAAAAGATAAATGGAGGAGGCGGCATGGGTAGCAGCACTCAGGATTAAAGACTTTGTTCAGTTGTCTGCAGCCGTCATATTAAACCTAAAGACTTTGGCAGGACTGGACAGTCAACTCGTTACCACCCATTTTGAATTTTCCTGACCATCTTTGCACAGTTAGTGTCATGACAATTTCTAATGAAATCATAATATTATTACACTAACACAATGGAGTGCCCAGTAAATGATAATAAAATACACTATTGAAAATGGTTCCTTTTAAATAAATCTTTAAGTACTTACTCTTACATATTTCTCTGGTCTTGAATTCTATGTTTATTTTATTTTATTTGAGTGTTAAAAAGTGTCTGTTTTATAATGTTGTTGTGTTCTTTGGAACCTTTTATCAGGTTCATTACTTGTTGGGCTTATTATAAATATAATATAACTCCATATGGCATTACTATTATTATTATTTTACAAGTATTGTAGAAAAAATTCAGTCTGCGTGTAAGTGTGTGTCTCTGAGTATGTGCAAGTGTTTGATATAAAATAATAAAAATAATGATAATAAAAAAATAATCTTTTATATTATAAATATGTGTAACATTTCTAATAAACAAAACTGATTAAAAATCATATGAAAATTCAGCGAGTTGTGCTGATTTTAATCGTTGATAGACCTCTCCCTCTGTTAAATTATGAAGCGGCAACCTCGGGCGGTAATCTGGTACAAGAAACCATTTTAGGATTAATAGGTTAAGTTTGCCTTCATGACAACTGTGAGGGGGATGATTTTTTTTTCTAACTCATCCATTTGGATGTTATTTAATCTTGAAATTCAGCATAATTAGTCTTTTTGATTGACATGTATCCAAAACCTGCGGCAAAACCTGCGTCAAGAAGAGAGAGTGTAGCACAAACGCAAGATCCAAGTTGGTTCAGTTAGCTCTTAGCTACAGACAGCTCTGAGTTTGATAGATGTCAGTCATCCACCCCCACGCTCTCAGCCCCCCTCTCAGCTCCGCCACTTTGCCCATTTTTGAATTTTCTGGGCGCAATGGCAGGCGTGACGCTGCCAAGATGGCGATGGTAGGAGCCCCCCAACGAGCTTCACTTTTGCTCTTCAGAAACCTACGGTTGACGTCACGGAGGCTCCGTTCATCTTTTATATACAGTCTATGTGAATAATGCAGTAAACAGACGCGGCTTATCATGGCCCAAGATGGCGGCCGCGTTGATGCATCGGTCCTGTGGACAGCAGCGTCAGAGGCGGCATCTACGTGTATATATCTATAAGTCAACACTAAGCAACTTGGATACTTGAACACTTTGAGCATCTTTACGGTTTGTTTTCAGCTCTAGTGTGAAAATCTTATCTAACTGAGTTGATGTGAAGTGTCTAAAAGCACTTACTGAAAACTAAATATGACATGGCTTCCCCACATTATCTTAAAGTAAATCTGGTGCTACCATATAACCAGATTAGCTTTGCTACGTAGCTTTATGCTAACATAAGGTTAATAGCCCCTCGTCCAGTGAAATGACAATCACTTGGTGGCACCTGGGGTGTCTAATAAATTTTCAGACCACTGCAATGGTCAGTGCTACTGCACCACCCCTTTAACTCTGCCCCTGTTTGTATCTACTTGTATGGTGAAAGACAAATTTGTCACTCTGCTATCAAATCAGTAAAATACACATTTGTAACATTTTCAGTAGTTTCACCAGCTACTGCGAGGCTCTGTTGATGTTGCACAGCGGTAGAGCTATATGTTAGAATAGGGCAGTGGTTCCCAAACCCCCCAGGGGGGACCTAGAGCCATGACAGGGGGGGCACAGCAAGGCTAAATAAAACTTATAGTTTTACACTGCCAGCAAAACATGGACAGATTTATGAAAGTAACAATGGGCAAACAATGATAAATCAAGAATAGAGATTTCAACTTCTAAAAGTAAAACTGGTTTAAACAATGTCACACTATAGCAGATGAGTTGATCATTCCTTCTGCCACTGGCATGGTTTTCACTGTAGTTAACAAAGAAGCAGCCAATAAACTAAACTAGACTATTTCATGGCACATTTCTTCGTACGTTTCTTTTAAGCTTTGGGGTGCATGTGGTACTGGGATAAGAGGGGGCTTGACATTATTGTTGACAATGAAAAGGGGGCCCTGCTAAAAAAGTTTGGGAACCACTGGAATTAGGGTACCAACAAATCAGCTGCAACTGTGTGATGCTATCATGTCAATGGACCAAAAAATCTGAGGAATGTTTCCAACAGATTGTTGAATCTGTGCCACCAAGAATTAAAGCAATTTTAGAGGCGAAAGGGGGTCCAACCTGGTACTAGTAAGGCAGATCTAATGAAGTGGCAGTGAGTCTATATATGTTCCCAGTTGGACCAATAAATTTCACCATAATTGTAAACATGTATGTATTTTCCATCAAAAAGCATCAGAAGTGCTTTGCAGAAATGAATAATTTTTATAAAAATATCTGAATTTATTTCGCTTTGCCCTAAGTTATAGCAGACAGCAGTGACACACATGCATACACACCCTTTATCTTATGGACACAGTTTTGAGAGAATATAGTTTATCCCAAACAGCGAAGCAAAGCATTAATTCCCTTAGTGACACCCTTCTGCATCCCACCTCCAATCCTCAGCTATGCTGACTCTCATAAACACAAGCACTCTCACAAGAACACACCTTGTACTGTCTTCAGCTATGCTCAATTATTAATGTATAAACAAAGAGCCGTGAACTATGATGGGCTGTCGGCATGTATTTTCCCCTCTCATATCTTGGAGGCCTCCGAAGTGTACACAAGATGTGGCACTGTAAAGAGGGAGGAGAAGCTCGAGGTCAAACTCACTCACCACTTGGGATGTTAACATGCACACTCACACAACCAGATGCACATGCATGTATTCACAAAATCGGCACAAACAAACACAAAGTCTGCAAGGAGCAAATAGTCTAAAAATGTTAGGGGGAGCAGTGAGTCGGAGGGAAAAAGAGCAGATAGCTCATTTCCTCTGCTGAGACGGTTAGCTGCCCTTCCCTCTCAAGAGGTTGGCTCAGTCATGTGAGAAGTGTGTGAATGTGTGAATCGAACAGACAACAGTCTCTCCTGGATAAGAAAGGATGATGTAAAGGCAGTTCACTGAATTCACTTCATGTAGGAACAAAGAATTGCAGCTCTGATAGGTGACTGAAACATGAGCAATAGTTCTGAAGTTAATTAATTTAATGAACATGCAGGTGTTCCTGCAGGGCAGTCAACCTATTAGCACTTTTTGTGTAAAAATGTTTGCTTTGTTAATTAGCAGAAAATGCTGCTTAAACCAGAAATGCCTTAAATAAAGCTTTTTGTCAACATTTTTTTTATGTTTCTTTTACCTCAAATCCAACATGTGCATTTGTGTTTAAAAGTGACCAGATTAGACCTGTCTAATCATTTACTTTCTCTGAATTTGCAAAGAGGGAAGATTTTGCCCTTGATGGTTGTGTGGTGTGGCATAAAATAACTGTTTAATTGAAAGATGGACACACGTTGGGTCTAACTTTCTGATTCAACACAGCTGTCAGAGTATCACACTTTCAGCATGTTAGTATTTGTTGCAGATGGGATGGAACTCATCACAATGAATAACTCAGAAAAAGTTCGTTTCTAACATTTGGTAGATGTTGCAAGGGATATTTCAGTTGATGTTTTGCATTTCCATTTTAAGACTTTTAAGCTAATTTTAATCTACAACAAAGCAACATAATACAAATTTTAAACATAGGTATAAATATGAGGTTTTGCACAGAGATTTCTTATATCTATAAACACACAAAAATGAGCTAAAAAAATAAATAAACACAATAGCTGTGTAAACTAGATAGAAGAAGTAAATGTTTCTTTTTTAAGAATTGATACTGTATTTAATCACCTTTCTTAAAATCAATACAACATACCTGGATATTTCGTCAGGTATAGCCTAGTTATTCTTGCATGTGTTATGTTTGGACTCAAAACGGTTCTTGTTCTTGACATTGACCCAGAACTACAACAACCTGGGAAGTATATGGAAAGTAAAAAATGTATAGAGCTGTTTACTTTTCCCATGTACCAGTTGACATGATACAAATTTTTGACATATGCAGACTCAATTATGGTGATGTAACACATCCCCCCCCAAAAGACCCATTACTAAGAAGCTGAAACAGGTTATGTCTCCACAAAGTCTGATGTATTTAATTTTATAAATCAACTTCCTTCCTCTTCACTTACATATTAGAGTTGAGCCATGAACATAGCTTAAATTTACTGTATATCCTTCCTTGTGTTAGGGTCAGCACCGACCCGTTTCTTAGGTTTGAATGCATGAAAGTACCACTTCATTGCATCAAAGCTTTGACTCTGTCAGGCAACTTTTTTTTTAAACAAAATAAAACAAATTTTAAAATGCTCTGGTTGAAATTAAACCCTTTGTGTTGTTAGGCTCGGTTTTGACCCAGTTATCAAAATAAGATTATAAAGCAATAATTAGAGCCAAAACTGAAATCATAAGTGCCCTGCCAGCCAGCATACTGACAGCCAGCTCCTCTCCCAATCATGGGAGCTTTAGGGGTTTCTCATTTTGCTTTGTTTTCCAATATACATGCACATAAACAAAATAAACAAAGATGGGCATGTCCAGATATGTGAGATCAATTCATCAATGAGTGGCCATTTGAATTACAGAGTGCACATACAAAAATGAGTAGAAGATTTACAGTGAGCCTAGTTCTAGATAATATTTTTGGTGAAAATAAGGGAGAGGACACAGAGAAGCATAACGTTACAGATGAGCCATTTTCTGAGGAGGAAGGCAAAGTGGAGTATCAGCAGACTCTGATGAGGAGGTCCCTGGTGCTGAAGCTGCTCCCCCTGAAAGATTCAAGTCCAAAAGCAGTAAGATCGTTTGGACCTCTGTACTTCAAAATGTACGTGGCATCTAAATGACCCCTGGAATTACAACGTTTGCTGTGACGAGAGTCAGTGACATAAAGACGTGTTTTGAGCTATTTATACCATTGTCACTAAAAAGAGTCATCATTGCTATGACAAACCTTGAAGGAAAAAAAGTCCATGGCAGCATGTGGTAAGACATTGATGAGGAATACCTGGATGCTTACATTGGTGTTCTTCCTCTAGCTGGAGTGTCAGATCCTGCAATGAGGCCACTGATAGTCTATGGGACCCATTGACCCGTAACACCATAAATGCTACTATAATTAACATTAAATGAAGAAATAAAACAAATTGGTTTTAAAAATGTGTTCTAACACACTTAAATTTATATGATTCTATTGAGGTTCATTTTAGTTGTTTTTTTTCTTTGAAATTGAGAGGTATTCGGACATAAAAAAGAATTAGAGGCTCACATCAAAATTATTAAAACCGATATTTTAATGGATAAGGAAGCCTAACAAGGTAACCAAGAGATGAGAAACAAATTGGATGAAAGCTAAATGTTTTTAGTGTATTTTACAGCTGATTTAAAACATGGGTCAAAACCAACCCGTTAACATAAGAGATGGTAGAAAGATTACACAAGACGAGGGATATGTAAACTCACTGCCAATGTATTTTCATGCAAAGCCGTGAAATACACATGAATGAGATTTTACAAAGATAAGATGTTTGGTAATACCAGTTATGTCCTGATGCATAACTGAAGCCATCCTTTTGTTTGGCATGGAGTATTTCTTATTAATGTGAGCAATAGTAAAAAAAAATAATAATATAAATAAAATATCTAAAGATTGAGGTCACATTGGTGTGCAATGTATGTGGTGATAAACTTTCATTCAATTTTAAGGGATTTTTAAAGGGTCTAATGACATAAATGGTAAAAGTTTATATATAAGAGAATATACAAATCTCATATGTCTCAGGATGCCTCGCAACTTCCGCTTCGTCATTAGGCATACACAAGCGATCAAATAAAAACAAAAAGGAAAACGGTAAAAAATGATGAAGTTGTTCATGCCAAGAAAGGTTAAGGAACTTGTTGAGTTGTTTCTTAGCGCCCAGCTGGAAAAGTCTGAACTTTTGAGTATTGCTGTATATGATTTAGCGTGTTGCGCTAACCAAACAGCTAATGCTAGCTATTAATGTGCAGATTGTTAGTCAATAAGCGATTATTTTTTGGAATGTATGTCAGTTGTAACCATGCTTATTTTGCTTTCAGCTCCTACAAAGCGCCTGTGATTTAATGATTTGTGTGGAAAATAAATGCTTAAAACGATATGGGCCATCCATCATTTCTGGAGAGTGACATTCTGGTTGGGATGCTAAAGTAACAAGAAAGGCCAATTTCACTGCATTATTTAAATGCCATTTCATTGTACTTACCTCTTCTAAAACTATTGCTGATTACTTAATCGATCACTTAATGATTAGAAATAATAAGCGGAAAATTTGATGATTAAAGTTGCCAATGGTCATTTTTATAAGTCAAGCTAATTGTCTGAGCTCTGATGTAATCTCTCCACCTTTACAGACTAATATCATCTGACAGCATGGACTTGCTGCTGTCTCAAGCTCAGAAAGCAGTTCAAGCTGAGGAGGATCCGCATGCTGCCACTGCTTAGCCAATACACACATAATGTGTACTACATGTATGCACCATGCACACTGAAAGCAAAACATTCAAGGAAGTTCTCCTCAGCTGTGCACACACAAATCCATCAAACTGTAGCGCACATCTCCAACTTGTTAAGGCACTATTTGTCAGCTGCTCCTGGAGTGGCTGTGTGACTCCACCACTAATTGCCACTGGTGCTAAATTTAGTAAGGGAGATATGAGTCCTTTTGATCAGAAGCACTGAATCCAAGAGAGGGAGAGAGAGAAAAAATGTACTCAGCCTTGCAGGCAAGTTTACCCGCCTCTCCAGCACTCTCCCCCATCTTCCTGTCACTGGGGAATAGGTGAACTATTCCATATGTCAGCCTTGTCAATCAGCAGCAGAAATATGGGAAGCGCTCCCTCCCGCTCAGTTTTTCTCCCCCTTCTCTCGCTGACTCTCCCGCCAAAGATCCAGGGTAGATGTTGTTCACCTCTCTGAGAATTCTGCCTGTGCTATGGTGCATGTTTGTTTATTTCTGTGTCATCATGGGTGGTTTGGAACCTCAAGACAGGATAGGAATATTAATCAAACCAACACACAGGAATTTTAATTGTCATATTAATCAATCATTGTAAATGAGACAAGGGTTCGTCGATTTGAAGGAAGCTGTTTCTATGAATTGAAAAAAAGTTGTAAGGTTGGACAGTAGCTTTTTATGTGGTTTATTAGAAATCTGTTTTCAAACATTTTCTTGAAGATTTTCTTAAAGAGTTCAGCTTATGTTTACATCTTTTTCCAGTTGCTTCTTTTTGTCATAGTATTGTATAAAATACCAACCCATTCTGACTCTGTAGATGCTCCCCTAACTTCTGTACAATACTTCATGAGAACTTGAAATTTATCACCAAGGAAATAAAAGGGTTGATTTAAACCCCAACCCAAACCATAATGGTTTAATACAGTCTTCATAATGTGGGTTCCAGGCATGATGGTTACACAGTTCTACAATTGCTACATTTTCCTTATATTTTTACCTCAAGTCATCACCAGGTCAATGTTCTTGCAAGGAGCAAATTTGTCCAGGATGTTCTCATTCTATTTTTCAGCACTAATTTACCTCCCTGCAAATACGGATGAAGGAGAGGGCAATGAAAGGATCTAAAATGTGGGTCACTAATCATTTTAATGGAGTCCAATCCTCCAATTTGTTTGGAAAGGATATAGTACCTTTTAATTAACCTTTATTTAACCTTTACTATATAAAACTGTTTAATTACTTAATTGATGTGTGCATATTGCCACGGTAGCTTTTGATTTACCAACTAGTTCATGTTTTCCTCAACTCTAACAGTGAAGAGGTACTTGTTAAATTGCAACAACTAGCTCAAAATTATGATTAAAGGAAGTAAATGATGCTGGTTTAAATAATATTTATCTAAAACATTTAATTTTGTAAATGTAAACGATGACTTTCATTACACACCACACCTAGAAATGGTGTTCCTCAGGGTTATGTGCTTGGACCAGTCATTTTTATGTTTCACATGCTTCCATGAATTAATATTATTAGGAAGTGTGGCAGAAATGTCCATTTCTATGCAGATGATACTATGCTAAACCTATCCATGGAGCTTGATTAAACCAATCAACTGGTTTGGTTGACTCTGGATTTCCTGCTTCTATATTCAGACAACACTAAATTCATTGTCTTTTAAAGGGTGTCTGTTGTGGAGAAAGAAATGGACTGGCTGGAAGGTCTCAGGGTTTCATCCCCAAGTTCACACAGGGGTGCCGGCCAGAGCACTTCTTGAAGCCGCTCAGAGTATGGGCTAATAAAGGACTGAGAGGCTGACGTGAAGTTTCTTTCTTTACTTTATTTTCCCAACTGTGGGTGGAGGTGTGTGCTTTTTCTATGAGGAAAATACAAACATAACGTAGGTCAGGGTAAATAATATAGACATGAAATAAACTCAAATCAAATAGCTTAAAACATATGCCCTTTTGTTTATTATAATAAAGAAACACTAAATCCTTCACTACAACTTTGAGTACACGTAGACTGTGTCCGAATGTCCACCCTACTCCCTAACTCCTCGTTCACTACATAGGACTGCACTTTATAGCACACTACACAGTGCACTCATTGTCTTGGCGATTCGGACACAAAGCTACCTATTTTTCCCTCGCCGCAGACCACGTGACTACCAGCCGTCACCACGGCAACCACAACGCACGTCAAGATGCCATTCTAAATCCAATCGAAATTTCTTTTATTAATATTTTTATTTTTATTCCTTATGTTGCATATATTCTTTCTTGTATAGCTATTTAAAAAAAATATATATTTTCACCTCCTTGCGCCATGTTGAGCTTCTGCCCACAATGCATTGTGGACTATATTGACCCGTCTAGGGACCATCTATGCTCACTACTTTTCAAGATGCATTGTGGGTCATTTTGAGTGCCCTATTTTTTTCTCTCTGGACATTCAGACACCCCTACAAAATGGCGTAATCCCTATATAGGACACTATGTAGGGAGTAGGGTGCACATTAGGACTCAGCCATAGTTTCCAGACTGGTCAAGCCAACTTTAGTAATAACAACAGCACTTCCGGCGACAGAACTGGCACAGCACTTTTATTGTGAAGGTCTACGTTTGCTACTTCCGGTAACACGTTAGCATTAGATTTCCAATTTAAGCGAATAAAACAGTATTTAGCGCTAGTTACGGCGCATTTTCAGACAGCGATAACACTCTCACTACTATACTGAACCCGGATATGCATAAACATAAGTAACTCTATGAGTGTAGGCACAGGTAGGCTAGGTGGCTAATTAGCTGCAGCCACAGGGTAATTAACATGCCCAAACTCCAAACTTTGCGGGCCATGACTAAAAGAAAATACCCCTCCGATATGTCATCCCACATATAACAAAGGTTGTGTGGGAGTTGTAGTCACTGGTCATCCACACACATATTGTTTATGCTGGTGACTGTTGCCCACCACAGAGACTGTTAAACAGGAAACTCTGCTAATTGACATCACTCAAAATCCGACTAACCTGCGAGCTGGAACACTTCTCGCGCAATACACACTGGGATTTAAGCTGACTACAACTAAATAAACTGGAGGCTTTGGGGCCTTTCCTACGGTGTTGTCAATGGACAATATTAGAGAAGACACTGTCACTATATAATTACTCTGCATGGCATTATCCAAAATGCAAAAAAAAAACTACCACTAAATGTTATGACTTCAGCCTAAGTTATCAGTGATCTAACTAGTTGTAAGGAAACAACCTTTTGGAACACCAAATCTGACTTTTTGCTCAAATTAGCTTCATAGGCTAATTTCAATATACTGTATTGTACACCTTTCAGGCATCTGAGACTAACAGAGACAAAGGGTGTGTCGTGAACAGAGCTGTACCAAAAACATCAGTCTAAACTACAACTGCTGTTAGGTCAATTGCCAAGTCAAAGCAATAAGATTACCTAAGAACCAATATATCATCATCTCATCATATGGCTGCTTTGCTTGCTATCCAGCCAAGTGACAAAAAGCATGTTGTCCAGTTTCTGATTGATACTACAAACAGTATCATTATTTAGAAACTTTAGCCGTTGGTTGAGAGTTTGGTCGGCAATCAGGGTTATGGAATATCGACTTCATCTTCTGCAAAATGTTCCATTTTTTTAAACATGCCAGACCAATAAATATTCTGTTTTAGTGATGTGATGCCATCAAGAAGGCTCTTATTCTAATTAATACATTTTTCATAACGTGGGTGAATGGTAATAAGGAGCTTTGTAGGGAGATTGATCTACTTAAAAAGAACATCCATAAAGACACAAATCATGATAAAAGCATTGTCTAAACAAAGACACACAAAAGCCAAGGGCAAACAATGAAGGTGCAGTGGCTTTTAAAAGTTCTCAATTATTAAATACTGTTGATTCCACTTTCAAATCAAGTTTATTTGTATAGCCCTATATCACAACAAAGTTGTCTCAGAGGACTTTACAGAAAGAGGTGTAAA
>JBAMHW010000027.1:6791764-6811944 GCA_037177495.1 Rhadinocentrus ornatus
TGGAGCGCAGCAGCCGGTAACAGACAGAAATTAACAAGCTAGTTGCAGGGTTCATTGTAGGAGACGTGCTCCCCCTGTCCATGGTTGAATCGCCCAGGTTTAGAAAAACACTAGATAAAATGATTAGGAGACAAGTGTGTCCATTTCTTCCCACAGACAGCCATGTTGTTCTTGTGGGTTTAAAGCTGTTTTGTTTTACAATAAGTAAGTTTTCAAATGCAGTAACGAGTAATTTCAACACTGACAGTCACCAGATATTTTAGGCCAATAGCTGACAAATTTCCAAACACACAACATCAGACAAGTTCTGGTTGCGCTACTCAAAAGTTAGGAAATGGCTTTGCAGCTGCTGAATGCCGAAAAAGATAAGCGTGTGATTGTAATGGGGAATAAAAAGACTACCCACTCTGGAGACAGTTTGTCATGGCAATCCAGCCAATTGCTGCTGAGATCTGACCTTTTACAACAATTTTGGAACATTCAACCGACTTTTCAGCCAAATGATGTCATATCAAGAGCACTTCCACTTGTGTGGTTAAATAAGAAGAAAAAAGAAAAAACAACAACAAAGACAGAAAAATAAAAATAGGGAAATAAATTATCCTAAATTGGTCAAAATGAGTGAAAAAGTAGGACAACTATTTTGATGTTGACATGTTTATCTCCTGCTTCAATCGGATGTTTTTATCAGTTAAAAATATGCGTACTGAAGGAGAAATGTTTTGTCTTTTTAAAGATGAATTGAATAAATAGTTTCTTAACTGGATAATAAAAAAAAAATACTATTTTTTAAAGAACAGATAACAAAGAAAGAATTTCAAAGTGCTGCTTTGACTTCATTTTAGAGTATCATGCACTAGTTCATTAGCAGTTAATTACATTTCCACCCAATGAATCTCATACAATAGCCATTTTTTTCCAACTTATTTTCTTACATCTAAAGCTTTTTGATGGTCAGATGCTGTTAAAAATATATCCTCTAACAAATAACACCTTTTTTAAATCTTTACTTTAAACAGAAGCTGCAGCAGCGCTGGAATAACATATATCTGTACAGCAGATTGTAATTGTGCCAAGTGTGAAATTACATTCATTAAAAGTGACAAATACCTGATTTGTAAAGAAGCCGTTGAGAGCAACATGTGCTAGAATAACATGTGGGATGTGATTGGTGAAAGAGAGACTTGTGAAAATGGAAAAGCTTTGTTTAGAAACGCAAGAACTCAAGTGTGAGAAAGAGATCACACAGAGTCCTCACCACATCTGCACATTTGTGTAAAATGCAAGAAATTAAGCTTAACTTTTTAGTTTTGTGCAAAAATAATGCCTTTTGTTTTAGATACCGGTGGTTGAGTTACTATATTGTAAAGCTCTGTATAACTTCCAGCTCATCTCTACCAGACTACGCATGACCCGTTGGCATCAAACTGAAATGCACTTTAGTGTAATTTTTATTGTGTAGAGTGATTAAAAGTGTCTTTGGAGCTAAATTTGTTACTTCATTCTAACTAACTAGCTAGATTAGTACCTCAGCAACACATTTTAAACCCTTTGCAGTTGGCATGATTATATTAAATTAGAGTGGCATAGATGTAAAACTATAGACATAATTCCTCCTCTTCGCCCCATCCCTCCATTAGGTCCCCCTTTTCCTCAAGGGATTAAAAATCTTGTTTCTACCAACGGGTGCAGGTTGGAACGGGATGGTTAGGGTGTCGATATAGTTTGTAAACTGTAATCTCGTTGTGTTTCCACAGCCAACCGTAACCTTACCTGAGAGGTGGAGTACCAGTTGGATAGCAACAGATCCCTCAGATACATATTTGCATGATGCCATCGCAGTGAAAAACCTTCCTTAAAGTATAACCAAAACACCACTCAGACAAAAAGTCCCAACAAAGTAGGATGGGTCGGGTCGGATTAGTGTACTCTCCCAGTTTTTCCATGGAAACAAAAAAATGCATCTTTACCCGCCCCGCACCCGTTGTTGGAAAAGGGCCTACGTCGTAGCTGATGCTGGTGAGTTTGCTTTCGCACTCAAGCCTAGGGGGTCATGCGTCATTTTGGTGTCATGTTGCAGTTTCTCCTCCTAACCTGAAGGTGGCAGCAGGAGTGGTATCGGCCGGTAATCTCACCAGGTCGGAGTTATTTTGATGATTAACTTCAGTTCGGTATGTATTTTCTGTTTTAAAACAACAATGGCGTCCAGTATGGTTCAGTGTCTTCATTAGTTTGTGGTGCGCGTCGAGCATCGGCGGAGCTGCGCAGAGCCTACGGCAGTTACGTGGACGCAGACTACGCGCAAGCATTAATCCGCCTTAAGGAGCAGATATGCAGAACTTCTTTGACAGTCTCCCTCTGATGACATTAATGACTGTCATTGATGCACACAGTAAATTACAGGTGTGTGACAGCACCAGTGTTGAAGGACACCTGCATCTCAGCACATAGGCAAATCATCTCTCTGCTGTTTTTCAGTCAGGAAACATGATAAAGTCTCTATTTAGAAGTTTTAATAGTGCTTTTAGCTGTCTTCAAGAAATTTATTAAATTAATTTAAAAATCTGATTTTTTAAATGAGGCTTTTTAACAAAATGCAACAAAAAAATTGGGGGGAGGGATATCTACCATTTATTACCATGTGATAATAAAAACGTATTAAAGTGGAGTTTTCTGCTTCCGGGTAATCTATTAGGGGCAGAATACAAGTAGCAGATTATGCTCAACAGGATTTTGTTTTTACCGTGAAGTGATGAAAAATGTCCTTTAGCTCCGTATGCATCTATATGTCACATCAGGCTTTTATGGGTTAAAATTGATGATCTGCTTCAGTTATTTCTGCTGTTTTGTCCACTGTCTGTTTAAGATCTCAAAAGTACTTGGTTATCTTTAGGAAAACTTTACTTGGCTCAACATAGATTTCACAATGTCTTTACATATTCTTGGAATGAAGATTCTACCAGTGATAAAACAGAGGCCGCCATTTCCAACTACCTAGTCATTCTGGGTGTATATTACTGTACTATAAAAGCAGAAACAGCTTTGACAAAGTTTATTATAATAAATATTTATTTATTTAAGTGAGGTGATACAAATTGCTTACAAGTAGTGAGAATTTAGAGCATTTTCAATTTAGGGCCCATTCACAAAAGCCATTTCTGATTCAAATCTTTGTCTATTTGTTTGGAAAGTCCATTTCGTTTGGGGTGTTGTGAATGCACAAATGGACTCTGATTTGGATCAGAGAAGCAGACTCAGTCCACCTGCAAATGTAGGTTTCGGACCGCTTCAAACAGACCAAATACAAGAAGTGAACTACAAAACAAAGTACAGTAATACCTCGAGATACGAGTTTAATTCGTTCCGTGACCTTGCTCGTATCTCAATTTGCTCGTATCTCAAAGCAATTTTCCCCATTTAAATTAATTGAAATCCCATTAATCCAGCTCGCAAAATTCCACTCCAGTTGTTTTGTTTGTGTTTTGAATATGAAAAATGTACAGTACCTGTATTTATAAATGACAAATATTTACCTTGGAGATCAGATGACTTGAGCTAACGGAAGATGCGCACGGAGGTTGAGGGAGGAGTTAGGAGGAATAGGAGACGCGGGAAGCTGAGGCGGGGGAAACAAAGCACACGTTGTTGTTGTGGGTCTTAGTTCGGCGGCGTTGGCTCTGATATTCGTATCTCACGTGGTTGTTGGGGATCTTTGTTTCAGCGGCGCCGGCTCGGATGCTCGTATGTCAAAGATTTGTTCGTATCTCAAGGCAAAAATTTGGTCGTATCACAGCTCGTATCTCAAAAAATTTGTATGCCAACACACTCGTATCTTAAGGTATCACTGTACAATGTCGGTTCAGTGCATGGCATCGCGTGTGGAGATATAGACGGCTCTGCACTGGAGAAATGACTCGCGGTCAGATGTGGAAGAACTGGGCAAGAGTTCTGATAGAAATCTGATCAACCCAAGACCTCTAGGATCTAATGCAGCTCCATGGTCTTCTTTTGTTGTGTGTCTTGACTTCTCCTTCAGTAATTCTTGATGCAGCGGCGCCTCTTATGGAGAGCAGAACATGTTATTTAAAAGGTCTGATTTGTTTGCAAAGTGCAGCATAAACACAATCTTGTGCCAGAAGAATATTGTAGCCCCCCAACTGAACTATTTCCTCAATCAGACCAAGTCTAGTGGACTATCCTGGTGTGCACCCTTAGAAAAACAGGACAAAGTCCATCAAGTTTTCACCTTTTATAACAACATGAAGGTTGTATAGCAGTTAAAGATAATACTCACCTGATAATAAGCCATATCCATTTTGGTAGTATAGGTTGCAAACTTCTAAAACATACCGTGTTTTAAAAGGTGCACCACTATGAATTATTTAAGGTTTGTCTTGTTTTAGATGGTTATTCTTGTGGCAAGGGGGGGGGGGGTCAATGGCAGTATCCACTAAGGAGAGAAGATCTCAGACTCACCTGTTTGACCACACATTCGCTAAGAAGTGGAGATAGAAAGTGAAAGAGGAGACAGAATTTTCTCATTCTTGGGCCTCATACTTGGGCTATGAGGACACATATTACTTTAGAAAGTCAATTTTGCATAATACGGGACCTTCAAACAATAAAAAAATCCAACATATATTTAAAGTCGTCCCATTTAACAGAAAACGCAAAGAAATGTTCCGACCCATCCCGTACTCACTTAGACACATTGGTGAAAAAAGGAGCTCTAAAGAATTCAATGTAGACCTTGTTATTGCTCCTTTCATTATGAGCAGAGTGCTAAAAAACAGGCACAGGTCTTAAAGGGTTAAACTGACAGTCAAGAGAAACGTTAAGGTACTAAAAAAGATTTCTACTGCTCACTGTCGAGTAATATACGCTTCAAGTATTTCAGAATAATCCTTAAAAAGAATTGCTCTGCTGCCTACCTTTGGCTCGGCTGCAGAAAACCTTCTAAAAGACGACAAACCAAACTGCACAAAAATCGTTTCAAGTCGCTCAACAAAAGCAGTTGAAGTTAACAAGACAATATGATAGATTATGACATTAATCAAATAAATATGAATAATACATCCGAGTCCGGTGTATTTTCAAAGTGCACTCTGGATCCAATTTGTATTACACGTGAGTAACATACTCATTCATCTTTTAATTATATATCATTACTGAGTCATTCTGATACTGCTGGATTACCCAGTGTAGAGTGTAACTAATTGCTAGACACACTACAAGTTAATCAAAAGGTTTCCCTCTAAGGAATCATTACGCTGTAATCTAATATACAAGAATGTTCTGTTCTGGAGTTGGCTATACTTCCCTCTGCCTCCCCTTCACATCTAGTATTCATGCCAGCCAGCTCTTCCCTTAAACCCTTTCCTCTCTTCACCAGGTGAAAAAGCATGTGTGCATCTCCCAACAAAAACCTCAGCCACACTGTGCTTTTTATAGACTCCCTCTTAACGGTTAAGCTGTCCCTTGGTTCCTCTTAGCTATTGTAATCCATACACAATACGCACACATTTAATGGGAGAGTTGCCTGCAATAAAGAAGAGGGTGTGTTTTGCAGAGAGCAATTTAGCCTTCAAACAATATGCCAAGGTTTGCCTTCTTAGGACAATATGGCTTCTGGGTTGTTACAATGTAGAAAACAGGATAAAGTCCTTGCAGTTTCAACTTAATGACGGCAGGATAAAGAAAAGGTGAATCACATGCTGATGTCCCAAGTTATTTTGAGTTTGTAAAGGTAAGGATATGAGCTGAGGTGTGAATTGCAGAGCAGTAATAACCCAGCTGGAATTTCTTTTCAGTAAGAACAGATTTCTCTCATCTCAGCCCACTTTCAAGCTGAACCCACCTGTGCTAAAGGAGAAACCACCCCCCCTGCCACTGAAAGCTTCCCTCTCTAACATGAGGATACACAATGCCTTCCACGCTCTAACCTGCGGGGACAATGGACAATAGAAAGCAATCATTCTCACTTCACCAGGACAATTTACTGTACAGCTTAGCTCTCCTGAGTTCCAAAAGTAAGTGTGAGAAGTGTTCCTTCTTTGTTTGCTGAACCGAACATGTCCCTGACTTTTTTTTTTCTTTTTTTCCAGGCATATGGTCCTCTTCCCTCCATTTCCTTAAGCAATAAGACACACAAGACTGAGCGCAGGAGCACATTGCATGCTGGGATGATGCGGCCACGTGGTGATAAGCACTTCCTGTCCTCAGCTTGAGCAGGAGTTGGAGCATTGCAGCATTTTTCTATAATAATAAGGATGTTCACAACTTTTGGAGCAACTCCAGAGATTAAAAAACACCATGAACTCCATAGAAGAGGCTTCGTGCAGCCTATAATCCTGGCTGTATTTTATTAAGATGAGGCTGATATCACTTTCTCAGCCTGTCATTAATAATGACAAGGCCCACCACTAAATACATGTCCACCATTAATTACCAGAGGCCATGTCTGTTAAATATCAGATTCCTCCCTCTAAATAGTGGCCGGTTCTTCCTTGCAGTCTCATCTGTCACTGTAAATGTCATCACTTTATTCTTTCTTTGGCGACCGTGACAGGCACCACTTTGAGCCCTGCTTTATCTCCTTTGCAGTCCATTCTCCCTGCCACAAAGATTCCCCTCCACCATTCTCCACCCTTCCACCACTCACCACTGTATCCACTTTCCACACGTGGCAAATGATTGCCCCGGTAAAGGTATTTTCTGTTTCAATCTTACATTTTCCCAAGAGAGAACCAAAAAAAAAGACAGGGACATGCTTTCTGCAGCTGGTTTCACTGAGAAAATTGTTCAGAATTGCCTCATTCCAGGGCAGATTAGCAAATGCATACAATTCCAGGCTAAGTGCTATTGTGTACTACAATTTGGCCATTATACTTTGTCTTTTCCATTTAGAGAACCCCTACCCAATTAAAGTAATACAGCCCTTCCAATACCTGCTCCCAATTAAATCTGGGCGGTATTACCTGCCTTGATAGAGCTGGCTGTGGCTCCTCGACACTTACTCGCATTCATTAGGCCTATTCAACGTGATGGAGCTGATGACAACGATTCAAGTTGTTCTCCCTCCATCCCTCCCCCTTGCCACTCTCCTCTCTCTTATTCTCCCTCTCTTTCGGGCGGGCTCTCACTTTCTTTCCGTCTTTGCTTTTTTGTTCCTGCCTTTCTCTCCTTTCAGTCCTCTCAAGACCAATTCTGCCGCTCAGTGCGAGGGCTCAGAAATGGCTGGGGAATAGAGAAGAGGGAGGGTCATTCTGTGACACTTTTTCTCCCCTCCACTTTTCTCTTTCTTCAAAATTTTCTCGCCTGCCCCTGGTTTTGTTTCCCAGGTAGCTTGGATTCTTTTTTTCCAGTTCATTGTGCCTTTTTCAAATCCTTGGTCCATGCTGCTCGGTTGGCACTATTTTAAAGCCCCACCGTCACAAAGAAAGAGCTTGTCCAGGCCACTGACTCGATTGACAATTTCAGAGTGTTAAAAAAGTCCACAAAAGCCTTCGCTTGGGGTGCTGCTTAAGTGGGGGAAGCCGTCAGAATGACATGTCTGCTGTCTAAACCCATAACCACCAGGTGTTTGTAGCCTTTGAGGAAAGATCTGTCATATCAAACTGTTCCAAGTGAACTCACAGCTCATGCAAAAAACTTTCTTCCTTCCACTGTTCACTGTGTCACTTTTTATAAAGCTGCAGCTATAATGAGCCAAGCAAACGCAAAAATTACACTGGAAAGTATTTGCTGTTATGATACCTTTGAAATGAGCACATATTCTGTGTTTAACGGACTAAATAGACCTAAAAGACGAACAAATTTCCTAAAAGAGATGAAGTGAAGAAGTACTTTGTTTTTTTTAATGAACATCATCACCACAAAAAGAAGTAAATTATGGCAATCATGTGGCGGGAAAATAAAGGTAATAAACAAAAATAGTAACAAAATAAAAATACAGCTATAAAAGAAGAAAGTTCAGAGCACACATCAATGCTGGAAAAAAAAAGACAACGAAGAAACACAAAATACTTGGTTTTGTTGTTTTCTGTGAGTGATGTGTTGTTAAATGTTGTTTACCACATTATTCTACTGAAACATTGATTGTTTTCAGTGTCTCCAACATTGTGTATTGCAATTTATTTTTTTTACTTTCTAAAATGTTTGCTGTGTTTTGTCCTGCTATGGTATGTTTTTCTGTTTTGATGTATTTTCTAAAGAAGGTTCTCATGTTTTCAGTATTAACTTTGTTGTGTCTTTGTGAAATTGTCTTTTTTATTTTGTTTCATCTTATTTTGCTGTGTTCTGTGAAATTATCATTGATGATGTGTGTTTTTGTTGTGGTTTGTTATAGGTTTTGTAAAGTTTCTTGTTTCTGGATAAATTTGCTTTGTGTTATGGTCACTTTGATGTATTTTAAGTTTAATTTTAATTTAGTTGTCTTTTCAAACTTGATGTAAAACAGGGCTCAACGTGTTCCGGATCTCCAGGCAAGTGGAGTTTTTGCACCAAAAAATAAAACAAAAACTGTCACATTGAGTTCATCCAAAACTATGCGAGGAACGCTGCTTTGTTCTCAAACGCTTTACTAACCAATTAGAAGTTGAGCAAGGCCTTGGAAAAGGTGAGTTGAGATCCAGGTACCAGCTCTTTGGATGCGATAGAGGGGAATCCTGCAGCTGTAAACGTTGGTACCTCAGTTCTGTTGGTGGGGTTGGTGGTGAAGTGTGCTCATCTGCGTGAGAATTGTGAGCGTGCAACCATGTACAGTCTGATATGACCTGCTGTCATTTAAATGGTAAATAACATCAGGCCATCTATGAGCGTGGATGGAAGAAATGTTCGAAGACGCAGCCTGACATTAATGAAGTTAGCTTGTGCTCTGGGGTATACAAAAACGGATAATACACTGCTTTTGGAGGGACCCACACTACAGTATACCAGGTCCTGCTGACAAAGCTACCTCTTAAGGCCATCACACACCGGGACCGTTGCGAATAAACGACACGATATTGCGAATAATTCGGAGGAGAAATTTCAAAGTTTTTGTCTATGCACACCAAGTGTGATACAAAATTGCCAATAAATTATGAAGATTCTAAAAGATATTCGGAAAGTGTGAAAAACAAACGTGGACTCCACATTGTGCTGATGCTGGCAAAAAAAAAATATAAATTTAGTGCACCGGGTGCATCCTATCCTTAAGAAGAGAGGGGAGCTTGGGGAGTTTAATTGTTTAGTCCAGGAGCCACGTCAGGACCGACTTTCGGATCTTTATAATTTAGCTCTTGGCAATTGTTTGCCACACATTGTCCTTGTGATCGTTGTCGCGGTAATTCTTGTCTCGCTTGTCGAACAAACACGAGTGTTGTGGGACAAATGTAATAAGACGCTCGGCCACAGTGATACAAAGTTTAAAAGAAGCAGCAGCGAGAAGTGACACTTGCATAGCTCGCAACACCGGCTCTGGTGACGTAATCAATACGGCGTCTGATTGGTCGATTGTGTATCTGTCGGATGCAAATATAAAGAAAAATCGACCTCAGTCCGAAAAAAAAAAATCTTGCAAAATCGCTTCATGGAAATTCGTCACTGATGTGAACGTTTCCATTGACTTCTCATTGATTCGATAAAAAATATTGCCGTGCAAATTAGTCGGACGAAATATTCAGAGTAGATGTGTAAAGGCCTTTAGGATGTACAAATCATTATAGTCATACATATGCTGTTAAGAAATAAAAGAACTGTAACCTCTGCCAATAGATAAATACTTTTTTATTATTCCTAATAAGGTTTCTCCACATCAGAAAATCTTAACCCCATTTGTCCTGGCCATATTTTGAGTAAAAATGTCTAAAAACGCCATACCCACAGTTAATGAAGAAATGCTCTGTATGACAATAATAAGCTCTTCATGTCTAGGGACATCTAGGGACCTCAATCTGTTTCCAGTGTCAGTTATTTTCTGTCTGTCACTGTTTCTGTGTGATTTTTCAATAAAGTAGAGGAGAAATATAGGAAATTTTAATTGTCTGTTTTCCTTTTTTTTCATATGTTACCATGCTAACGATGATCAGTGCACACAGATGCCACAAAACACCAAACTGCACCAAGCAACGTAACTGAATGGAACAGGCCACATCTACAGAAAGATACACTTCAAACAACTGGATGACACCAAACACCTTTTTTGTTGTTGTTGTTTTTTGGTTGGAGGAGGAATTCAAAGGTAAAATAAAACTTTATGAGTCCACTTGAAAGAAAAATTGCAGTGCAGTACCGAATCAACAGTCATTAAAGACAAGACTACAGTCACAAAAAATAAAACAGATTCTATAAATATAAATAAAAAATATCAACAAAAACACAAAATCCGTTAAAAAGTTTAAGGACAATCAAGTTTGAAAATTTTGAAAGACACTTAAAGACTTAAGCATTAATGTTTTCACTAAAATACATTAAACGTTTAGCAACAGTGGGGCTTGAGAATTAGTACATTATCATGTTTATCCTTTGAGTTACTTTATTATTGCAATAAATAATGTTTAGGACATCCATCTATTATGCTGAAGAGAAGAAATAGTTAAGAATTCAGAAAAAGTTGGAGCATATATTTAACATTTAGGTCAAATCTTGAGAAGCAAGATTCGGGTGACCCTGCTTCCATAAAGAAAGTGAAACCCCAAAAGAGCATAATACCTCCTTGATAAACTCCCTCTGTCCTATTGGTTCTACTCTGTGACATTTGGAGATAATGTAGTGAATATAATAGCAAAAGGAGGTGGAAGTAGAGGCGGAGAAGGGGTTCCCAGTATGAGAGTGACATTCTCAGGACCCCCCGTGAGGGGGAACCTCGTGGTCACTGCTCAGCAGCCAGTGGGAATGATATCAACTTTCCCTCTTTAGTCGGCCTGGAGGATCAGCAGCTCCCTCCCTCCCTCCACCCTGCTCAGTCCGCTCTGATAAAGCAGCCAGCTGAAAGTAATGTGAGCTTTCAGTTCGACGAACTGCATGTGTGCAATATTTTTTATGTAATGATCCTGCTTGTGTTTGTTCAATCAAGCTTGGAAAAAACTCATTCTTTGATATTTCTTAACCGCCCTCAATGTTTGTGTTTCTTTAAAAAAAATGTCCATTTCATCTATATGGGTGTACTGATTTCATGAGTCCTTGATGGATGTTTAATTTACAGCCATGTGATACACAAATCAAAGTTGTTTAATAGATTGCATGGCATTTCATCATAATTTACCTCCAAAGCAGATTAATTTAAATTCTTAATTTTAATTAAGTGTAATATACAATCTCCATTTGTGCTGTAATAGAGCCGTTTTCACTAAGGCGAATGTACAGCCGCACTGAACAGACAGCCAATCAGATTCAGACGAAGTAGGTCTTAATGTTTCGACCTTGGGAGTCACGGCAACCCCGGCATCGCACTCCCCTTTGATATGCCAAATCAAAGATCCTGCTCCAGCAACTGAAGGCTGTTTTGTTGCTTTACTTGTTATTTTCCCCATGTCCATGTTAAAAGGGAAATTGGCCCTGACTTTCATTCTTGCCGCTCAAATAAAAAAAAAAAAAGAAAAATCATCAGCCTTTCATACCTTGGGGGAGGTTTTAAAGAGAATACCAGAAGGATATCTGACATGCTATAGTGTAGTTACAGAAATAATGAGGCATTGGTAAGAAGTATTTAAATAAGTAAATAAAATATCGGACTCTTCCTGTCTTCGATGTGCAGTTTTGCTGCTTTGACAACCAGTGGACTCTGAAGACACATGCATGCATGCAACCACTTAGCAAACATTGAAAGTAAGGAAAGGAAGCCGGATGTTAGAGAGGAAGATAAAGGATGGCTAAATTCAGACCACATGGTTGAACAAATGGAGTCACCAGGGGCTACTTCTAGTCACGGTACCTTTATGTAACTGGGGAAAGAGAAAGAAGGGGTCAGAAGACGAAGACAACATTTTTATATCATCATTCTGTTTTGTAAAGTTTCACAGAAAAATCTTTAAGACTGCTGAATGGTTTGGTTTTACTATATTAACCAGAAGAGATCTTTTTTATTCTACAAAAGACTTGAGTGAGGATTTTTACCCTTTCAACAATGAAAAATGGTAATGATTAGCAACAATAACTAACTTGGTTTCTGGGAAAACATTAAAAAAGAGTCAAGCAAAAGTCACTATGACCACCATGATGTTTAAAGCAATGCAATTCAATGAAAAGCTTTATTGTATGCTTGCACTACACTTGTGCATTTTGCAGTTGTGGCATTTCATAATCCAGAAAATCAGGAGAAAATATGTAAATGTTTTGTGTATTTATACGTTTATTTATTCTAAACCAAGTAGTAGTAATTATGTGGTTTGCATGCCTTAATGTATCTCAACAGGAAGGAAAAACTGAAAGTTAAATTTTAAATAAAGTGGAAAATAACTCACATTTCTGTATGATTGTGTGTAACTCTGCTGCAACATTTGCTAGCCTCTTGGCTTACTTTGTATTTAAAAACATAAATTTACTACTTTTGTAAGACTTAGTCAAAATCATAAATCTTGCACGTAAGAAGGGATTATATGTATTTATGTACACTTTCATGAACTGTCAATATTGGAAAACAAAAAGTCCCAAATTATATTTTCAGAATGTGTGTGGATTTAATACAAATAAAAACCTGCACATGAACTGTAATTCTTGTGATAAATGTGGAAAGTGTGTATTTTTACAGGCTCTGTGGATTGTTGCCTTTGGAAGCCTAATAAAAAGTGATATTCAGTCAGTGATGTTTCCCTTTGAAATAAAACTACCTCCCGCATAGAGAAAAGTTGAAGGCTAAATAATTAGGAATTTTTCTGTAAAAATAATTTATAATGTTCTCCTTTGTTGCGAGGGACAAAAGGAAGCTTCTCTAAAAACAACTGTCCTCTACATCAATAATGTCTTTGTCAAGCTTTTCTCCTTTCAAAGTAAGAGTTACGTGATGGAATAACCGGTGCACCCTGTAGCGCTTTCCAACTTCCTGGTTCCTTAACCAATCATATGCAACTCCCCAAGTGGCCAAACTACATCGCAGCGTTTTATAGTTTATGTCGGCAAAAGAGCAGCAGTAAGGATGTTTTAGCCAAGTGAATAGTGTTTGTTCTTATAAGCTTATGAAATTACTATTAAAATAACTTATTAGGAGAAACTAAGGGAAAACAGCTGCTGCGTGGCATTTGTTGATTAATGTAGCTTTTGTTTACACTCTATTTTATGCTAACGTAAATTAGCGCGTGAAATTAGCGCTAGCATTGCAAAGCATAGCAGCTTTCGCTTGTCATCATGATGTTTGCTAGGGCTATCTTCTCCGTCCTTTACAGTCTGTATATAAAAGAGCCAACCTCTCACAAACCTGCAGCCTGCGTGAAAACAGGGGTTGTCTGCTGAAGGGGGGCTTTTCTGATTGGTCAGCAGTCTGATCAGACAGCTAATTGGTCGGTAACAGCTCTGCTGATTTTTTAAATAAAGGCCGTTGTTTTTTTTTGTTGTTTTTTTTTTTGTCTTTTTAAACCATGTACGTATGTATATTGTCACATTTCAGTATGGACTGTGAATTATTTGGAAAACTTCACCAATATGTAGCCAACCTGTCTTCATTGTATACTTTATCCAATAATGCTATGCATCACATCAATCTCATATTTAAAAAAATGTATATTTGTATCATCATCATTATTATTATTATTGTATTATAGCTGAAAAAGACAGTAAATCTTACATTTTTATTTATTTATTTATTTATTGGCTGTTTTTTTTTCTAATCACAGGTAGCTTTCTTTAACAGGTTCACTCAGGTGTCAACCCTCCGTAGGGTAAGTAAATATAACAGTTTGTCAGCCTGCCTATGTCATATTCATGTCAGGTTATTTTCCTTAAAGATAAAAACAACTGTAAATGCCATTAAATGAATCGCTTATAAGCTAGCATACACGGTAGAGAAACTACCAAGAAGGTAGAGTTTTGTAGTTTGTTTAAAAAACAACCAAATTTCTTCTGAATTGAAAAACTAACTTCTAAGTATTGTGAGCCTTGTGTTGATGGATAAAATGATATTTTTATACATATAGACACACAGATACATCTGTAGAGATGAGTGTCAAACTGAGTATAGATTAAAATCCACATAAATGTAGGAGTCAGAATGATTAGAAGGCAAATTGTTCCAGTATCTTTCTCAGAAGCTAACAGCAGGAATTGCTGAAGGTCTTCAAAAAGGTTACATTTATGTTTACGTTTACGTTTTTGAAGACGTTAAAATGACGTTGTAGTGTAACATCATGTTTCTAAATTCTCTCTGAGATTCGAAAAAATAATTTTATAGGATGTAATATTAGTCGAGAAAAAACCCAAAAGCAGTAACAGTCAGATTTTGTAAATTATTTTCTAGAAAATTAAAATTTCCAAATTACAGTGAAGAACACATACAAATTCAAATGTTTTCATAGCATTAATTTGACTTGATAATGGTGTATAATTGAGTTACACATCAAAGTTGATTTAATTTAAAATGCTTGGAAGTCTCTTCCCTTGTTTTTCAGTATTTTATTATATTTAAAAAAAATAAATAAATAAACAAACAACCACATTTGCATATTTCAGCCAAACTTCATGGTTTTATCCTCTGATGCCGGGATTTGCTCAGCCTCCTCCTCAGCAGATGTTACTGACTAGCTGGAATTAGCACTGAAACTAACCCCGGCCAGGTTTTAATTAATTTTACACAGACAGTAGCGCGGTGACCCCATGAAAACGGACGAGGCACAACCAACTAATCAGCCTGAGCCCCATGACATCAGTCCCGAACCTGCCAAGCCAGCCAAAACAGAGGGAGCATAGGTAGTTTACTGTGGATACAAAGCGCCAATTTATCACTATAAGCAAATGCTAACCTGGGAGCCTTGCCCCCGGCAGAATTAATTGGCCCTCTCCCTGTCTGTGAAGTGTCTGGCCTTGTTTGAAAAGACAGGCTGCCCCAGAGACCCTCGCTCTCAACACTCTGCTTCCAGGAGCCTCGTCGCTATTGGCTGATTGATATCCATGGAAACGCCTGCTCTACATAACCAGGAAGTACTTGTTTATAATTTAAAGGAAAAAAACTATGGATTCTAAGAGTTGGATGCCAAAAAAACTCCACCCATGCCTCATTCTCCAGGGTGCACAACCTTAACTGCGACAATACAGCAGAGTTGTTTTCAGAGGGGATGAAGGACATCTTGCATGCTCTTTGGTGTCCCATTTGATAGTGGAGGGAAAACAGCAAATGAAGAAGTAGTGACATACCAGCTCTTTTGACCCAGTCTGCAGTGGGTGCATTGTAAGAGCAACTATCTAGTACATTAGACACTGAAGATTGAAGGCTACTGAAGGCTGAGAGGTAAAAAGAAAAGAAAGAAAATGAAGGGAGAGAAAACAGAGCTCTCCCCTTTTTCCTCCACCCTCTCTTTATCTGCCTTCTCTCATTCGGTTGAGAGTGCAGCCCTATCTTGCTGGCCCATCCGTGGTGTCCCCTTTCCCTGGCTCCTGTACTTGGGGGAATAATTAATCGGGCTAACAGGTAAGAGATACCAAGACGTGGCATAAGAGCAGCTTTCAGAGCTTTGTGTGTGTGGGGTTTCCACGCTGAAATAGATCCGCTCGCCACTCAGGACCCTTTTCTACAGAGGAGCCGTTGAGAAGGGGAGTCGGCGGTGAGCAGATCTCACCGGACAGCCAAAGCAATGCCCACCCTCTCCAACCATCTCCTCCTCACATCCCTTATTTTCTTATTACACCCTCATTTTCCTCATGCACGAACAGATGCACCTTATGGCCTTCGGTCACTTTTCCTGATCTGTCCTCTGCTTGAATCAACTCAGCACAAATCCTCTTCAAGCTTCACATCTAGGCTTGAAATTAAGCGTAAAAGTAGCTGCTGCCCTGGCTAACAAAGGCTTTCTAAATAAATAAGACCTGAATGTGACAGTACAGTTTGTTAAAGCAGCATGTTTCTGAAGGATTTTTTCTTGGAAGAGACTTCATTTTCTTCCTGAAGGTTTCAGGGGATTGACAGCAAGCAGGATGTAAAGCAAGTTTTACAAAGCCAAACTGAGAGATGATATAAAACACAACCAGACAGGGTTTGTTTTAAAGAAGACAGGATTCTTGTTTGGAGTGTTCACACAAGAAATCTAACTTTAGACAAGGCCTGCTCTGAAAAAGACTGAACTGAAACCCCATTTTTAAGTCTGATAACAAATGCTCGACCTTCTAAAACACATGCATACTCAGAAAATCTTGCAAATAAACAGTAACATACTGGAGCTTGTAAACTTAGACAGATGCCAACATTTTTCTACTGGTGGGGAGCAGAAGCTAACTTTAACAACACCTGACTTATGCAAAGCAAATAACTTCACACACTTCACTTTGGCTCTAAGAGACTAAGAACTAACTAAGCGATATATTAACAGCCAGAAAACTACTCTGAGGTGAGCCCTGATTACCTTTGGAGAGTTCTGTCCCTGGGGATGCTTTAGAAAGTCTTATAACGGTCAGTTGTTTAATGCATTTTAAATAAAAAAAAAAAGGCCTTTTTAAATTATAAATTTGAGTAGCTGCACAATGTTTTGAATGGAGAGGAAAGTAATCCTCTTTCTGAAAGCATTTTTTCATGAAATTTCATTAAAGGCCATCCTGAGGCTAAGATGTCATGTAGCAGATCAAATTTCTCATGTTTGAAGTGTTTTCAACTGCATTTTTTTCTATGTAACATTAAAAGTATTACATGTTAGCTCTAATCTCCTTTAATGGAAACACAGTAAAACACATAAATGTCTCCGTTCTTTCTCCTTCACAAAGGTCACTCATGTAAAAGTACAGTTGGAGGATCTGTCTCAGCTGACAAGCTCAAAAATATAGTATGGTACTCCCTGTGGGGCACACAGCTGGACACAGGAATCTCTACCACTGCCGTGCTCCACCCGCCAGGCCACTAAAGAGGGAGGTCCGAGTCTGCTCCAGCTTAACTGGGGGTGTGCTTGATGCGTGGCTATAAGCCAATGGGAATGGATAGGAGCCTTAGCAGAGTGCATCCCAGCCCCTTCTCCTGTCCTGGCCTTCCTCCGTCTACCCTCCTCTAACTTACTTTTCCTTTTGTCTTACCTCCCCCTGCTGGCTGCCTCTCTATTTCCTCCTCCCTCTGAGGATCCTGAGTACTTTACAAGCTTCAGAGGAGCTTAACATAAGGAAAAAGCTGCGCAATGCTTTAAATGCAGATTTGCATTTTGCCAAGTGCTGCGTCATGACTTTGGGAAATGCAGAAATCCCTCAGCGCTGTTGCAATTACCATTATTTTTACATTTTACACGATGAAGAAATGCTGCTTCCCAGCCTGCATACTGCATACTGAAAGAGTGGCAGTCAGGCTGCAACAGGGCCGCTTTGCTCTCTGATGTAATCACTTCAGATTAAAGCAAAATGCCACCAGTTAGCGGTTAATCAAAGATATTGATAACACCTCATCAGAGATGAAATCAATCTTGTAATGTCAGCTCCGATGCTTAATCATCTCACTCAGGTTCATCAACAACAGTGATTGACAAGCCGAAAAAGGAGGAAAAGTGTAATAAAGGAGTTCAGATATTCCTGTTCTTGATCCCCTTCATCATCAGAATATGAGTGTGGCTTCTGTGGTTGAAAAGGATACTGCTGACAAATTCAATTATTGAAAGATGACGGGCTAATGGTCCGTGGTAATGATTTATTTTCATAAGTATTTCTACTCTGTGTTTTAATGAAAGCTTACATTGTCACTGGTGGCAAAGGCATTTGATGCCTTACACCAATTACTATACTGTCACTGAGGGTGCATGTTGCAGCAGTAATCCTCCCCCTCATTCCACAGCCTGAAGACTACACATATACACAGTAAGTGCATATGCACAACAACCACAAACGTGCTCAGTGGCACACACATTTTTCTATTTTTTCCCCTTGGGTGCCCCAGCCTTCTTCCCCTTTTGGGAAAGCACAAAGAAAAGGGATCCTCTGTGTTATTCTTTATTTTAGTTCACTATGAATTGAAACTGAATTTGGGGGTTTGGGTGCAGCGTCTGCTCTACCACGCTTTACCATCCCTAGGGATGAGAGGTGGAGAGGTAGGGGGCTTAGAGTGTGGAGGTCTGCAGGTCTTAGGAGAAGGTAGGCGGAGTTGAGGGGTGGTGGTGGCTGGAGGCTGACACACACATCTGTAGCCCAGAGAGAGCGACAGGCTCAAAGCATTGGGGAGAAAGAGAAAGGGGCTGCAAGGGTCAGTGACAAGTGGCACACACAGGGTGGGTGTGTGGGTGAAGTGGGGTGGAACAAGTGCTATAGAGGGGCCAGGGATTGTGTTTTTCCCATGGTCCACTACCCCCTACCTCCCTCCTCTCTCTCATGGGCCCCCATCCAACCCCCTCCCTAGACTTACCCCACCCCTTCACCCGCTCCATCCTGTGGTACTCACTCTCTTGCTGCCCTGTCAAGAAAGGAGCGGGCAGGCTCAGTTTCACTCCACAGGGTCAGTGTGTTTTCAATTAATTGATACAGATGAAGAAGTTCAACACAATGGATGGATTACCTCAGCCAAAATAGTGACCCCCATACCCCACCCCAACCATGACCCACCTCCTCTCTCCACCACCCCTCATAACCCCCATCCACCCACTGCCTTATTCTCCTCAGCTACTGACACAAACTGACATTATGTGATATAAAGTGGCCTCCAAACACACATTTGTGTGCATAAATTGTCAAAACATGAAAGAAGTATGTAGAACCTATGCACATATTTTTCAAAATTACCCAGTAATAATTATACTTTCAAAACAAAGAATATTTTTAGACCTTCTGGTCACAACTAAAAATCCAGTTTATGTATAATTATTTGTCACATGTTTGTAATAAACAAGTACTGGACTTTTTTTTTTTTCCAAGTATGTGCAGTGTGTAAGAATTACTCTATCTTGTGGTGCGCTAATATATTACAAGCAACCGAGTAGCACTCTACTGCAGCCTCACCGTTGAAGAGCATTATTACGACTACGGAAGCCGCGGAGATTCATAAATGTGAAGTTTGGAGTGTCCCGCCAGGTGATGAGGAACAGAACGATACATAATTATTATTTTTTATGCTAATAAGTTACAAGCGTGCCCTCCATGTATTTAGTACCAAGCTACTGCTAATAGCTAATGTTATCGTATGAATGGGTTTTTGTGACTTGCAGACTCAGAGATCATCTGATGAAGGGAGAGAAAGAGGAAGAGAAAGAGGGAGAGAAAGCAGGGCAGTGGACTTTCGGCGCTGCTGTAACATTACTCTGTGATTAATAACATGTTTTTTAGCTGATTTATCCAGGGAGGTGGGCGACATATTCATGGAAAATAATTATTATCTAAGAGATATTTCTGTGTTAGAATGCTGCGGTTCTGGTGATTAAATCACGCCGAGAAACTGATTCTACTTTGGTCTATTTAGTCTGACTGAAAATACGTCTGAAAGAAGCGCACGGTCGCCTGCTGGTATGACTTCTGTGAAGAGTAACAACTGAAAACTGTTGAAACGTAGCTTTTCTACTGTAGGCTAACTAACACATTAGCCGTTTCTGTCATTTTATATAGCAAGTAGCAGTAAATGATGCAACTTAAACGGGAGGATAAAGTAGCTGCTGGACCACCTGCCCTGTTTCTAACAAATCGGCAAAATAAACTTCACTGTTAGAGTCACCTATCCAGCAGAAAGCTGCAACCTTTGCGTTAGCTTTGAAGTCCCTCTCCTCATCAGCTGCCTCCATCTGGTAAATGCTTCACAAAATGGTAAATGTACACTCTTATTTTCTCCCGGTTATTATTTTTTTTTCTTTTCTTGGCTATTTTTTTTATCTGTCTCGCGGGCAAAGAGTATAGGTGGTCCTCCATTTCAATGTAAGCTGGCAAGCTGAATCATCCACGCTCATCTTGGCTTGTTTACACCACCCCCGCGCCCTCCCCCTTCCCCTGAAACAGCGGGGACTTGCAGGTAAAAACAAGGCTAACAAGTTTGTCCCTTTTCGGCTACTGTATTCAAAGATGGCAATGCAACATGGCAGCCTCCAGTTGGGTGCGCCACCACCTATGTATTTATA
>JBAMHW010000027.1:6828490-6841552 GCA_037177495.1 Rhadinocentrus ornatus
TATGTATATATGTTTATATATATATATATGTATATATGTATACATATATATGTATATATGTATATGTATATATGTATATATATATATGTGTATATATATATGTATATATGTATATGTATATATGTATATATATATGTATATGTATATATGTATATGTATATATGTATATATATATATGTATATGTATATATGTATATTTATATGTATATGTATATATGTATATTTATATGTATATATATATATATGTGTATATGTATATATATATATATGTATATATATATATATGTATACACGTATATGTATATATATGTATATATATTTGTATATATATCATTCTTTTTTTTATATTCTTAATTCTAATTAATTAGGCTTCGTAATTAATCTCTATTAACCACATATTAATTGTATGACAATATTTGCCTAATAAAGCTTTTCTTTTTTTTATTTGAATGTATTTTACTGGACAACTCAATCAAATAATTGACACATACATTAATATTGCAAACTCATGTTCTGTTAATGTCTGGAAAAATGCATTTAATAGCATTTCAAAAGAAAAAAGAACATGTTACAGGTATTTTAACTTTTTTAATGTTTTTGTCCATATCTTCATTCATAGACGTTAACATCTGACTAAGCCAGAGCGGAATCTGGACCAGTGAGTGC
Source organism: Rhadinocentrus ornatus (assembly GCA_037177495.1). Taxonomy (NCBI): domain Eukaryota; kingdom Metazoa; phylum Chordata; class Actinopteri; order Atheriniformes; family Melanotaeniidae; genus Rhadinocentrus; species Rhadinocentrus ornatus. The sequence goes on from JBAMHW010000027.1 coordinate 6,829,157, forward strand.
TTTTGGTTTGGGGGAGGGGCCTGAGTCAGCAGCACTGCTCATTGAGAAGAGTAAACGTTGCGTGTTGTTTGGAATGCTAACTGTAATTAAATAAGTTAATTTTTTTAACACATAAATGTTTTTGTAATTAATTAAGCATAATTGATGCATAAAAGTTCCACCTTATATATATACAAACTAACACCAACATCAAAATCTGGTGTTGTATCTAAGAGTAGTAGACTGCACACTTTTCACAGTTTCACTGTAGGAATGAAACCTATAAACTGTTTATTAATAGTCTAATTTATTTGACATTATTTCAGGGTGTGAGCTTTGTGGAAAGTTTTTGTTGAGTGTAATCTCTACGATCCACCTCCCCTGCATTACCACAAAAGTTTGCTCACTGCGTCAACGTGTGTTGTCAGATCTTGAACAAGAAAACAATAATCTATTAGTAATACTGGTCTTAATTCCATGTTTATCTATCTAATGGTACAAAAATGTAAGAGAACCTTAAACACACATGGAAATTTACGTCATGGCCACATGTACACAGTCAAACAACCTAAGAAAACAGATTTTTTCCAGCTGTTTTCTCCACTATCTTTGCCTTTACAAAGAAGCACAGGAAAGCAAAGCAGAGGTCTCTGGCCTGATCTGATCCCAGACCTGCCTCCTTTCATGATTTCAGGTGACTGCTTCATGCCGTCTTGCAGGCCTGTTGTTCTCTTGCAGCGTGCAAAGAGGTGCTGTGTTTTATCAGCCTTGTGAAGCCGATGTGGCGTTTGGTGTGCAGAGCTGCTGAACTGTGAAGCGCTCAGGGCATTGAGAATAAAGCGGGTGTACGAGCAGGCCGGCTCGTCCTGCATGCAGGTGAATCGCCCAAGGCTTTTTCTTGGCTGCGCAGAGAATTGATGTCAAATGAGAGTGACTCGAAAGGTTGGTCAGGTGCATAAAATATGTATTGAGATGTATTCCAGCTTGAGTCAAAGTGTGCTTGAAATACTTTTCGTGTATGATTGATGGATTGATTCAGACTCTCAGCTGAAACAACCCCACAAGGGAAAACCACACCCAGCAGACAATCCCTGCACAAAACCAACAGTCAAAATAACAAGAATAAAGCTTTTGAATTTTTCTGTTTTGTTTCATCAGATCACACAGCATGGGTTTTTATTTGCTACACTCTCAGGGAGAACTGGAACTGCTGCCCTGGGGATGCTCACAAAGACACAGAGAGTACTTAGGATGTAACAAGCACAAAGCTGCAATGTAAACACTTGTCTTCCTTCATATTAGATTTTCCATCATCTTCATTGCTCCTTCTTTTGGCGAGCAGCACATCTCACACTTCGGCGTTTCAATTTGCAACGGCACCGTTCCGAAGTAGATGTTCATTTATTGCCGTTATTACTTTGTCATGTCGGATAAATTGATAACATGACATAACTTGTTTGCTGCCTTGTTTGCGCCGGCAGTCTGATTATGAGGTCAAGTGCGTTAACAGATGACAAATGCAGGAGATGGGAGAGACGCCATCCATTCTCTTCAAGCCTTTTCCTCTCCTAAAATTAAGACCGTTGCTCTGCTAGGAGTAAGGCAGAGACACACTGCTATTTTCAAAACTAATTCACTCCTACAAATAAAAAGTAGAGCAGTAAAAAAAGTCTGATGGAGTTTTTGCAGGCATGATTGTTAAAGATTTGCCTCCAGGATTCCTCCTAATGATGGTAAAAATTGAAATGACCTGGCAATGATTAAGAGGAGGATCAAGCAGAAGGTAAATTCCTGCCAAAGCTCATGACAGAGGTTGCTACGCTACAATCTGTGACAGGCAGAAAAACCAGTTTAGGACAGGAGAAACTGTATGTGTGAGACCCTGGAAAACTGCAATGTGCCTCCAGGTCTTAATTTACAACGAAAGCTGTGCCAGTTTGGTTTTTGCAGGCTCCTTGAAGGGTTAAGTTAAACTCCAAATTAGCTCTCGGAGCATCCGCTACACGGCTCGAGACCAAAGAACATCAGTAGATAACCAACATCTGGATGAAAATGTGAATCCAAGATGCCTTTGGCAACATTTTCTGTGTGCTTATTTATTAGAAGCCCTCATATTTCATTTGGATCCCATTTACAACAAAGAGGTGCACAATTTGAAGTGACCTCTTCCGTATTTGCCAGCAAATAGTGCTGGAAACAGTTAATAAAACTGAAAAAGCATCACTCGATAAGGCACTTAACTGACTGTGAATGATGCACAGACAATGCAGACCATACCTTCCGGGTGCAAGCGTATCTCCTGTCCCCAGGGGATGACTAAACTGTCAGAGAATTCCCATTTTGTATTATCACTAAGTCAGACAGCAAAATCTTCAAAACCAATGTCTGTGATGGGCTAAGAAAGAGCTGACAAGAGAGTGTGAACCTTCCCTCTCCTTCCCCCATTTCAGTCACTTTGAAAACTTAGCAGATCCACCTTTTAAGAGTCCTGTGGGGATGAATCAACCTTGTGCTCCTATCTAAGACGGTACAACCAGCACACCTAGAATTACAATGGGAGCACATCAAGGGACCGCCAAGCCTGACTGACAAGCGCTTCCCTTCTTTATAAAAACGTCGGGCTGCCTTCATTTGCATGACCGGGTTCGGACTGGTGGAGAGAGTTAATCAGGGCTTTCCATGGTGCCGTAGCAGGGCTTCAATTTTTCCCCACTAGCCGAAGCACCCTTACCCAAGAGGGCCGCCAGTGAAATCCTCTTAGTGGGAGGAAGCTGAAAGAGGAGTTTGCAGCCACCTTGTCTCATGGGATGGGAGCAAGGAGAGGAGGGGAGGGACGGGGTCGTTTCTGGGGCTGGTTTCCGTTGGGACTGACCTCCCTTCCAACGTCTGGCACCTCCCATTAAAACAGCTTTAATTACACAAAGATGACTCCTCCAGCCCCCCCACTCACACTCCCCCTCTGCCTATCTCTCCCTCTCCACAGGGGAACACTCCTTGTCTCCTCTCCATTAAGACTCCGGGAGTGAGGGGAGAGGAACCTGCAGAGTTTACCACTTCCACTCGTTCAGCAAGGAGAAAATATTATTTTCAGCTTTCATTGTCTATTCACAGTTTTTGTTTTTTTCCTTCAAAGATCATGAAGATAATTGTAATCCATGGAGCAAATTATAAAATCTCAGCAATGTTATATTAAATATTGTAAATATTACAAATATAAAATCACATAAAATGTCTTTATGACTTATTACTACATAATAAATCGATCACATATTTATCATACATGTATTTGCCAAGTAAATTACAATTTCCATTAATGGATAAATTAAGTATTTTTTCATTCAATTTAATTTAATTTCATTCAATTTCACATAAATATAAAAATCAAAATCATAAATAATCAAACCATTAAATGTGATAATTGATTGTCATTATTGATGGATATTAGGCTTCAGATTAGATGCTTTATGACTACATTTTCTTCTACATATTAATATAACCTCAATAAGGTTAGGCAAAGAATTGAAGTACTTTGTAAAAGTTTGAAAATAATAAACACGAGGTCCGGTCCTCATGCAGGTGCTCCTCATGATTGCTCTGTTTTACTGCAGATGCTGCAGGATGTTTTCTGCTTCTACAGGTTGTCTCATCTTCTTTGTCTTTGAGTTTAACTGTACATATGTTGTCATGTCTTGTTTTTTCTCTCTTCTCATTCTCCTTTTCTCTTCTGTTCACTCTCCCCTTTCTTTTGGCCCCCCTTGTGGTCCAGCAATAATAAATATAAATTCATTAATAAATACTTTTTTAAATAAAGAATAATACTTAAGAATGAAATGGAGCATTACAGCCGTAAACGTCCTCTTGTTCAGTACAACATGGCAGCCAGACCATAATTCTGCTGTGATTATGATTGTTACATCTCTATTGTATTTTATTACAGATAAACGTTTGTATTATGTAAAGCACTTTGTGTTTCTCTGAGCATGAGAAGCACTTTATAAATCAAGTTTGATTTAATTTAATAAAAAATTTAACATTTACTCTACTTTTCAGTGTCTTTTATTAAAATGCTATGTTTTTCTTATTTGTTGACATTACACCAAATATTTTCCTTTTTGAGGTTGAGTCCAATGTTACTGCATATTCCACCTCAGGGCCACCGTAGAAGCCAAACTGCAATGACCCCCGAGTGTATTTCCACAAACCATCAACTATCAGTAAATTCCAATGAGGGGCACATGATTTATGTTTCCTTGGATAATAAAGTACAGTATCACTAACATGTGTAAAGCGCTCCCCAAGTGGCATGTCTGTCTCTTTGATTAATGCTGATTTAATTAGGCGTCGTGCTCATTAAGCAATAAATAATGACGGAAAGATGTGCAGTTCGGCAAAGATAAACAGCAAACCTTGGGTGAAGTGATACCGCAGAGAAGATGCCCAATCAGATTATTTCTTTGGACAACAATAGTAAGATTAAATGCATCCAGTGGACATGTATGACCATTGTTATGCAGGGCATGAAATGTGTGATAATCATCACAATGTGTATTTACCCAATATGCATTTAGAATAATTAAAAGATTAATCAGAAGCAAGCTGTCATGAAACATTTACAAAGAGTGTTAGAAATCTTTCTGCTGACTTCCTAGAATCAAAACTTTGATATTAAATATATCAATATCTTAGAACGCATCCTCAACTCAAGGACATCCGATAGAGCCATTAATCAAATCACACCCTACTGTCCCAAACTCCACAACCTGAGCCGAGAGAAAAACACCAATTTCCTCTTGGTTTGCGTCAGCAGCAAAGGCAGCACTCCTTGCTGATCAGCCAGTTCCGCGCCTGTTTGCTGAGAATATGCTTAGCCGCCGTTCCCCTATGTCAGATGTCTGCACATACGGACTCCTGATGTGTGTATAAGAAGAGCGTTATTTACACTGATTAATGGTCCCCAGCTTCGGCGGGTTGCAAGCTACTCGTGTCCAGACAGCGGTGACAAATAAATCTATCAATCATAAGAGGGATTTTCTAATCCCCGAGCCTTTAGACAGAGCTGCAACCTAAACACTTTGTCATGGAGCAAGCTGCCCCCACTTGCTGTAAACACACGTTTGGCGTGCAGTTAACACAGCACTTTGAGGGGCACAAAGGCCTCCAGGTTGCAACACAAAGCAGCGCAGTCATGAGTTGTTCAAGAAGATTTTTTTTAAATCCACTGTCAGTTACAGCCAAGCTTCAGCTCACAACAGATGGCTTCATATTTGACTCTAGAATACTTTAGTTAACAGATGAGTTTATGGTTCACTCTTTGATGCCAGGTGTTAGGTCCTGTAGCTGCAAAACCAGCCCAATCATCATTCCTCCACCACCGTGCTCAACAGTTGGAATCAAGGGTTTGTGTTGATATGTTGTGATTGGTTTTCTCTAAATATGCTGCTGTGCATTATGAGCACACATCTCCACTTTAGTCTCGTCTGTATAAATGGTAAGTATATTATTTTGCGCTTTTATCCAAAGCACTTTACAGGATACATCACATTCACCCTTTGATGGCAGAAGCTGCCATGCAAGGCGCTCAACCATGACCCATCAGGAGCAATAAGGGGTTCTTGCCCATGAACTCAACTTGGCCGAGGATCCAAACCGGCAACCCTCAGGCTACAATACGACCACTCTACCTTGCTAAGCCATGCCGCCCCGTCTGTGTGAGACACTGTTTTCAGAAATCATATGGTTTGTTGAGATGCAGCTTTGCAAAGATAAAGTGTATTTTTATAGGAAAAGCAACACTTCCAAACAGATCATATTTGTTCAAGAAAATTCTCTTTGTCATGAATTTTAACATTAATCATGCTAACTGAGGCCTGTAGAGTCTGTGATTTAGCTCTTCAGTTTCGTTGGGATGAACTTGCCACAACTTCCACCTACTGGAAGATTGTCAACTGTTAGGAGAATGATTGACTCCAGATTGTTTGGACATGACCCTCAAGACTGATATCAATACCAGTTTCCAAGGGTTTCCTATTGGTGGTGCTCCATGATCAGTGTCTTAACAGGTGTCATCACCCGGAAATTGCCATTTTCAAGTTAAACCGTGTATTGCTGTTGGGCCAAAGTGTTAACTTCCCTGAAAGCCTTTCTTTTGAAGACGGTCGAGTTTTTTCCGTCTGGGCCCTTTGTTCACAGCCGAACCTCTAACAAGGATAAACTCTCACAAATGCGTGAGTTTAATTTGCTCCTGTGATTTCGTCATCGCAGGAATAAGCCAGCCCCTCTTCCACGCCTAAAACCACCTGCTCAGACTACCGCAGTCGCCATAACAAGAAGTTGTTTGAAGATGTCGACCGTGAGTTAAGCCGACGCAGCTAATGCTAATGCTAATGCTAATGCTAAGGTACAAGCCTAAAAGTTTCACCTCCTGCAATGTGCAAATGAGCCCCGTGTTTTCTTTCTCTTGCAAACATGCTTCTTCCAACATCTCGGTCTCTTCACTCTCAATAACCCAGACAAGTGAACTACCAAAACTTCTGCTTTTATAGAGGAGAACATGATGATGATGATTAATTAATCAAGTGCATTTGGTAAGCAACACCGGGATGCTACTAACCCTCTTCTTTGTGATGGGAGCAGCAAAGTGAGACTTAGTTTTTCTTGCTGATTTTGCATTTTGGTTCAGTTTTTCCTACACAAATAACCAATAATATCACTGTGTCGTGTATTGTTGTTAATCAAAGGTTATATACAATATTTAGCTAATTTTAAGACTTGTTAAGGAGCAGTTTATTTATAAAATTATTTAAAACACACTTTTTCATACAAAGCAAATTGATACACAAAGTATTTTAAATTAAAAACAAAACAAAAAATTATCTTAACCCATCAAGTCCCCCAGACCCCAATCCAACGAGCCACACATACACACACATACGTATAAACACATGCACTTTTTTGTACAAGCCCTGTCCTAACCTTCACCAATCACACTGGGGAAATTAAAACACTGGGAATTTAAGTGTCAGATGTTGAGCTGATAAAATAAAATGGACATCGGCATCTTGAGTCCTCATGCGTCTATGAGAGTCTAACAGAATTGTAGCCTCATGAAAAACAAGCCTGGTTGCTCTCAGCCATCTGTGACTGAAAAACAAAGACTGTGATCACATGAAAACATCACAGATAGAAGGGAAAATGTCTCTAACCACAGCATCCTCCATAATCTGCTCACAGGTCTCAACACATTAAACAAATGGAGGGTGAATTCAATAAACCTACAACTGCCATTTAATTAAACATTTGGCAAACAAAATTCAATTAGGCAATAATAGCTTAGCTTCCAGAGATGGCTAATATGTTAGAGACACATATCAGGTTGATACCCGATGTCAGTTCCAATTAGTCAGATCTCTCCTTTAAAACTGCCTCTCCTGGCTGATTATGCAACAGCTCCTTACAAAACATTGCAACTGTGAAACATTGTCCCTCAGGTGGCAGTAGCCAATGTTTTTTTTGTTTTCTTTTCCATCTAAGAATGTAAATTAATAGTTGTCATCTACTTGTGGTCGTTGTGGGGACGACGTGCCGCCATTCAGTCCCACATGGAAGTTGGAGTGAGTAATGTTAAGGGGAACCTAATAAGATCTTGCAGGAGGGGGAAAAAATGATGATTATCTTTAATCACTAACCTGCCTCAAGTGGCGCCATCGCATTATCCAGCACCTTCATTCCTTATAAAAATATCTATCACACACAATACCAGGGCGATGAAAAGAAGCAGCAGTGATGATGGGAGTGGAATGCCAATGGCCTCATTACTTGTCACAGCACATTGTAACTGGAAATTGCTTCTTTCAGGTTTTGTTTGCTCAGGCAATTACAATAAACTCTCGGCTTGACACGTTGTTTGCACAGATGTAGGACATTAATAAACATGAGCTCTAATCTGAATTATTGAACTGCTCGCCATAATTCTGACAATGGATTTGGAGCCCCTGACGGATGGAGGGACAGGTATGGCCGGGATCCCTGGGATATTTGTCCCCGCTGGGTGGTCTTATCACCTGGGAAAGCCTCTAATTGAATGTAGGAGTGCTCTGCAGGTTTTCCTGAACTTTCTTCAGCCAGACACCGGGTCTGGCATTCAGTCTGAAAACCAATGATGCAAGAAGCACTTCTTGTTCCGAGATGCCACTTTTTCTTTTTCCGTTTTTGTGAATGGAAATGAAAATAATTGCAAACATGATTGTATTTACATTTAGTAAAACTATCGTTAAGGGAATGTTTAACTGGTGACGAAGTTTGAATCTGGAACTAGAAAGTGTGGTTATGGAGTTATACATGAATATGGAGATGCCACAGTTTGGCTCCTATTAGAAACCAGACTCAAATAATTTTCATTTTAAAACTCAAAAGGAATATCACTTTAAATACAACAGTGATGAATTGTGTCATGAGCACGAAAAATATGTTTCATGCTGAAGACCTGAGACCTGCCTAATTAGAAATGCACCTTCAGTATAGAAAAGCCACGAGGGTTCTTATTTCAGGTTTAAATATACACGTGTAAATTAATTTGCAAGATTATTTATTTTAAACATTGCTTGGTTGACATTAACAATAATGTTTCCATGTGGTTCCACTTGGTTTATCTGATTGGCTGAAATAAACTCACGACTTTACATTGCGCTGCACAGTGGTGTGGTGGTTAGCACCGCAGCCTCACAGCAAGAAGGTTGCTGGTTTGAGCCTCAGCTCAAACCTGGGGGGCGGTGGCCTTTCTGTGTGGACTTTGCATGTTCTCCCCGTGTATGTGTGGGTTCTCTAAGGGTTCTCCTCTTTCTCCCACCGCCCAAAGGCATGCATGTTAGGTTAATTGGTGACTCTATATTCTCCCTAGGAGTGAGTGTGTGTGTGAATGGTTCTTTGTCCCTATCTGTGTTAGCCCTGCGATGGACTGGTGACCTGTCCAGGGTGTACCCTGCGCTTAACCTGTTAAATCCTGGGATAGGCTCCAGCTTACCCGCGACCGCGACTCAGCGGTAGATAATGAATGAATGACTTCACATTACCCAATCATATTTCTAAAAAAAAAAATTTTTGCAGAAGGAAGCCCAGATGTTTCAGGGAGGTTGGCACCGCTGATCATTTATATCTTATTTGCAAAAACAGAAATAAGGTGTGCAGGCTACCTTTCCGAACAGCACAGGCTGCTGTGATTGGTCAGCACTACATCCCAGATCAGACTCCTACCTAGTGCGGGTCATCAAAACATTTACTTGGTTATCCAGGAAATTAAAATGCCATGATATTAAACATTTTATGCTAATATTTACATTTAAAAACCATTAGAAATGGTGATTTTATGTGGTTCCACTCCCAGATTTTGAATGTATAGCAGACCAATCTGAGCAGGCCCCCTCTAAAATACCGGGGGGCCTTGAAATTATACAGGACAGAAGAACCAGGATTTTTATTCAAAAACAAATCCCTCACCAAGTCCAAGTAAAGTCTGCTCCTCCTTCCACCGTTGTACACACTGCAGTTAAATAGATGTACAGGTGAAATGTAAGTTTCATTCCCCCAAAAGCTGCCTGTGCTTCCCTTCAAAGTTCCCCACAAGAAAAAAAGGAGAGAGAGAAAAAAAAAAGACCAGGGAGGCAGCTTCCTATGCAGGGACGTAGTGGGAATATCTACAAGAAGAATGCAGGAGTAGCATTTTTTACCTTTTTTTTTTCTGAAGGTATCTTAAATTGTTCAAAAGGCATGACAGAGGGAGGTTCTGGCCATTCTACAGAATCAAAAAGACTATACGGACTTTGATCACCTGCATCTTATTCAGTACAAAATTACTGCATTGGGGTCCTTGGCTTCTCAACATGTGAGCAAGATGGAAGCTTATTATACTGTACACAGAGGCAGACTTTGAAATGAAAGAGGTCTTTTGTCACTTCTTTGATTACAGTAAGGCATTGTGACTGTTAAGCAGACTACCCGCAATTATGAGAGCCTGAGCGAGAGCTGATGGAGAGTTTATGAAGTAGGGGGATGTAGACAGACAAAGAGGTGCCAGAAAGAGAAAGGTGGAGAGAAAAAAAAGGGAGAGAATGGACTGCACCTGATTCAGAGCATACCGGCTCTTTTTGCTAATACAGCTTTAATCAACTGTAAGTGATGATGGAAGTGAGCACAGTTCATAAGTAGTGATGAAAACGTCAATAAAAATAGCTTCAGCAACACTATTATGGAGCACACTTTTGCCTGTTTGGTTAAAATAAGCATCTAAAAGCACAGCTCAAATACTTACTATGGGAAAACTTGCCTGTTTTATACCTTTTTTTAAAAAATACAACAGGCAGTATTAGACGAGAAGTGCGTTTCCATGTTGAGCCCTCCTATCGCAATAAATATTGACAAAGAAGGTGAGCCGTCGTCCTATCACAGGCTGTTAAAAGCTAAGTTTATTGTGTGTTTACTGTCTGAGAGCATACACCAAGTTGGTGTGGGTATGTGTGTGTATTTGCATGCATATTAGCATATCTGTGTTTACTCCAGAAGTTACTGTGAAGCGCCCATTTCTCCTTGGGGAGAGCTGCTTGGCAAACACCTCAGAGTAAACAAGACAACCAGTGACAATATGCTAATAGGCCGATTCATTATTCCTCTCCAACAAGCTCTGAGAAGACACCTCAGATCTCCAACATCTCCATCAGGAACCGCACACTACAGCACTGCTCCACCCCTCCCGCCACCGCCTGATTAATATCTCATCAAGCGCTCCACTTTTCCTCCGCGTACACCATCAGTCATATGGCTCTACAGTGTTTCACTTCTTGACAGTGTCAATCTTCAGAGATTGCAAAGAGGTGATGGTGTTTAAAGTAGCACAAGAAAAAAAAACAGTTCCCCTTTAAATTCCCAACTTGTGCCCTCAGAGAGATGAATTGTTCCAGAAAGCTGGGCGATTTGTCGTTTCCTGATGAAGATGTTAAGCTACGACCTCAAACTGCATTGTTCCAGTTAATAAACAGCTGGATAAACCAGCTGGAAGAAGAGAATTGCAACAAGGCTCTTCCTTAATTGAATCGGACAATGGATTGGATTTATTAACTCTGCAAATATTTACTTTGTAGCCGGTGGCCTAGACTCATTAGTCTCCTATGGATTTCTCCTCCTACACATTTACTGTTGTTATTCACGAGGCTGCTTTGCATTGCTCTGAATCATTTCCACAAGCTACTTAACATCAAAGGAAGACCTCTTAATGATGCATGGCGAGGACCAGCCGATATATTGTAGAGGCAACGCAAGCTTGTATTGATTTACCAGCATGAAAATATAGACTTAGCACTGATGTGTAAACATGGAAGTGTGACTAAGCTACTGCTAAGCAATGTTTGTACTGTACATGCAAATTACCTTCAAATTGTCAATATATGACCTATTACCATAAATAGGGTCATTTTAGTCTTCATTGAGATTTAAATAGCTAGTTTAATGCTGTTTTAACTTCACACACTTCTAAAATATGAGTGATAAAATGTGTAAAAGCAATAATCACAAGGTCTGTTATTGTTAAGTCTATTTTATATTAAAGGCTGCAGTAAAGATAATACACAGCCAAATAGATAGCAGTAGGAACCGTGCACATCGGGTTGCCTTATGTGTGAAATGTGCTGTATAAATAGCTTCTCCTTGCCTAGGAAAACCAAGATAACAAAAGCTGTTTTCTTTGGGACAAAAGAAATTAAAACTCCTGTTTGTGTGGGTTTTGGCCTTTGTAGCTTTGGAAAATTTTTGCATCTACAAAAAACCTTTAGAATAAATTAAAGAAATGAGGGGGGAAAAAAACATGATACAGGCTTTCTAATCAATAGCTATAGAGAAAGGCTTATGTTAGCTTTCTCTGTATACTACTTTTAGCTTATTACTGCTTTGTTTCACAAATGGACAATAGTTCAAAATATAACATATATAACAGCATAAATACAGCAAATATGGTGAAAATTGCATAATTTCAGTCCCTTGTTAAATCAGACTGTGCAGTGGTTTAATTCTGCAAAGGCTCTGGAGATGATATGACATGAAGACGTAATACTGATTGATTGAAAGTTAGCTTGAGACTGCAAAGAGCCCGAAGGAGACAACAAGTGAATATAAAATGAAGATTAAAAAAAAATGGGTGCACAACTAAAGAATCACAGGTGACTTTGTTCTTTTTCTACAGCAGAGCAAAGCTAAAGGACCAACAACAACACAGCCAAAAACAGCTTCAGTTCAATTCAGCTTTATTTGTACAGCACCAATTCACAATTGCCAGTGGTGAAAAAGTGATATAACTCATAGATGTGTTTGCGAAGCCCAAAAACGGAAATCATGTTAAAGTATAGATGGGATGTACTGTGGGAATATACTACTATA
>JBAMHW010000027.1:6848765-6866286 GCA_037177495.1 Rhadinocentrus ornatus
TTTTTCTTTTGTTTTTTTTTTGTCTTTTTTGTTTTTTTTTTTTTTTCTTGTTTGTGTTTTTTTTCTCTTTACTCGGCAAGGTAGAACGATCGTCTTGTAACCCAAGGGTTGCAAGTTCAATCCTCAGCCAAGTCGAGTTCATGTCGAGGTGTCCATGGGCAAGACACTGAACCTTTGTTCCTGATGGGTCGTGGTGAGCGCCTTGCATGGTAGCTTCTGCCATTAGTGCGTGAATGTGTGTTTGAATGTGATGTATACTGTAAAGCGCTTTGGATAAAAGCGCTATACAAGTACGGACCATTTTACCATTTACTATTTTACTATTTATTAATATCTGTAATACTTTTGTTTTATGTAAAGCACTTTGAATTGTCCTGTACATGAAACGTGCTGTACAAATAAACTGTCTTGCCTTGCCTTTACTATCTGGATGCGTTAGTCCAGTTTTGAGAGCTTATATTTTAATTAATGACATAAAGGCTGACTGACATGTTTACATCCATTTCTTCCAGTTTTAATAAGACTAATGCAATGATTCCTTTTTTTTAATGCAACAATACATAAAACACAAATCTGTAGTTTTCCTACTTGTTTACTTAAACTGTTATTAATGAAATCAGTAAACAACAAAACAGTACTGCTAATAAACAATAATGACAGTTCAAAAAGAGAGTTTTATTTTATTTTACTTTATTTGAAAAAAAATAATTGCTCGGCTAAACACAAACCCCCTCATTTCTAATTGGTATTGTTCTACCTGCAGCACTCCTCATCACCAGCTTAAATATAATGTGACATTATTTGTTCACATATAAATGAGTGCTGTTAAAATAAGGTATTTTTATCAAGCCTCTTAAACTGTTTGAAGTGATGGAAAAAAAAGCTCTGAGAGGGAAAAAAATACAACAGTCGGTGGCTTAACTGTTCTAATTGTTGCTTTTAACAAAGGATAGAGGCAGTATAAGAGGATCAGCGTGACAAACAGTCCCAGCGGTCCTTCGATCACACACAATACCTGGATGGTAACAAAAGCCAGAACAAAACAGCTTTGGAAAACTTCCAGGAATCTGTTTAAACATCAGCTCGGGGTGAACCAAACACTTAGAGTATCAAACCAACATCTACATCATGCATGAAGAGCTGGAATGGATTGACAATCGTTCCCAAGCAGCCACAACTTTGAGGGATGGTAGTTAACAAGCTTCCCCCTAAAAACAGCTAACTAATTGTCAAGCTTATTGCTTTCTTGTTGCTGGGTAAAACCTCACAAACCTTACAAATATGGCTGCAAATCCCCACAGAAAGCATTCTTTTATCAACACATCAGCATCGCCATCGTTTAAACGAGCTCGGATTATATTAAACACATGAAAAAAGGCTTTTCAACATGCTAGGAGCGAAACTTTCCATGAAAAATACTTGGAACCATAATGTTGTTTGTTAACACCCCAGAAATGCTAGGATAAGTGGTACAAATAGCTTGAACAATCCTGTGTGATTACTTTCACATAAATTTTGTGGATGTGTTAAGCCTATTGATGGTGGAGAGGATGTTTGGGGATGGATGGCCCACTAAGTTTTGTTTCAGTGCTACTGTAAACAGGATTAGCATTGGCAGGTATCAAGCTACAAGATATACAAACAGCTCCCTGCTCTGCAGGGAATAGTCTGATGCAAATACCAGCTAATGAACTCTGCTGCTGTTAAGACGGGGAAGAGATGAGCACAGGGAAAAGGGAAAAAAAGTTGAGGAGCAAGTGTATGGGCACAAGATTGATTAGTTTGGAAAATGTCCAGCGGGTCAGTTTTCATTGGCTTATGGAGGATTTCCAAGCGTGCACGAGCACAGTGCAACATTCCAGTCTCTACCTTTGTCTCAGCCTAACAACACAGCAGTCGATCTACAGTATCCCCTTTGAGATCAGGGGGTGCTGCATCAAGCTGCCTCATCTAAAGATGGGAGTTTATTGGGCCGTCTAAATCTGTCCTGTACACAGAGCCGAACAATGAGGCCGGGAGAAAAATGGACGCCACCTGGCAGTTTGAAAGAAGGACAGCCATTTCCTGCTGTAATCCATTCAGTGTAATCACCTGGGGGCTGCTAGAGAAGCCTCGCCCACCCCTCCTTTCTCTCCCTAAGCACCATTCAGTGGCGACACAGTGATGAAGTGCAGGGTGAGAGGAAAGCCAAGCGTCCCTCTTAGAGATGATCACGTTTTTACAATCGTTCTTCTTTCCTTCATCCTGAAGTGAATGAATTTTTCTGCCTTTTTCTTTCCACTGCAATTCTTCAGCTTCTTCCTCATGGAGGACAAACCGAAATACATTTTTCCTTCCTTGCCCACACACAGTAAATATTTGGTGTCACCTATTCAAGAGAAGAGCCGCTCTAAATCGCATGTCTGTGGGGAGAAATCGAAAGCAATTACCATTAGATGGTGGCTATCGTGAGCCGAGTTTGCCTCGGCCTAGCGATTCTCCCCGTCCGCTAACTCTGTGTACGTGCAATTTAACAGACGGATCAATAGCCAAAGGCAGTTAGTGGCCTCGCAACTCACTTCGACTGCTTCACAGGACATGCTACGGTATCAGCACGGGGAGCAAATGCCCAAATATTACACCGTGCACAGAACCGGCTGCAGAAATTGTTCCTCTGAAACATTATTGACACACTTTAACCCTCGTTTCCACCCTGCACGGACCAGGGAAATCAATTCTCATTTGGAAAAGGTGGTGTGGAGGCTGTAGGGGGACCAGCAGGGGAGGGAAGGTCAGGAGAGCAGGGCCGGAGGGGGTCAAAGGATCACAGGTCAGGGATTGGCCCAAGGTCAAGGTGACAGCAGGGTGTCTGTGCAGGGAGGCCTTCATCTCCACCGTGGCCTTGGATGGGATCAATACCATTAGAGACTGTCTGATCCATCACTCCTCTCCCTCCTGCTGTTTCATACTTGCTTCTTCCCCCCCTCCTCCTCCTCATCCTCCTCTTTTTTCTGACAGTACACTTCTCATTGGCAATAATATCTCCTATTTTCACTTCCTTTTTTTTCCCCTCAACCCCTATTTGCTTTTAGTGGATTCATTAAATCGGCTGTCGCCTCGTTCCCCTTCGTCTGTGCCGTCACTTATGAAGGAGCTGGTCTCATCTTGATACTGACCCCCGTCTGCCTCGCAGAACCCCTCGACTCTTGCGGGCCCTGCTGAAAAATGGACAGGAGATAACACGGGCCCCATATTGTTTGAACAGCATTTTATTAAGCCTAGCGCTCTCTTTAATATTTACATTGGTGCATCGGAGGCTTCAGAAACGCTTTAGGCAATTACACACATGACCAAGTCGATAGCCACAGAAACAGCAAAAAAGCCTTTATCACGCTGCCAGGAGAGTATTGCCAATTCCACGGCCTGGCCGTTGATGTAGTTTGCATTTCAATTAAAAAAGGGCTGCAGCACTGGTCCTTTATTCAAAGTCACTGTCGTAGGAAAGATCCACGAAGTGCAGCTAGAATAGAGTATTTTGCTTATATGTGTAATAATGCGGGGACATCACACAAGCTGGTGTCCGGACTCACAATGCGGAGGAGCAGTATTCCAGTGTAAAGAGCTGTTCAAGCCTGAACAATGGAAGTTTCAAACTATACTGTTATGAAAAATCGCTAAAGTTTTCTTGCGTTTGATTTGAATCCTGACCTTATTTGGCAATTTTTCAACATCTACAGATGGGCTTCTTTTATTTTTATGAATGCAATGTTTATTAGGATTTAGATCAAAGGGAAACGTGCATTTTACTTTTGTGTAATATAGCATTTAAGGTTTCTCTTGGATTTCAAATACCCAGACGACTGCAAGTAAATAGATGCCACAATCTTCCTAGATCTCCAATCGAATGCAACTTCGATTCAGAGATCCAATGGATGTTATCAATCTCTAGAGCTGCATATAATCTGAAATAGTGAAAGTCATATTAATTAGGAATCTTGTAACAAGCAACTAGATCACTAAATCTTAAAGAGGTGTTTACCCTATGTATGTAATTTAGCGCATGTTAATACATACTCCTGGAACTGATTTGTTTCCTGACAGTATGTAGGAATACAGCATGTGCTGGAGTAAATGATCAATGGTATAGTTTGAAATCTTTTAGGTTTGGTCTTTGTTATATTGACCATTTTATACTAGGGCTTTTTTGTTCCAGATAGACTCCACCTTATTCCATTAATCAAAATCTGGGCAGGTACTGATGAATGAAGAGATATCCATTTTCTAATATCCTAAATCTCCATCTTAAAAGGATGCTTATGTATACCCAAATAAGTCACTTGTTCAGTAATGGTTATCTCAGGTATACTTAGTGCATATTTGTGCAAAACTAGCATGAAGACTGGGCCTTACAAAAATGACGCTGTATGTTTCAGAAAAAGATTAATTTATTGGTTGTTGACTAATTATTTTAATGAAGGATTATAAGTTTGGACTCAAACTTGGACTTATGCGAATTTCAGCCAACTATTGGATAAAAACCTCAGGAACCTAGTCATAGTTGAAAAGACGGTGAACGGGGAAGAAAGCAGGGATGTGCTCCACTGTGTCAGGGACTAAAATCCTCTGATCATTGTCATAATCCGATGTGACGATTGCAGACATCTTAAGTACGCCTAAATACAAAGCTCTCAGTTTGCTTCAAGTGAACCAAATGCTGGAAGCGGACAATAACTTATGAGGAACGAATGGTCTTTGCACTATCAACAAGTAGATGAGAGTTTTTTTAGTTTATTGCTTGTCTTGTTTTTTCCTTCAGCAGTTCTTGATTCAACACCACCTCTGGTGAGGAGGGGAATACTTTCTTCAAAAGGTCCGGTTCGATTGACAAAGTGCGGTGTGAAAGCAAACTTCCGCCGGCTGAATGTTAAAACATCCCCAGTTGTACCAAGTTTAGCAGACTTTAGGCAAGAATACAGCCTAAATGTCCTTGGAGGCATCATTCTCATGAGGACGTCTACAAGATTCTAATCATTTTTATGTGCCTTCATCCTGCATGAATTGTGCCTTTTCTGCAAATGAAACAAATATTGGGACTTTTAAGAAAAACATCTTTTATCAATCTACACAAGTGTTTTGTTCCTGCTGTTCTATTTACCACAGACTGGGATTACACATTCTATATAAGCCATGCCAGAAATGTTGGGATTACATGAATGTCGCAGCTATTTGGACAAAATTATGACTTTAAGTGTTTGATTTTTTTTTTTTTTTTGCCAGGAAACCAGTTCCTACCTTCAGATATACACTTATTTTAAACCATATCTAATGCAACCTTTTCTTCCTTTGATTGCACTAGAAGACCAATTTATAAGCAAAAAAACGCATTTTCCCATGAAGCTTTTCAATTTCAGATCAAACTCCCTTGGCAGTGCATGTGATTTCCATTCCCCCACATTCTCCTTGTATTTCGCATCACCAGTGGCAGATGCGCTGGAAATGACCCCCTGGATTTGAAAAGCCTCTGTGACTTGGCTGCCCAAGAAACAAACAGATAAACAAAAGGAACAGAGGACTTTGGCAATCAGGGGATTCAAATAAGGTTTATGAGGTTGAGCAAGGAAGCGAGGTTTGCTTTGAAATACTCCCAGCCCTATCAGAATACCCCCCGGTGGTCTTGCCTGCACATCAACAGACAGGCAAGACAGCAAGTGTGTATGCTTGGAGGATCATAGGTGGCTTTGATAATCACTCCCATACTCCTAAAACAAATGCAATTACTAAGTTAATTGTGTTCAAAGTGTAGGCTGGAGAAGTCAGCAATCACGACTGTGCTGACGGTGCAGCGAGCATGAAGAATAATGGATGCATGCGGGGCAAATGCCAGGGGTGTACTGGAAGGGGAGGGCTTTGATTGCAAAAGGGGCTTTAAGGGGGACTGAAAGGGGTGTGATCAGGAAAGGGAACGAGGGGGTTTGATGAGCATTTGGGAATGCAATGACGTGGCGCTGAGGGATGTGGTGGTGAACGGCACCTTGCTTGACCTGCCATTTGTCAGAGGATAAACAGCGGGTCACCTGACCGGAATCACCACGTCGCCATTGGTCAGGGAGGCTGTTTAGTATGCAGGTGCTGGACCGCAGCCGGCACTCGCCATGCCCACACCACGTCTGCTCCATCACAATGAATTATTGGTCAGAGGGATGATCAATTTGAATTGGCTGCATCCTAAGATTTGGTCAGAGGAAAAAGGAAGGGTAAGAAGTGCATATATGTGTGTGTGTAGGGATAAAAGAGGGTCAGAAAGTAGCTTTTTTCTCTTTTTTGTAACCCCAGGGTTCACTTCCTTTGCTTTTTTTTTTACTCTCTTCATACTCTGAATTTCTTCACCAGAGATAGCAATGGGGAAGGGAGGGTAGGGGATTGGAGGGGTGACAACAGATGTGCTCTCTCCTTCAGAGAGCTGCTTGTTTGATGGTGACAGTGGAGCGTATCATGTAGCCTGAGGTGCTAACAGTAAATATTACAATATCACAAGATGCTCACTGCAAACACCATTTCTTGCTCTCTGCCAGTCAATTTCTCCTTTTTACCCCTGTGGTGCTGCTACACTGATGGAACCAAGGCTGAGAGAAAATCTGTCTGTGTAAGAGAGTATATACAGTAAATATACACAAACATACACACATATATACAGTTTATATAAAAGGTGTGCAGAGCTAAACATTCTCAAACATGAAATTCAACCATGAGCCTTTTTCTGGCACATTATGACCAACTTAAGTCATGATGGAAAAGAAAGTAAATCAACAAGGCACCATCGGGGAGAAAAAATGGCACTTTAAAAGGCCTTTCTGCAGCATAATAGGCGAGCCTGGGATTCATGGGATTGCATTTGGCTTCCTGCAGTGCTGGGGTGTCTTTGGCTCGCTCAGTCATTTCAGACAGAGCAGTGGTGCCGTCCCACCCTGGGCGCTGTACAGATGGGCTCATGTGTGGAGAAATGAGCCGCAAGCAATCATTCTCTCCGTCTTTCTTCCCCCCTCTGTCTCTCTGTGGCTTCTCCTTGCTTTCTGTTTACCTCATTCTGCCTCCCCTCTGTCTTATGTCTGTCCCTTCATCTTCTCTACCTCTCATTATCTCCCCTCCAACCCCTCATGCATCTTTTTCTTCTCCCACCCTCCTGTTTCCTCCCTCCTCCTGCCTCCTTCATATCCCCTTCTTCCCCCCGTGGTGACTGTGTCCTGGGGCTGCAGAGTCTCGTCTCTGTGCAGCGGCGGCTGGGGGGACTCGACGGGAGGCCCGGCGAAACGAACTCGCCGAGATGTGGCAGTGCATCTCAGGCTTGTGCTACCGGAAAATCTGCCCATTCACGCTCTGACGCGCAGCCAGATGTGCTGATGGAGGCCGCATGATAGGGATATGTTGCAGGAGGAACATGTGGCCTCTACTTTTGTTTAGGTGAAGCCTCTCATACCAGCAGCTATAGCCCATTCAGGATGCTTAAATACCAAAAATCTAAGTTCACATCAATGTCTAAAAAAAGAATAGTTGCATAGAAAAGATTGATTGAGGTATAAATCAATCACCTTTCTATTATATGTGTCAATGGTATTTAGATCTAATATATCCAAAAGAATTCCTCATTTCTTTTGCCTCATCTCGCTTAATGTCAACCACAAGCAGCATCGGTTTAGCGAGAAGGCTGCTGAGGGTCAGCTGGTTACAGTTTCACCCAAGGAAACAGGAGCACTGTCAGCATTTTCCAGGAGCCCAACCCTATCAGGTTCGCATGGTTTAAATTACAAATAGCCTTTTGAGGAAGAGAGCAATAAACAGCAAGCAAAAAAAGAACAGCATTAAAAAAAGGAAAGGAAAAAGAAAAAAAAAGCTTGTTTCTTCCACAGCTTTGTGTAACTGGGAAGCAGATTAAATAATGTATTGATTAGGCTCTGTGTAATTAGCATGGTCAGCAATTGTGTGTGGTGGGGGGATTGTTTTAACATAATGATGTGATTCTTGGTTTCCCTCGGTCATTATGGACAAATCAAAGAGTTTCCACCTTTTGTTTGCTCCATGTACGACTGCCTCTCAACATGTTTTTGTGCTGACTTTGCCAAAAGGGGATACACTTGCATGTTTACTTCTAATCTTGCGAGGACTCTAAGTGGCATAAATTCAACAAATAAAGTTAAAGTTTGAGGTCAACATTTCAAACCAACTAGTGCATTCTTAGTATCATGTTGTAAACTGTAGCAAAAGGCAAGTGTGCTTCTCATGAAATCAAATTCATTGTGCAAAGGTTCCTTTATTGATCTGCCTTGCATAAAACAACACCAAAATGCCAATAGATGCACCCATTATCTTTACGCTCTTGTTTTATTTTAGGGTTGCAGAGGCTAGAGCCTATCCCAGCAGCTACAATTTGAAAGGCAGACGCATCCTGGACAAGTTTCCAGTACAAAATACAAATATCTGAAACTTAAAAGAAGTTAAATACTTCCGTGGATATTTTTCAATTTTATTTTAGAGATTTTTTTTTCTTGGAAAATAATTCCAGTTAAATGTTGGGGTTCAAATTAACCTTGCATCCAATTAAACACTTTCTGATATTAAATAGTGGGCGGAGCATGATCAGGTCATTGGGCAAACTGCTTTTTGGGAAGGACAACAGCTTCTAAAGCTTGAAATTTATACTGGCAAAAGGAAATTTTAACACACATTCCCAACAGGCTTAGTGGTGGCCAACAATTCCTGAAGGAGGTCTCGATTCAAATGCATTATGCTGTAACAGCACAGAGAAGTCCACCAACCTGCTGAAAGTCCCTTTATAACTGTGATCAGACTCGGTTACTCTTGCAAAAACTGTATAGTTATTGTTGTTCAGCTGATTGTGGCCCCTCTTCAGGGTCATTATTAAACATTCATAAACCAGCATTTAAAAAGGGGAAATGGAAAAGTGAAACATATAAACCATCTAAACAAGTACACTGGTATAGATGCATTAACCAGTGACATTTGAAAGTGTAGGCAGGCTAAACAATTAGTCAACTTTTTTGCAGCCAGCCAGATTCTAGTGTACCCCGGTTTGTACTCCTAATATTTTCTAGCAGCTTATTCTTCTAATTCTGCTGCGTTTGTTTCAGTTTTAACTGTTTTGAGCATGTAAAGCTACAATTGCTATATGGCAGAAGGTGCAGGAGAAAAGGGAAAGTAAAGGTTTAGGCTACAGTTTGTCCTTCCCCTCAAACTACCCTCCACTTCCCCCTCATCTTTCACTATCTGGAAAATTCAATAGACTAACCTTAAGAATTTAATTGATGCTGCCAACTGGATTACAAAAGGGCCGGCCAGCGCAGGCCAGGGACAGCTGATTAGCAGTGGGGGTAATTGTTAATTGATTGATGTATCTCCTTACCTCTCTCGCTATGGGCCTTTTAGTGTTTTGTTTGCCACAGCAGCAGCACTAGAGCAGCCAGAAAGGGCATTTCCATAGACCTTCCTTCTTTTTCCTTCCTTCCATCTTCTTAAAGCTATAGCCTTATGGATATCATTGTGTGCAAAGACAAAAGGTGACAAACTGTTAAGTGTGCTGGGTTAAATGTCACTGAATTGTGCTCAAAGGCCAAAGACTACCAAAAGGCAGCCTGCAGCTGCAGTAGGTGTAGTCAAACCAGTTTTTAAACTTTCAAGATAATTTTTTTTATTGTTTTTTATTAAATTTCCATGATTCTGCTAACCTGTGCTTTCTATTTTTAGAAACTAGTACAGAGGATATAAAAGCCTGGTAATGATTTTGCAGAAAAATGAGAGCCATGTGAGAGCAAGGAGAAGTAAAAAGGAAGTCGCAGAGTGAGAGATTTTTAATGTGCATGTGGAAAAGCAATGCTTTTGGGGCAACACCATCCTCATTCGTTTCAGCAAACAGAAACAATCTCCCCATTATGCCTTCTTTAAAAGGTGCTATTGTATTCTCAGTGTGAAAACCCTGAGCTGTGACTGTCCGAACAGCAACTCCGAAAGCTTCCGCTGCTGCTATTTAGCTATTTCAGCTCACCCTTGTCCAAGCCAATAACAAACCGGCTGCCAGGCACTCCCCCCCAGCTCTGGCACAGTGATGGGTTGACCATCAAGCAATTACACGGGAACTTGGCAATCGGGAGGAAAACCAGTCATTAAAAGGGCTTAACACTGGCAGAGGGTCTCTGTTGGTGGCAGCCGAGATGCCTGCTGCACCCTGTGTTAAATGGGACAACTGGGGGGATTTGTATGTGAGGGTTTAATATACCAAAGATTTGGCAGGGATTGACTGGGATTGTGTCAATCTGTACATGAAACACATAGCCTCTCCCTCTCAGACCAGATGTTCTCATTCATACACCAGGCTCCCACAACAGGATACTATATCATCGCTTCAGGGTAAAAACCTTGTCAACTTTTCAGCAACTCTCAGGAACGGCCTCGGTTTCAACGTAATGAAACGCGTTCCTAGATTGACTCCAAAAGATTTTTCATAATTCCAAGAGCTATTATTTAACCCACAGCAAAGGTTTTGCTCTTCCAACAGAGGTGAAAACACAAGGGGGCACCATGACAGCAGTGATGTGGATGCAAGATCCACACCCACAACCAAGGTTACAGGCTATCGACTGCAGCAGACATAAACAGTATTGAATTAGTAGCACTGGTTGAAGTTTCAACACATTGATTGCACTTTCCATCAAGGCTCCTAGAGCAAAAGCAAGGCCAGCACACTTTGCTTCTGCACCATATATGTGTATCTGGAATGCACACGTGTGACCCCCCACACAGGGATGAGTGGATTTTTAATTAGTGAAACCTGTACAGTGGTTCATATATGTTTTTCACAAAGCTAATTTGCATAGTGTTTACAGTGAAATGAAAGCACAAACAGCTTAAAGTATACCACCCACATTATTTATTCTGCTTAATTGACAATATTGCAGTTAGTTTATTTTATCTGAAGCCAATTCCAGTAGACAGGGGCTATTATAGCTCATTTATCAATTAGCAAAGGCATCTATATGTTGAAAATATATGTAAAATATTTCATGGTGATGGAAAGATTTCTTTCTGAATGCACAAAAAAATCACTCTGTTAAATGTAATTAAAAAAACATACATCAACACTGATCTAGACGTTTGGTCGCCTTTAAATACAGACGATCACCTTCTTTCTGTTTGCTGTAGAGTTCCCCTGTGTGTGGGATTAAGTTTGCTAAATTGTTTAAAGAGGAAATCTTGGTTGGTTGTCTGTGGAAGACTAAAATCCAAACCTTACTTGATTAATAGTGTTTGATTTCCTTTTCTTGTTCTGCCACTGTGGGCGTTGAACTTTTAACAGACACCTTTAGTTATATTTTTGTACTTTGGCATTTATGTTTACGTGAGCTTTAAGTTTGTCGGGTGTAGCTGTATATTTATTTTGAGGATATTTGGATTTGATGATCCCTCTTTTGATTTGTATATTTATTTTGTTTGATGTTAATTAGTTGTGGATTTCTTATATATCCCGTTTCCGACCTAAATGTTACTTCCCTTTTATACCCCTAGAATTAAGGGTACGTAACACAATGGGGGCTCGTCCGGGTTCATTGAAAAAGCCTTACCACTGCGGCCTCACACCAAGAAGATTGCTGGTTCGAGCCTCACCTGGGGAAAGGTTCGAAACGTGGCCTTTCTGTGTGGAGTTTGCATGTTCTCCCTGTGTATGCGTGGGTTCTCTCCAGCTACTTCGGCTTCCTCTCACCATCCAAAGACATCCATATTAGGTTAATTGGTTCTCTAAATCTCCCTAGGAGTGAGTGTGAGTGGTTGTTTGTCTCTCTGTGTTGGCCCTGTGATGGACTGGCGACCTGTCCACAGTGTGCCCTGCCTCTCGCCTGCTAATTGATGGGATAGGCTCCAGCTTACATACGACCTTGAATTGGACAAAGCGGAATAGAAAATTAATGGATAGGTGAATAAGCCTTTGAAATATTTGCGTTTTCTCCTAAATCTATTCTGCAAAGCAGTTTTGAAGTCAATTATTACAGTCTTTTCTATCCAAAATTGCGCACAAAACTTCCTTTTAACAGTCCAAATTAGCAGGAAATGATGATGATGCACCTGCATCATTGTTTCTGTTGACTGCAGTATCTCTATACTAAAAAGAAGCAGCTTTAAAACTAAGTGTTTTCTCTTAATATCAGGAGCACAAGAGAGACAAAAGTTTGAAATGACTGTCAGTAGCTCATTATCAAAGGTTACTCCTCTAAAGTAGCGGTCAATGAGGCCAGTGTGGACACGATCAGCCATCCTCGATCACTCTCTGCTGAGGCTGTGGAAAGTGCTTTCCACGCTGAACTACCATTGAACTCTTCACAAATAGTATGAATATTGTTCTTTTTTTTTACCAACAGAAGCTTTGAGCACTTTTCAGATGAAGTAACCCTTAGAGATATTTAAACTCCCTGCTGCCTCCGGGAGGGTGGATAGGATGGTTATTAATGCATTGTTTGCACACACACTTCCTGCTGTCTTCTGTTGTGGTTTGGCTTGATTAAAAGAGAGATTGCTAAGAAGGCACTTTTTGACATGGTGATTGGCTGAAGAGTAGATTCTTGGTTTCTCAGGGACTTCTTCTTGTTCTTTGTGTTGAAACTACATGTAATAAGGTCAAACATGCATAAATCTGCAGGCTCCCAGCTGTTTTGCAGCTATAAGATATGAATCCAGTGATCTCATACACTCAGGTAGGCTTTTACCTTTAATCTAATTGTGCTTAGCTTCATAATTCCAGCACATTTTAATCACTCATTTACCGAGCAGAGCCTTCAAATTCTCTGTTAATCTCTTTTCCACCCATAGAAACCAGTCTGCAAGTTGCAGTCGAGCTTTGCATGGACACGCTTTGAGGACTTGCACACTTAAAGGTAGATGTACACTCACCGTTCACTTTAATAGGTACATCAGCTAATTGGTTAATCACATTGTAGAAACGCAATGCATTTAGGCATGTAGATATGGTCAAGATGACTTGGTGAGTTCAAACTGAGCAACAGAATGGGGAAGAAAATGGATTAAGTAACTTTTAATGTGGTTGGTACCAGACAGACAGATGGAGAGTTCATGTAGAAGTTATAAAAGAAGCATGTTGCTGAATAAAAGCATCGACAACATGCATAAACTGTATAAGTTTCAGGGAACATTGAAGATAGAAGAACCAGTGGTGTGGCTGAGTGGGTATAGTGGTTGCTGGTTCAATCCTTGGCCTGTCAAGCTTATGCTGAGGTGTCCCTGAGCAAGACACCAAATCTCAAATTGCTCCTTTTTCTTTATTACTTTTATATTTAACACAAATTTTGTTCAGAATTTAAATGGCTTTGCATGGCAGCTTCCACCATCAGTGCATGAGTGTGTGTGTGTGTAAAGGAGTGAATGTGATGTATATTGTAAAGTGCTTTAGTTAAAAACGCTAAATAAATACAGACCATTTACCATTTATAACTTGAGGTTTTATGATCTTAATAAATTATTAAAGTATTCTAGGTTTTTTCTTCAGTTATTGAACCATTTTTGGATTGGTATAAATCTTTCTAAACTGCCTTTGAAAAGATTTAGAAAGACAACTAAATTAATTAAATTTTCTTTTTGTTTACTGCATACATCAACAAGAAAAAGTATGAGCATCTTAGAGAGGAGGGAAAAGTCGGCATTTGGTTTTTTCATTGAGCCTTGAAAGGGAAAAATGTATAACTTACTCAAAGACTTTTCATAGTTTTATATGCTGCTCGGGTTTGTATTTTGGTCACATTTTGTCTGTTTTTAACAGTAAAATGAGTAGAAAACTGTCTTTTCCATCTAAAACCAAAGTCGATCATGAACTAAATTTGTGTCAAATATACAAGAAATAAAATAAGTTTGTATGTAATTATTGTTTTAAAGATTGTTGTGACTTAAATTATGCAAATTCTTTTTTTTTTTAAATAAATAAAAAATTAAAAACTCAAGTTCAAATTAAAAAAAATTCTTTTGTAAATTAAAAAATAAAGAAAGAAATAAAAAAATTTAAATAAAATAAAAACTTTTTTTTTCCAGAATCATCAGCATTGAATTTGGCTAAATTCTGTTTCATTAAATTCTACTGTAATACTTCAATTTACCTTAACTACGCAGAAGTTAAATATGAGTCCTGGTGTATTGTGCAACCTCCACTCTTCATCTGTAATTATCACCACCTTCTTGCAGGCCTTCAGCACAGGCACGCTTTAATTGGAGCCATGTCTTCTACTGCAAAGCCAGAGGATGAAACATGGCCTCATCCTCCTCTAATAATTCCCCTGCTAAATAAATAAAGTCCTCTGCATATTGTACGGTCATGGAGGACCATGTTTTAGTGATATTCTAATTGAAATACATGATTCTGACAGCTTGTTTCTGCACTTAGTCGCAATGAACCATATCTGATTCGTCATTAAGTAATTATGAATGCTAATGCAAATAAAGCACCTTTCAAACAGAGCTCTCCCTCTCTCTGTATCTCTCCTTGCAAGAAAATTAATCAGTTCCTCCTCATGATGGAGAGGAAGAGGACGAAGCAAGACAACCAGCCGGCTGCAGGACGGTCACTCTGCTCTCTTTCGAATTGAGATATGAAAGAGAAGAGAGGTATTAATGATGTCGTGGGGATTCCACCGGGGAAAGAGAACAGACTCAAAGAGAAAATGAGCTACTACTCCTTCTTTTTTGTCATCCTTTTTTCCCCTGTTCCTTGTTGCTTTAATAAAGCAAGGACATGAACAAGAGGAACAAGGATGGGAGGGGTTGCCGTTTAGAAGTCTCACATAAAGCTCAAGCTGGAGCTTTTTGCAGCAATTACAGACAGATTGGGGATTTAGATATTAGTGCCCGGTGGTCCATTAGCTGCTAATTTGCCCTTTTTTTTTCCCCCCTCCACTTTTTAGAAGTGTTCCTGCTAAGATCTCCACCACTCTAATCCAGTAAATACTAACTGCGTGGAAGAGAGAGAAGCGAGCAGGTTTCTGGTCACTGAGTGACTCTGGAAGGAAGCCGAGTGGAGGAAAGGGGGGACGTGGATGCATGGTTTCAAGGTAAATGTGTCCTCACATCAGTGTAACAACAAAATAACTGACAACATGAGATAGCTGCTTGTAATAGCCTAAGATAGTGTATGTTTTAGGATTTTATATTTATTTTACAGTCTTCTAAAACCTCAGAATAAATAGCTCCCATTTTGGTTCATTTAGAGAGATGTTGGGTGGGACCACCTGACCTTATAGGAATCCAGAAAATTATAATACAAGGAAAATTTTAAAGCAACATTACTTTCACCGGGTAATTTAAAAGAGAAAACTAAATGTGCTTATTTTCTGCTTGGGAAATTAGGTCACTTCTGTAGCCGAACACAACTCAGGTAACATTAAATAAGAAATAACACTAAATTTATTTGTGTCTACTTGTAGTGGACACAAATAAATTCTCTTTTCGTCCTTATTCTGATGCTCAGTTTGAACTTCAGCGATTCGTCTTGACCATGTCTCGAATAAATAAATTGCCTTTGATTGGCTGATTGCCAACCTAAAAACTGGTGAGGAAATGTTTCATTAACAGCCATTTCCAGAACAATTTGGTGCACAAAAAGCAAAAGAATCGTGACTCAAGAAGTCATAAAAATGCAGGAACTGATAAGGAATTTTCTTTTAAGTGAAAACAACTCTTCCATCTGTACCCTTTTATTTATTTCAATCTAGATGCTTTATATTCTCTACAGTAAAGCAGTTTATAATACTTCCTGCTAAACTAAAATTTCTTCTTTACTTTACATTGTTTGCTACCACACTAAACTAATTAAACAAACTTCCAGTATCATATATTTTCCGTCAAGCACAGTATCCAGAAAGTACTAGATGAACAATCCCAACGTGAGTATAAGTACAGAATGAAAGATAAGGATACAGGAGTACATTACACAGCCAGAACAAAGGGATCCAACATGAACTTTAATGGAAATCATCCACTTTAAAACAACAGTACAGTAATTGGACCGTTAATAAAGATGGTTATGAGCTTCAGTACTGCTTGTAGTGTATTTGAAATGGACAGTAGTGGTCCCAGTGGCCTAGTCCTGGGATATGCAAGCACTGGGTGACATTAATCACACACACCACCACCACTTCACTGATTGCCTGGCTAATGGTTCTGCTTATCACCTCGCTGGTTTCTAAAGGGGCAAGAGCCAGACCCATTTAGTGATATCCTCAATGTCTTTCATTTCATCTCCTTCTCTGTGCTCTATTTAGTTTAGCAACATTAATGCATAAACATTGTCATTATTATCACAAAGGAGACCAGTCTATTTTCCTGTCAAATCCAAGGAGACAATGACAGCCTGGACTGCAGTGGATACTTATTAAAAAAAAAAACACTTTTTAAAACAAAGTTTTTGACATAATGGATCTGTTGTGTCGGATGCTTACTATATCAGTGATGGCATAAGGAGTACTCATCCATCTTTCCATGTCTCCTCCCCTTTTTCCACCTCTAATATCTGCTCTCTCATCTCCCCCTGCAAGAGGAGGAAGGTTAGCAGAAATCTCCACAGATCAATTAGGAAGCGGGACCTGCCCTTCACAAAGAAGGGAGGGGGGTGAGGCAGAGGAGCAAGGAGTAAGGTGATGAGAAAGGAAGAGGACCAGAAAAAGATAGAGGAAGACGACAGATCGCAGAGGAGGGAGCAGTGAATGAAGACGAGGACTGTGTGACATTTGCATTTCAGCACATCACCCCACCGTGGCGTATAGACACGTACAGACGAGTCAATCTCGCTAATAAGTCAGTCGCTCGTTGGATACTTTCCTGCTCTCCTCTCGGCTCTCTGCCCTAATAGGCTGTCTCCATGGGATGAGAGGCATCCACACTATTAGTATCTGTCAATCTAGCTGAGTGAGCCGAACTCTAGGGACCCTCAGGATCAATGGCCCTTTGGGGAGAATTGGCATTGACCCTAAAGACTTAACAGAGATGGCCCAGAAAGCTATAAACTTTGATCTTGAAAGATCAGCCAAGTTGTGGAGAAAATATGTGGAAAATGTGAGCAAAGACACAAAAATCCAAATTGCTGACTCCTTGCTTATGTTGTACAAATATGTTGGTTCAGCCTTCAAGTTTAGTCTTGGGACTGTTCATCCTTAAAGTTTGAAAACTTTATTTTAGCACATGGATAATCGAATAAATTTAGGTCAATACGTATTCTTAAATTAACAACAATTAAAAAAAAATTTAAAACAATAAAAGGGCTTTCATGACAAAGCAAACAAATTTTTTAATTGTTTCCTCGAACGAGCTTTAAAACTGTTGTGAAGGACCTCACACAGACAGATCAGATACGAACAAGGTGCTATGATTCTACGGAGGAAGGACCCAAAAATGCAGTGATGCAAGTTTATACAGTTTATTCAGTATCCAGTGGCTGGAATGTGTAGGAAGAGTCTGAGTCAGGAATGGTTCAGGCGGCCGGAGTCCT
>JBAMHW010000027.1:6873355-6906940 GCA_037177495.1 Rhadinocentrus ornatus
TCAGAACGCTGGTTTGTATTATATTAATAAAGTTTGACTTATCTGACTGTTTTGTTGACGTTCCCTTTAGCGCAGCTTTACCTAGTGGATGCGTAACGCAACCACAGCCACTACTGTAGCTTCTATTCTATGCGCCTTATAATGCGGTGTGCCTTATATATGAACAAAGTTTTCAAATAGGCCATTCATTGAAGGTGCGCCTTATAGTGCGGAAAATTTGGTAACTAAAGATGTCCTCAAAGGAGGTTACAACTTACAATTACCAATTAAATAAATATCTACATATAAACGGGAAAATAACTCTTCTTACTTACTCAACTATTTAATATTAATCAAACTGTATCATTACTAATCCAAACAAAGCAAAAATCCAATATAAGAATACTATTACTGAAACAAACAAAAATCCTATACAAACAGATGGGATGTGACATACAGCCAAATGAATATATTTCTTTTTCTTTAAAAGTCTCCTATGAATCATTTAGGAAGCTCCTAACCTAAAGGAGATAACAGGCAATTTAGCAAAGAACAATTTTGATTCTTTAGGTACAATTTCTTGAGTTATAACTATGGAAAATGCCAAAGATTTCACAGTTTGACAGGCAAAAAATAGCATTTTTGGACAGAACTATGTCATTTGATTTATGGGAAGAAAGCATAGAAACTGCAGACTGCTCTGTGGTAGCATATCCATAAAATATATTTCTGAACGTCCCCTGAAAGAATGCTACCTTACACGGTTGGCAATTTTACACCAATCTCTATTCTCACTGGCTTTTTCTTTGTTGTCATTGTCTTAACTTCCAAAACTTGTGAAGGTGTACTTTAGAGGAAAATCTTTGTCAGGTTTCAGCTTACAATCTTTGCTTTTGTATTGCATCATCTTAACTTTGACTTGCAGTAATGTGTCCCTTTTGGACAACAAAAACATCAAAATCCTTTTAACTTTTATTTACATCTGCAGTTGATGTAAATCTCATTTCCAAAACAAAGCTATCGGGGGTTAAATGAGTTTCAACACAAGTTTTATTGTATGATTTTCATTCAGTGGATAATGACACAATCTTTGCCAAAATCACAGATTCTACCACATTAAAATTTTGATTTGATTTGAGTCACGATTCTAGTATTCAATACAAGGTAAAACAGCAATGCAAAGAATTTCACATTATATTTCTTAAATCTGCATTTCTTAACTTTCTAAGCAGTTTTTCCACATTTTGGTAACTCTAAACGGCGGTTAATTCAGCATCCATCTTGCATCCTGTCTCTTCTCTGAGTTCTTTCCAGCCAGTAAAGGTTAGTCCAAGGCTGACCCTTTTTTCTCTCTTGCTCTTTCACTTCCATTTTGTTTCCTCAGATAATGTGGATAGGGTTTCTTTGCTGCATTTAGAACAGCCTTGGTGTTGATAGCCAGTTGCTAGCGGGTTAGGCAGGCAGGGTAAAAAAGTTATGTTTTGCATTTTCTTAACCTTAGGATGCTGCAGGGCAATGACGGCTACGGAAACTTTGGTGGTGTTGCTTGAAGCACATCTTAAAAGTTGTTACTGTATCAATGTTTGATCAATACTGATATCAGTTTTAATCTACACTATTGGGTCATACATCATTGATTCAATGTACTGATGTAGATTAATGTATTTTTAAAACTCCAGGAAAAAAACACAACGGGATGGTTAGCACTGTAATTAAAGTGGGGCTGTTCATGGACTTTGGCCATGGAGGAAAAAATGAGTCCATATGACAGTAACACTTGTGATCAGAGGAGAGGAGTTTGTTAAAATGTCTGGTAACACATATTAATATCAAGTGTTATTGGAGGCACGAAAAGCCAAAAAATAAGTACTGATAATTATGCCTTTGAATTCACATTTGAGTAAAACTTTTCTGCATTGCAAGTTTTTTTTTAACTCTTCTACCCTTAATGGTAGACAGCCACTTGGCATAATATGTAGTACACTATGTTCCTATTCTTATGAATCTGACCCAATAGCCTCCAAAATAAGAGGAAGCACATCACTTGAAAACAATCTGAGCATCCTCTACAAGTGCATTTGTTTCCTGACTGTAGGAAGGCACTTCCATTCAGGCTAATGAGTTTGCTGGCATCGCCGTCGCATGTCTAATGACATCATTGACACTGATGCTACATATCGTGTCACAAGCCTCTGGCAGTCGCTCAGCAGCTAATGTCCTCACTTTGCCACAAGGGGCACGCACAAGTCCCAGTTTTTGGCAGGCCTGCAGAGTAACCCGCTGCTACTGCCGCACAGTTTGCAGGACACACCAATTTGTTCCCGCCATTGTGAGAGACGATCTCTCTGGCGACGATCCAGAGCTCGCCGCCTAGACCTCATCTGCATATCTTTGTTATCCGGTGCCGGTTCTGAGGGAGAGGAAGGTAGAGAGGGAAGACAGACAGCCAGGGATAACGTGTTGTGCCTCGCCATCTGGACTCTGTTTCTTCAGCGGCCACAAATTAAAACTCAACCTGTATGGTGAGAAGAAGGAGGAGGTAGGGGGGATAGAATTGTCAAAAGGCAACAATACTTCTAATCTCTTTCTCCCTCTGTGCATTTTCAAAAGGGGGGAGAGGAAGAAAGACGCTTTAATAATTAGAGGGGTAGAAAGCTCAAACAGATGAAACAATGTCCCCCTCCTTTTTTCTCTCTGCCTATCGCCTGTAATGACTCGAGCACTGATGGAGAGAGCTCTTTGAGGATGACATTCAAATGCTGACATTTGAATTATGTCTGTTTATCAGAGGGAGAATGGCCCGCCTGCTTTTGTTGTGCCTCCTGCATGCAGGCTCGCTGGTCGCAGGTACTCAAGCTGGTGGGTTCATTTCAATCACACGCTCACATAGCAACACACATATGAGATGCGTAATGTGCTCATAGGAATCCTGAAGGGGTAATTTTAGATGGTTTTGTCAAAGTACATAAGAGAGAGCGTAGAGACGGTGTACACTAAAAACTTTAATGGGTTTTATTTCAAGCATTTGCAGGGGGAAGAGCCATTAAACTGTAACAACCAACATAAAATCACTCATTGTCACTAATCCTCCCCGACTGGATTGCCAGTTTATCTACATGGCTTATTTCCTCACGAGGACGAACATGGACACCATTTTGTGTCTGAAATGCTAAATTCCATCACAATTCCATGTTAACCTTCAGGAAGTATCAAACATTTAGCAGAGATAAAAATTTGCATAGGGAAGATTTATTGTCTATCAGCAAATGGGCCGCAATGCAAAACAAAGGCCACTCCACGGTAGTGTGGCCCCTCCTCGGCTGCTTGTCAAAGTTGGGATCTAAAAATCAGGTCTATCCATCACGCTGGCACATGAAAAATTATGGAATTTACCCCCGAGGAAATGTATTCACGGGATGCAGATGTAAGTGGCTGTTTAACAAAGGCGTTCAGAAGTCAGCGGTAAATGCAAGTCTGCAAGGTGTGCAGAACCAAAGGGAGGGCAGGGGAGGAGCGGGGTGGGGAGAAAACTGCAACCTCCAATTATCAAGCATACCATCTGAGGGCTGTTTGACTGCTCCTCTGCATATTACATATCACAAGTGAGATATTTAAACCAGCATAGATGTTGGAACGATAATTTGGGATGGTTGGATTGTTAAAAGGGGCTTGGCTGAGCCTGCTGGGAAAGTAAAGAGGAATAGAATCATCCACAAACTTATTATCCATTAATGTCCAGTGAATCTATTAATGGGAATAGTTTGCATGAGTCAAATATATGTATATGGCATTTATGTGCAATTTTTGCTATATGGTCATATTTCTTTTTCTACAAGTAACAGGTTAGTGATTTTCTCTGCTGTTTCTAGCACAAAAAAAAAAGAGATTTTTAATTGAATAGAAGAAGTAGCATAGGGTTAGGCTTGCTTTACATCACTTTTCATCCTAACAATGAGTTAAGCTTTAAAAGAAAAAAATCAATTTAAGTAATATGAGTTAAAAGGTAAACCAAGTCCAGCAAATAATGCTGGTTAGGAGTGAGTTGCTGCTTAAAATAAAGGAGTTTTGATAATTTGATTGATTTGAATTGATTTGGGGGAGTTGGCGGAAAACTGAGCTTCAAGAGTCAATCTATTGATGTTTTATTATGTGCCTGAAATGTTCTAGATATGTTCCAGATTGCTGGCATGCAAGAAGGCACAGAACATTTCCTCCTGATTCTTTGCAGCGATTTTCCACCTGAAACCAAGAAAACCTTCCGGGTGAGACGTCGTGTGAACATGTTGGCAAATTTCCTGGAGTGTCGCTATGCATGTGAATAGTTATTTTTCCTTTCTGCTGACTCGTGTGCTGCTTGCCCCTTACTACAAATGTAGTACATGCAGTATTTTCTATCAACATACTAAGGAGCCTCTTCTGCCATTCTAAGCGTGTTCTCCTGTTCTGCCTCTAGTGTGCTCCAGACAGCTGTATATATACCTCATATATCATACCTCACCTATTGACATAAGCTGTGTAATTACTGAAAGAGTGATGTAAAAATTACAGCAGGGAAAAATGAGTTTTTTTCTGACAGGTATAGGGTCAGTTTACTCGTCTGGGAGCAATCCAGGTTAAAGTTGCTGGTCTTTCACATCTACTTGAGGTGGTTCAGACGTCTGCTCGGGGTGCTTTCCAGATGTATCCCACAGGAGGCGTCTTGGACATGTCCTACTAGGGATGGGATTTGCTAGAGAGAATATATCTTCTGGCTGGCATTCCTCAGGAGAGATCAAGGTTTGTTGAATTCTGGTTTCCAGAAGTGGAAAAATAGATGGTTGGGTTAATAATACACATGCTCATGGCTCATGGCCAGAAACCAACAGCCCATCCCAAAGCAACACACTGGAGGGATGTGGTATTTTGCCCAAAGATACTTTGTCATAAAGCTGGTAAGATGGGAATTAAAACCACTCTATGATAATTACGTTTATATAAAAAAAAAAAAACATCTCTTTACTTTAACTACTGAGTTTTGGCAGATTGGTTAATGTGTCACGTAATTATGGCAGTGATAACTGATGATGGCACTTACTTAAAAGCAAGTGTGACAAACATGGACTGCATATAGGATGAACAGTAGAGATAGACATTCAATTGATTTAATTTGGACCAAAACTGTAAAACAATCCTTTTTTGGGTTTACTGGGTAGAGACTAGATAAAGTGGAGCATCTTTGTTCCATTGATTTTAAGGCAATACCTCAATATAACTGGTAGCTTGCATGTTTGCATGTTCTGCAAAAAAACGTGCTACAGCTGATGTGGAAGCTAAAGTTATATCGTAACCAAATGTATGGAAACGCACCATGCCCCCTGCACTCACTCTGAGATCCTGTATGCAAATGAATCTTGCCTCTGGCGGATGAGCTGCATGATCGTTGTATTGGCTGGTGAAAATAATATAGATGAGGAGCGTGAGAAGGAGACAGAGTGGAAAATGAGATGATTGCTAAAGTATGTTCTGCCTGATAATATGAAATTGCATTTGTCCAAATGTCTGCAGGAGTCCATCCATATGGTTTATGCTTCAACCCATTAAAATGCATTTTGATGGTGACAGGAAATATTTAGGTGATTGAAGCTTTTTCAAAAATGTTATTATAAATTTGAGTTCAAAGCATTTTTGCATTGTTACTGGAGCTTGAGCTTTTTATTCCACCTACTAAGGTGAGAGAGTCACTATTGTATCTCCTGTGTCCTTGCTGTTTTTTAACATTAACTGTACTTCCCAGTGGACCTGAAGACCCAGCATGCACTGAGTGCCGCCTCATGTTGAGAGTGTTTCAGGACTGTGGGGGAGCCTTACTCACCGCTGCAGAGTGGACAGAGACTAAAAACAGAAGCAAGGTATTTACACGTCCGCCAGTGTTGCATTCATTAATTATCCCTGTTAAACACAGCCATCATTTTTTTTAAAAAAAGGAGCCTTTTACATTAAAAGCTGGGCCACTTTTTCTAAAAATGAGAGCCAAAGAGAGAGCGGGGATGTCAGAAAATCACAAAAATTAATTTTATTGTGGCCCCATTTAGATAAAATGTGAAATACTGAGATATTTCCTTCATAAATAGAAAATCAATTTCCAGAAAACAAACTTCTGATATGTAACCAAAACTTTAAAATGTCATTTGTTAATAATTTTGCCATTTAATGACAAGTCCAAAGAAATTGTTTTTTGTAATTGACCGTCATTTTGTCCAGAAAATCTGCATGAACACCTTAAAAAATAAATAATTTACAAAAATGTAGACACAACCAAAGAAACACAGAAACTTTAAAACTTATATACAAACTGACTGGTGAGGGTGTCACAATTAGGTATAAAAGAAACATCCGCCAAATGCTTATTCTTTCTAAGCGAGTCATAAATTATCATTTTCTCTTTAAATTTGATCAACAATAAGAAAGAAAAAAAAACATATCTCGCTGCCAGCTACATCATCCACAGATGCTACAATCCAGAATATTGTTAGAAGAATTCAGAGGAAAGTCCAAGCAAGCTACTTATAGGTGTTCATGACATTTGCGCTGTCAGAAAACCTTGCATGAAAAATTGTCACATGATCAATACAGCCATCTGAGCTAAGGATTGCCTTAGAAAATCATTTTCTTTCAAAACTGCTTCCAGAATGAAACCTTGAACTGTAAAGTTCTCTGGAGATCATCTCATTTCAGGTGGACACACAGACAGTAGACAGTGTTCTGTGATCCATATTTTAGCTGCTTTTGGGAGAAAGCTTTTGTCTAATTTTACCTACCAGAAATGAGAGAGACCATCGAGAACATTGATGCAATCACCATGTTGCATCAATGACTGAGCAGCAGGTTACGGAATTCAGCCATTTTTGTTTGAACCAGACTCCGAGCCTGAGAGTGAAGATACTGAGATGGTGGAAGAGGCATGTTTACAACACACTGAAAACACGGGGTTCATCTTCACATTGCAGGGGGTTAAACTTTTAGGCTTTTCCCTTAGCATTAGCATTAGCTGCATAACGCACGGTCGACATCTTCAAAGAACTTGTTATGGCGACTGCGGTAGGCTGAGAAGGTGATTTTAGGCATGGATAAGGGGCTGGCTTATTCCTGTGATGACAAAATCACAGGAGCAAATTAAAATCACACGTTTTTGAGAGTTTACCCTTGTTAGCGGTTCTGCTGTGAACAAAGGGCCCAGATGGAAAAACTCGACCGTCTTCAAAAGAAAGGCTTTCAGGAAAGTTAAAACTTCGGTCCAACACCAAGACACATGTTTTAACTTGAAAAATTACGATTTCCGGGTTATGACTCCTTTAAAACTCATTTTCATTTTTTAATCACTTTTCATAGTAGTAGTAGCTAAACAAGGTTAATAAGATAAAAATTTAGCAGTTAAAGCTACTACAAGTCATTATTGAAAGACAAGGATGTTTCTTGAAATATTTTGTTTTACAAGACAAAAACATTGTGACGTAGTTTTAAACTTATGAAAATCAATCTTTCTCAGAATTGTAAGTCGTTGTTACTGACAGCGGCTTTGTCATTAACACACGAGGTGTAAGGTGTCATTTCCAAACAAACAACCCCTTGTCATACAGGTTGGGGTCAAGCCCAGCTGAGGTCAAGACCCCCGTGCAACACCAAGGTTGCTAAAAAACACACAACAGCGCCTTTGTTCTGGGCGTTCCTGCTCGAGTGAACACGCTTTGGATCGGGACTGCTGTTTTCATTTAGATGTTGCTCCTGGGGCAGAATTTCCCCCCCACCTCTCTTCCTACTCCTCCCAAGATTTCATCGCCTTTACACTGGGAGATGATTTTGTGAATGAAACCATGCATATCCTTGCTGCCTTTATAATGGTAATGACTAGCAGTGGAGGAACAATGGAGGGAGAATGTGGGGATTCAGGGTTGTAAGAAATAGAGGAGGTCTGTTTGTGTGCATGAAACCTCACATTTCCAAAATGTCAACTCAAAATAAAACAACTTAAGAGCCGCTTTATTGCAAGTTGCTTCTTCGCATGTGTGTGTGCCGGAGGTTAGAGGTCATCATTAGACTATCCCCTATCCTTTTTAAAAAACTCATCTACCCATCTGCTAAAGCCCCCATTGTTTATAAGGTTTATGCCCTAAAATGCTTGTTAGAAGCGGTGCAAACACGTAACACATCTGTCAATAATCCCGCCTTTACCATGGCAACGAGCAAGGAAAACATCCACTACTGGGTGCTGCAGTGGGTGAGGAAGACAGATACTGAATAAGAGCTGGCAGGTAGTCAAAAATACAAACCATCTCCCCAACCTAGCATCAGTCCATTCTGACAAACAGGTCCAACAATTAGGATGAAATAAGCCAGCTGATGGATGTTATTGTGTGTTGGCTGCCATCCTACAGATGCCCTCTATAAAAATGGTTTCTTGTCAGTCCACCTAAAGACATGTTTTAAAATGATTACTAATTTCTACTGCATGAGAATAAACATTAAATAAAAGATCATCCCTCAAATTTATTAACATAAGAATAACTGAAATATAAAATAGACGTAAACTTAATAGAATTTAGCAAAACGTGAAAGTTATTGTCATCAAAAGTGAATAAAACAAAGAAAATAGCAAATTAATAAATAGGATCAATGAATGGGTGATGAAGATTTCTGTTATGTTATGTTAGGCACCTGAAGTAAAGAGCATACTAAGAAGATATCACTTTATAGGTACACCTGTTCAGTGCAATATCCAATGAGCCAATCACATGGTAGCAGCTCAGTGCATTTAGTCATGTAGACATGGTGAAGATTTCCCAAAGTAACCAATAATATCCTTCAACATAATCCCAATTTAAATTCATTCGTTGTCTGTACCGCTTAATCCATTCATCCTATCCCAGCATTGTATCAGTTGAGAGGCAGGTACACCCTGGACAGGTCACCAGTCCATTGCAGGGCCAACATAAACAACCATTCACACACACACACTCATTCCTAGGGAGTCTTTAGAGTCACCAATTAACCTAACATGCATGTCTTTGGACGGTGGGAGGAAGTCGGAGAACCCACGCTTACATGGGGAAAACGTGCAAACTCCACACAGAAAGGCCACCAGCCCCCGCACTTGAATCTTTCCCATACGAGGCTCAAACCAGCGACCTTCTTGCTGTGATTGATAATATTATCCAACCTTGTAAAGTATGACGCTATCTTGATTAGTTTTATTTTTTTATACACAGGCTATGAGGACACATATGAAAGTGAATTTTGCATTATATGGGACCTTTAACAGTTTTGATCATACTGTGTGTGGTGTGCTCCTAATCACAGAACAACACACACATAACGATGCTGTCCCGCAACTGATCTACAATCACATCTCACGTGGCCAGACGTGATCTAACAAAAACAAGAAGAAGAACCATAGCAACAATTGGAAATCACAACACCCAGCTTGGAAGGGGATATAGGATGAGGGAATGACGGTGGTCTTGGGACTATTGTTAATAAATAAAACCAAAACTGAAGAAAAAAAAAAATAGACTGGAGACAGCGTGAACATAGACTTTATATACTTCCTAGTTCCCCAGCCAGCTTGCTCTCTGATTGGTTACATTTCGTCCCACGTCACCATCCACACTGTCACAGCTCAGGAGTCGTCTGCTTCCGTCACACATATGAAGATATTTGGTCGTAAATATGGAACATGTTCCATACTTACGATTGTCGGCCACGACCGGTTTCGGAGCCGATTATCGGGACAAGTCGGGTTCAAAATGTAAAAAGATAAAACAAAATAAAAATTAGGCCAAAACGGAAATGTTTCTTTTATAAACAACAATAGCAGTAGCATTTTTCTGACTAAAGGGTTTTCCGTCAGAGTGAGGGCTAACTGCAATCTCATTATCACAGGTGCCAGTGTAACCTGATCCTCTCCCTCCCTCTGTTTCTGGAGCCTAAAATTCACCTTAGAATACCTCTGAATTATGCAAACACAAGATTTTTTTGTGTAACCTCTACGGGAAATGTACGTAAATAAACAGAAAACTATTCTAAACACGAAACAAATATATTTTTTATTTAGGCGATTTTTTTATAGTGACAGCGGGTGGCAGATCCAATAAAATAAGTTACGTCGGAGGTGCCAGAACGCGTTCCGGCTTGATCCGGCTCAAATTAAGCCCTGATTTTCCTGTACAATAATCATTTGGTCTGCGGTGTTACGAGCGAGTAAACGGGTTTTTTTTGTCAGGCCAGCGTTTGGAAATTAAAATAAATATTGTCCTGTAATGCACACAGTGATGTTTGGATTTACTTAAAGGGTTAGTACCTTGGCCGTGTTTGCGTGTTTGTGCGTGTTTCTCTGTGTGTGTGTTCCGTTACTTCTAGCCTCCCTTTTGAGTCGCTAGAACCAACCTCCTCTGCGTTCCGGGAACTTCCGCTTAACAACTTAAGCACTGAGGAAAATCTTATAAGACTCACGATAATCTGGTGTTTGCCATCCTTGGTCAGGAAGAGGCAAAATCGGGAAAAAAAGCAGCCGAACCAGGCCTTAGTAGATGCTGCTAATGCTGTTGTGTTCATATCTTAAGACAGTTTTACTAAAGTTAATTAAATTTGACACCATGAGCAGAATAACTAACAATTAGTCACTTTAAAGAGAATTAACTGAAATCTTAAACACGACAAAAAGGGAATTTTATTTATACACACGTTAGAAAATAAACAACCATAAAATACAGTAGGTAGATGAATATTTTCTCTCTCCTCTCTAACAGGAGCCGGTACCCTCCAGACATGGGGAAGTGCTCCTATTGCCAGATGATTTTCCCTGTGACACTGAGTGTGGCTGAAAATTGAGGGGCCACAGCAGTTTAATCATTATGTGATTGTTTGAGCATGTTACAGCTTGTAGACACAGATACACAGACCACACGGCAGCCAGGAACACACACACATGGATCTAAATGTAGCAAGGCAACCACATGTTTACAGGTGTGTGCAGACCTACTGTATGTGAGGATCTCCGCATGAAGGAGAAGGTTAGGATCAAACTGATGAGCAGGATCAACCAATCAGCATGCTGTAAAACCATTAACATTAACCAGGTGTTTTTATGCCTTTAATTTTATATTCTAAAGACGCCAACCTGGTATTTTATTTTGCCTGTATGTGTGTATATGCTGTGTTAAGGCTGGGGGGAGGCCACACCAATGTCTCACAGTGGGTCAACCACTCAAGGAACTACAGCCATTATTGGCTTTAGCTTCATTTTATTAAATTACTCGCCGCAGCCCTGTTGTGTCTTAATGGGCTAATTTGTACCGACACTGAGCAAAGGATACAATCAATGATATGGTTTTATAAGGAGGCCTAATCAGATAACAACTTTCTTCTAGCCGGTAATTAGAAACAGGAGTCAAGTTGGAAGAGGAGACCAGACCTCTTTCAGCCTGCCCCCCGTTGCACCGTGGGAACGGAGGTTGGAGGTCAATTTCAAAATTAGTTAAGCTTGACGGGCTGCCAATGACCTGCACAGGTGCTCCCACTTCCCCTGCTGCTTTGCACTTCCTCCCCTTGCCACCCTACCACCCAGAGGTCAAAGACATCGGGCCTCAGTACCTCTGTCTTCCCCATCCCCTCCACCCCCACCCTGCACCCCAGGACCAGTCTGGCTCCATTAGCAGAACCAGGACAAACCCCAGGCCTGCTGAGAAGACTAAAGACCACCATGAGGCTAATGCAAAGCTTAAGCCTATCCAGCAGAACATATTCAGGCTAAGTGTTTGCACTTCTTATGGCACAGATCTGCACTGCTCAATTAACTTAAAGCATCACAATTCAATAGCAAAATATATGACTTTTCTAATGTGTGGGAGTCTTTCAGTTTTTTTGCATTAATTCATAAAAATGACAGAAAAGTTCCCTCCCTTCTCTCCCCTAGCCTGCCGTCTGTACTCCCAGTGTGTTTTTTGATGGGGGAGCTGGTTGTTATTGGCTCGTCTGACCAGGAGAAGAAAAACTAGTCCGATGTTTTTGAATCCCGCTGCGGTGTGGCCTCCTGCTGCTTGGCCTGCCATGTGTAATTAAACATTTGGCCTCCACAATTACTCAGCAGTGTACAAATGCCAGTGTTGGGCCTTGTGGAATATGCATTTCAAAGAGAAACCA
This sequence comes from Rhadinocentrus ornatus, assembly GCA_037177495.1. Classification (NCBI taxonomy): domain Eukaryota; kingdom Metazoa; phylum Chordata; class Actinopteri; order Atheriniformes; family Melanotaeniidae; genus Rhadinocentrus; species Rhadinocentrus ornatus. The sequence goes on from JBAMHW010000027.1 coordinate 6,885,509, forward strand.
ATTCCCTGAAAACCACTGAACTGACAGCAAAAAGGAGGGGAGACCCTTTTGGATTGGGTAGGAGGGGTTCAAGGGGAAAGGAAGAGGAAGGAAGGGGGTGAGATGCAGAATGAGTCGGGGTCCATAGGGATGGACTGATTGGATGATAAATTAATCTTGAAGCACAACTTAAAAGTGGACCAGGCTTTTTTTGTTTAGTGTTTGTTTGGTGGGGCGTGCTAACAATCTGCCAGCTTTTCTCAGTCCTGTCTGCATCAGGTAAAAATATGATGTTTTAAGAATCTGACAACATAGTAGCAAGAGTATCGTTCATTCTGCATGAGATTTCACAGGACTACACCAGAAAATAGCCTTACCCTATCAAAGCCTAAAAAGTGACTAAAACCCAATGCTAGATTAGTCTAAAATACACAAGAAGGAACGCCATAATCTTGCTCTAGCTGATAAATAATGAGGGTTGGCAGTCAGAGTCCAATCCTGACAAACCTAAATAATAGTTTACAAGCAACACTCACTACCAAGCTTGCTAGTTTGAAGAGGTTGGAAAACCTTCAATTCCATCCACTTTGTAAGCAGCCTTACATTGGAAGCTCCAGTTTCCTCCCATAATCTACTTCAGCAATCTGCTCCTGGGAATAGCTGGCCAAGGAAAAGATAGACGAGGATGTAAATGACTTTCCTAGAAGAGAAGCAAGTAACTTACCAGTGGACTTGTACAAACTTCCCAGAGATTGTGTAAGATTATACCGTTTATAGCGTGAGCTTCTGATGTCGGGTAGGTGAAACCGTAAATGTCACATGCTAAAGAATTTAATATTTAATATAAATAAAATATAACAAAAACTTCACTAAGCTCCACCCAATGGTTTTTGAAGATATTTCTGTGTGGACTAATTCAATATTTCCAGTTTACTTAATTAATACAGTCAGTTCACAACAAAAGTCATCTGAAGGCACTTGAAAGAGATTAAACAAGGTCAATGAAAAAAAATGAAAATTTTTTAATGGTAATCAAATTCTAATTAATTTAATCCAGTTACTTATAATTCTCTTTAACGAATTAATTATATTTCTCTTTAAATCTAACAAACCATGAAATGTGGTATAAAACACAACAGCATATGAGTATTTCAGCTTTTCGTCGTTTTTAAAAGTCCATGTGATACCAGATGAATCTTTTAAAGTTATCCTACTTGCTGATTGGCTGGTTACAGGCAAAAGCTGTATATTGGACAAAACTGATATAATTCTACTCAATTCATCTTTATTTATACACCACCAATTTACAAAAAAGTCATCTAAAGACACTGTTAGAAAAAAAATCTTATTTAATACAGTTCAGTATAGTCCAATTGTAAAACAATTTAATAACTGTGCTTACTTAAGCAAATTTCTAAAAATAATAATAATAAATGCCTAACCTAACTAAGGAAACCAATGATTTGCTTTAAATCTTATCTTCAAATTAATTTCCCATCCCTAGCATGAACATGGCAGCGGGTGACAGTGGATAATAAAAACTCCCTTTTAACCGGAAGGACAAATACCAGCAGAACCCGGTTCAGGAAGGGCGGCCAATTGCCTTGACCATTTGGGGATAAAGAGGTCAGGTAAGATGGGTCAACAAGGTCGTTATACCTGTATATAATATTCTATTCTATTCTATTCTATTCTACAGTCATTTGGCAGACGCTTTTATCCGAAGCGACTTACATCTGAGAATAAGAACAACACAAGCAAGAATTCAAACAGGGTGGGACATCGTAATTAAGTAGTCAGACTATGAGTCGAGTTGGACCCAGGCGCTATCATGTAGTGCTAGACGCAGGTTTTTTTTTTGTTGTTTTTTTTAAATACAAGATTGCGATTTCATCTCACAACATAATCAGTGTATGCAGAATATTCAGTACTGAGTTGAGCCAAAGAGCTGGACCAATCATTCTAACTCATTCAGACAGTAGAAGAGTTAAGCTACGTGCGGAAATGCTCCTTAAACAGGTGAGTCTTTAGTTTGCTCTTAAAAGTGGATAAACTGACAGAGTTTGGTAGATCATTTTATAAATTTTGCTGAGCTATCCAGTCAATTGTCTGAAAAGTTAAATTGTTTATAATTTCCCCACATATGGAGACATGCGCTTAAAAAATAATTAAACTGCTGTCAGTTAAATTTGTATCTCGAATCTAAGCTGCTGCTGCAGCCACGACCCTGCTGGAAAACCCAAGGCAGTCAAACATCTCGACATCAAAACCATCTTGAGCTGCCAAAGGCCTGCTGTTTGCTTCCCTGACAGTAATGAAATTCACACACAGCCGTCGTCTGACAGGAAAACTCCTCCAAATTTATGCAAGTACATACATTAACATTTGACATTGTGCGTCCATGGGTGCAAAGTTTCTAAATTGCAACCTGCCATTAAACAAAATAAATAAATAAAAGAAAATAAGAAATGAAACGGCTCTTCTTTGCACTGTGATGCAATGGGATGTTTACCGCAGCAGCTGTATGCAAAGACTGAACTTTGCTTAACAGTCACGAAAGGAAGAAGCATGGAAGGATGAACAAAACAACTAAATGAGGAAGAGAACATCTCAAAAGCTGCTTTGGGATGGGACCTTAAACCCTTTCTGCTACTATAAAAAGACATGTTGTAGATAACAAAATGGAGCAAAAAGTAGCTGTAAAATACAACAAAAACACGAGAGGATCAAAAAGAAACATTTTTCTGATCATGTCAGTACACATGTGTGTTTGGTGTAAAAAAAAACAACTGCTACTATCTTGTTCACTCTGTTGAACAAGATAGATTCTTCATAGGAGCCCAGTCTGTGTTGTCTTCATCGTAAACTTTACAAGGGCATCCTTGTAAATGAAGCAAAAGCTTTAGCTTAAGTAAAAAATTAGCTCAACTCAGCTTCTAACCTAGTAGCAACTATCTTAATGAGTAAAATGAGAAGGCAGCTACTGCTAGCATCTCCACACGAGCTTTAATTTAGCCACAACAAAGCAGAAGCTAATAGAGAAGCACCCTTACCAACTGAAGAAACTTTGACATGCATTAACTCAGCTCCACTGCATTATTACATTAAATAGATATGATTTCACCTAGAAAAATCTGGTCGCATTACAGAGATAAATACTCTCTAATTACACTATTTCAGCTTTTCCATGAAGAACAAGACTATTGATATACAATATTTAAAGTTTGTAGTTTGTAGTTGAGATACCCATGATGTCATGAGGATTAAAACGAGATGTATCACTCACGTGTGTAGAGCAGAAGTAGGATAAACATGTATGGATCAGTAATAGTGAAACAACAGTGCCTTTCAGGACCTACAGGGATCTTGATAACGCTATCACACGGTCCTCAGCTCTGCGTAACCCATCTGCAGCTTCCCAGAGACACTAAAGCTCCTTGTGAAATGACAAACCAGCGCCTCAGGTAGTGTAAGAACATCCACACAAATACCACAACCTGCTGCAAACAGCGTATCATGACTTGAGGAGTGCACACTGTCACTCAGCATTGAAACACCTCAGCATTCTGCCTCCCAGAAAAGGAACCGCTCCTGTTTGCGACACATGTGCATTTGCTACTTCTTGCTTATTGGTAAGACTTGACAAAAGTCTAAAATCAGAGCAAGAATGCAATAAACCGTGGCACACAGGGAGCAGGAAATGTTGGAGCCTCTGTCTCCTGCATGTGTGTAAGACTAAGCTTCCCATCTCTGAGAAAAAAACACAACAGCACACAAACATTGATCCTCTAGAGTCCCTCTTGAACAATGTGGATTCCAAAAGAAAAAACCTCTCTGCCAGCCCCTTGTCAGTACCGAAAGCTACCAACATGTCACAGAGACGTTGGCAGCACCACCTGCCTGTGAGGCCCTAGTATCCCCTCTGCACCATAGAGGCTCCTGTGTCCATGTTCCTCTATTGTGGTGTGGACTAGAGGCGGTATTGTGAACCTTGTCAACGGCTCTGCCATCTCCGTGCCAGTTGGCTGGGTGTGAGTGGCGAAGGGGGCGAGGAGGATTTGAACAATGCAAAGATCTGTGCACAATAGGCAGCCGTGGAAAGGCAGCATTGTTCCACCATCATCAGCCATGCCAGCTTTCCCGTGCCGATGGCACACAAAAGCAACAACTCGTTAAAGTGGGCTACCGTGGATGAAATTTACCCCAAAAGAAAGAAGGGTGCACCTTTTCATCGTTTGGTCCTTGTTCCTAAGCGTCCACATGTGCACACACATGCATAGATGGCCCTGCAGCCTTAACTAGTCCTTCCTTTGAAATTAAAGAGTGAAGGAAGGGGAGGAGCAGCTTGAAGGAAAAGTCTGGAATCCATCTGAGATTGAGAAATTCAACCATCGTGGTTGGATCCAATTGTATGAAGCTGGTCTGAGTAACACGCTCTGACACGGCCTTTCACTTCCTCTAACACCCCAACCATGTGGTCTCGGGGCCCTGCCAGGCAAGCATGTCACAGCTCATCACAGTTGCAAATGAATATTCATGCAGTGGAGGGCACCTATGTGTTAAGTATTTACGTGTGTGCCAGTTCTTAGTGTGACACAGACACACAGAAAAAAAAAAACATGACTGATGTGGTGGTGAGTGGATTTATAAAGGTTGTTTTGTTTTTTTTCCCTCAGGATTCTATAAAAGTGATTCCCCGGATGCAGCCGCAGGCCTCCGTAACACCGACACTGCTTGTAAGAGTGGCGCAGCTCCCAGTTGTTCGCCAGCCAAACACAGCCCGAGTTAGAGTCAGTGTTGGCTGGAATGTCTGGACACGCATACACAAATGAGCACACACTCACATGCATGCACACACCCAGACTGCCAAAACTCCACAGATGTCCTGGCTGTTGCTGCGTGTGAGTCAGCACGGGCCGAGCTCTTTGATGGAGAAGTCTGGTGCGAGGTTTAGAGTATGAGGACAAAAATGCAAGACAGGTGCAGTGTCACATTAGGCTTCGAGAGCATTCTGGATGCCCAGATCGGCCCTCTGACCCCTCAGACAACAGCAGGGCTGTAATGTCGAGTACTGGAGGGTGACCAATTTCGCAAAGAATCCAACAAAACCTCAATGAAATTTAATTTAGACTAAAAGAAACTGCAGCAAGCTCTTTCCAATGACAAACCAAAGTTGTGATACCAAACGGCAACTCTGATACCGCAGAAACAGTGACTAGATTAGCATTGTTAGTGCAAGCAATAATTTAAGGGGTGACATTTGTAACAGGATAACTTTCTAGATTCATAAATGTACTTTCAGAAGTTCGAGTTGACTGTACAACTCAGAACAACTCAGTTCATTTAATATTATTAACCTCCACATTACCTGGCTCAGATAATGATGGCTGCAACTATCAAGTAATTTTCTGTGCAATGCACTTGTGGACAGTTAATTTTGAAAGAGACTTGGCATAAAAGGTGAAGTATGCAGGTGCCAGTTGTTTCAATATAAAACTCAAGAATCCTGTGCCTCTTCAAGGATAATGATCTGTAAGTGACAATATCATGAATGTTGTAGTTAAAACTATTCATCATGCAGCAGGATAACTGAAACAAAGAGCAGCAACTTTTCAGTACAGAGAGGCTTGATTAACATCTACATTAGAAACATTAAGCATCCTCAATTGCACCTAGTTTATGCTCAGTTTCTGCTTTACATCTTTATGTTGGGATTCAGTAAAGGCCCATTTATGCTTGACACAGGAAACGGATACAGAGAGGGATGGAGAGTTTTCTCCGTCTTCTATTAAGTTATGCACGTTAAGTTAAGTTATGCACGTTACTTCAGGGAACTTGAATGAATGAATGAAAACTTTATTGTCATTGCAACAGGTGCAACGAAATTCTGTTTCCAGTACAAACCCGTCCAAACAGTCCAAAATCCGTCGCTTGACGCAGAAGACGGAGCAATACCACTGGAAATTGTGCTGTGCAGAATAGCTGATATGTGACCAGTAAAAGAAAAAGACCAGAGAGGACGAAGAGAATCAAGAAGAAAACAAAAAGCAGAAGAAGAATAAAGAGGAGGAGAGTGACTGTAGAAGGCTTTTAAAGAGTGTTTAGGGTGTGTTGGTCGTTTGGAAAAAAACAGCGCTGTCAAACTGTCTGACACTGACATTTGCTCATGGGAGGGAACTCTGAACTTAGCGCTGCCCACTAGTGAACAGATTCATGTAACCATGGCAACGTAAACGACACATGGATGGATGAGGACGGTGACGTATGACAACATTTGAAACTAGTGTCGTTATTTCTGTATGTAAGGGAGCATAAATGGGTCTTGAGAGTTGCTTATGCAGGGCTGAAAGTCTAATCTTTATTGCACTGGTCCTTAATCCAACACTTCAGTTCACTTATTTCCTGAAACAAGTGGTTTTGCTTTCCATCTATTTAAAACCACATCCCTTCCATCCATTATGGATGTTGATGCAACTTTCTGTCGAGCTAGAATGCGATGTACAATAAGACAGCACAAAAAGGAAAATAAAATGTGAGATTAAGTGGGATAATCATTGTTATGCTGGAGAGCATTATTTATTAATTAGACCGTGCACAGAGTTTTTTTTTTGTGTGTGTATGTTTGTGTGTGTGTGAAGGTCTATCTTGCTCAAGGAAATGCATAGAAACCTGTGAAGCCATGACAAAAAGGTCCATTCTATCACATCATAACATCCAACCACATTTAGCATCACTCTGCGTTAAAAAGGACCAGTAACAAATAAGTAAGCTAGGAGGTTGGCCTGTTGGCTGTATTAAAAGTTGCTTTACATGATAAAAATACTTGGCTTTAGATTCCTATTTATAATGCTACACCGCAAGCTATGAACACAATACCAATGTTAGCTAAAAATGTCATTCAATGCCAGTTTTATCTGTTTGACTGCCACTAGTTTGTCAGCCTGTTAGCTAATTTGCTTTCCAAACTCTTGGCATAAATACCTTTTCAAGATCGGATCAGTGGAAAAAAATAATTGTGTATGCAGTCATTCTTATGTTGTATGTTGTTTCTGCACATGCCTGAACCACATGGGGGTCACGTGATGTAAAAAGTTTCATGGAAGACTTGGAAAAATAGCTAAACAGAACGGGACTGTGGCGGATATAAGGTTTTTGTTAGAAACTGAAAGAGTTAAAGGATTAATGAGCATTCTGATGATTAAAAGTAAAAAAAGAAGATTTTTTTTATTGTGAACTAGTGCGCACTGCGCATGTCTAAAGCAGTTACGGTTGTAATAAATTATAACTAAACACCCTAATGTTTGAGTAACTCCTCCCACTGCCGAATTTAAAAAATACCTGAAGCTGCAAGGGTTGGGGTGGGAGGTGTGGGGTGATCAGAGAGCGGAGAGTGGGCGGGATGAGATACACAGGCAGAAATTATTGACAGACAGCAGCTCAGCTCACTGGCAAGATGCAAAGCAAGAATCAATCACAAAGCAGCTACGCCACAGAGCAGTACATAAGGTGGAAGACTTTTCCTCTCCTGAATCTCCTCAGCTAGCCTGTCAGCAGCTCCAGAATGCTCTGAAAAAGCTGTGGAGACTCACGGCAAGTTGTGGCAGCTGCAGAAAGTTGCCGTTGCTACGATGTGAACTGCTCTCTCTCGTTAGATGAAGATCAGCAGGTAAAGAATAAAGTCCGGTGTTGCTTTTACACCACTCAAAAGCACAAATCCGTCCCCATCCAGAAATATTTCATCAGAAACTCTGTGAAAGAATAGAAATCTGAAAGTAGCAAATCTACATCATATACGTTCAATTCCATTCATGTGCATTGTTGGGCGTGGTTTTCTATGCCTGCCAGGCGAGAACGTAGACTGTATATAAAAGATGACGGACCCTCCGTGACGTCACCCGTAGGTTTCTGAAGAGCAAAAGTGAAGCTTGTTGGGCGTTTCTACCATCGCCATCATGGCAGCATCATGCCTGCCGTTGCTCCCGGAAAATACAAAAATGGGCAAAGTGGTGGAGATAAGAGGGGGGCTGTGAGCGTGGGGGTTGGATGATTGACGTCTATCAAACTCTGAGCTGCCTGTAGCTAAGAGCTTACTGAGCCAACCGGCAAAATAAGGTAGGTGAGCTAAGGCTAAGGCGCACTGTTAGTCGGCTAAAAACCGTGTTTGTGCTACACTCTCCCTTCTTGCCACGGATTTTGGATACATGTCAATCAAAAGGACAGGCCCCTAATTATGCCGAATTTCAAGATTAAATAACATCCAAATGGATCAGTTAGAAAAACATTCACCCCCTCACAGATGTCATGACCTATTAACCCTAAAACAGATTTTTGTACCAGGCTTTAAACATGTTTATTTCTGCTGTTAAGTTAATCTTTTTAACATGGGAGTCTATGGGGATTGACTCTGTTTTGGAGCCAGCCCCTAGTGGATGAGGGGTGAACTGCAATTTTTCGCACTCCCTTCTATAGGCGTCACATTTTATCGGCGCAGGTTGCCGCTTGGGGAAAACCCACCTGCCTGGTTTACAGCTCAAAAAGCACATTTTTGGGTGCACTACCCATTTAAATCTGTCCATCATGTAATAACAACTGATTTGATCATTTGATCTAGCATCCATGTAAACATGTCAGCTGGAATCTGTGATCAGATTGATTTAAATCAGATTGATTCAATATTTGTCTATGTAAACATATCCATTGTGGTACAAACATTACCAATTATTTAACATCCATTTATTATCCCTAGTGCTGCTTCTTTATAAACTACCAATTCACAAGTAATCTTAGGGCACTTAACAGAGGAATGAAACAAGTGAAATAAAGTCCAATCCAGTTTTTTCTATGTGCTTAATTATCTAAATAACCACTCCAACAAGATGGTAAAAAAAAAAGACATGTATCCAAACCAAATCCGCTGTAAGTCACTTGGCAGAAAGTTAGAATAAAGGCCTAGAAAGCCTGGAATACAGGTTTCAATGTGATTAATTGCACCTGGGAGGAGAATTAACACTCGGCTAATCAAGTTGACCAAACAAGGAGGGAAAATTAAGTTTTTAAAGTGTTAGTTTTTCTTAGAATCATGATTAAATAAAACACCAGAGGGAAGTCTGTTAATAGCTCATAAGTCCATCCCTGAGGACCAAATTATCCTGAAGGAAGGTCTCTGTTTTCAGAGTGCCAGCCCACATTTTGTGGTAGCGGCGAACCATCTCACAATGAAGCAGACTACTGGTAAACTGACAGCTCCACCATGTGTGAAAATATATCTTACTGACTCGCAGATAGATCCCAGTGAAGTGTAGAAATCTCAGAAAAAAAATTAGAAAATGTCTGAACCTTAACAAAAGAAAAACAAACTCTGAGGTCTGACCACACATAGAACAGGAAATGGAGATCACATCCAATCAGGAGTGGCCATTAATTTCCAGGGTATTGCTGCCATTTATTTATAAAAACAAGTGGGATGGAATGGCTTCTGACATCAGGGTGATGAATGATATAAAAACAAGCAGCTCAAGCATTTTGTTTCTGAACTTTTCCAAGCAAATGTGTACGTTATAGTTCAAATATTTTCATGGGAGAACATCTGGCCTAGCATGAGGAGGCGGCGAGTACTGAACCTGCAGACATTTGGGGTCAGTGGAAATGGCCTCTACCCTTACCCCCTTGTCTCGTTGCACTGGCTGAATATTTACATTTTTTTTGCTCCTCTCACACCTGCTAGTGCAAACGAAACATGATCTGCTGCTAACATGTGATTTTACTCAACGAACAAGGTAAAAGTCATGAAGCTGCTACACTTTTTGGAAAGCATGAAAGCCTGTACCGCATTGGGTCATATGTGAAATTTGGGAGCATTTATATTTGAAAGGTTAAGCTGTGGAGGAGTGGAATGATAATATTTCAGGCTCCATATAAACCATGAGAATCAGAATTTTTAATGTCACACACAAGAGTTAAAAAAAAAAACTTTTAAAACCACAAGAAAGCGATGGCTTTTTCTTCTTTAGACTTTTAACGGCCTTCCCCATAGACGCAACAAAGAGAAGCTGGCTACTCTTTAATATTTGAAAACTGTATTGATTGCAACAACTGAAAATAAATGTTTGGTCCTCAATCAATCACCTTCAAAGAAATTGATTATGTGAAATATTGATACTTCATCAGGTGGTTGGAGGCTTTCTTGGTGCTGTATTTAGTGTTTTATTTTTCATCGTTAATTGTAAAGAAACATAGACTCACTTAATAAAAACAGACTCATCTCTCAGTTTTTCTTCATCATATAATTTTAAACACCAGAAAGTTTAATTGTTTTATTTTTTTTAAATTCATAATAAATGTTAGGGCACATTTTCACCTCTTAAATTAAACTTAAATAAATAATCTCAGTGTTCTTAACTCAGTGTTGTGTTGATTCTGAGCAGTTTTGAATGGAAATAAAGCTTATACAGTTTCTTTAAATGATGTTTGTTTCTGTAAAACATATGGAAGACTTTGGGTGGTTATCGATATCTCAGACAAAGCAGATTTATAATACATTTAACCAGGGCTCAAATTACACCGGAGCTTTTGGGGGAGCCTTTATCGGGGGTACACCGTGACATTATGTGCACACGCATATATATTCGTACATGTAGCATGGTCAAAAGTATGGTTACTACAAAAAAAATAAAATACCTCTACTGCTACTGTATGCAGCTTGTTTAATCAGAAACAGGGATGGAAAGTTCTTTTAACGACCACAAAAGAAAGCAAATAAAGTGTTTTTGTATGGACGTTCACAACACGCTACAGACGCTTCTGTCCACTTTGTTGAAGGAAACACAATGGATCACGTTTGGAGGATTTTAATTAATTTAATTAAATAAATAAATAAATGTTGAATGTTTTTAGTGGAGCTCCTTTGCCTTTAAGGGGAGCCAAGCTCCACTTCGCTCCCCCGTAATTCGAACCCTGCATAAAACAATACATTCTGACTCAAAGTCATTAAAGGTCAAAGCCTGATTTTACCAGTAGTATCCTCTACATTAAAAAAGATAGTACATGAAAGCACTTGAAACACAATAAACAGGAGAAACCACATCATAGCTCTCCAGCTGTGAAAAAAGAAGACAGCTTTGTTACTGCCAATCACAAGGCCATCGAGCAGGTTGTGTTCGTGTATAAACCCAACTCCAAAACTTGATAATAACTCAGTAGGACCTGTGTGCTAAGTTGCACATTTTGAAGCTAATATACAACATCCAGTCATGTGTTTTATTTAAAAAAAAAAAGATAATCAGCTAAATAAATGTTGCTGTTATAAATGCTTTGCTATAAAAACTAAAAAAAGGCCTACATAAAAAAAAGATTGCATAGAGATGCATGGATGACCATTTTATAATCTATTGCAACTCTCTACATCATAATGTAATCAAATCGTGCCTCGAGACCCAGTGATAGACTGATCAGTCTAAAGTGTAGTGTAGGAAAGCATAAAAATGATTTGGTTTTAACTGGGAGTCTCAAAGGGTCAAAACTGATTGTTAAGATGTGCTGAAACCAAATGTGCTTCAGGACATTCCAAGTGAGAAGCCAAAGAGGTGAAGGGAGAGGTTAATCTATAACAGAACATGCTCACACAGTGCTGTCCTTTTTGGAGGGTTAGGTCAAGTTGGACTTGTTGACAGCAGGATGCAGCTGGCTTGTATTTGCTCATCCAGGTAGAGTTTCTAAGATGACCACCCTGGGAATAATGCTAACACTTCCCTTTACAAAAAAACCCCAAAACATTAGATTGTCACACCATTCAACCCTGACGCACAGGACATGAATGAAACGTCCAAATCCCTTCGCTGTCATTTGTTCCTCTCTTCCTGGCAACATTCCTCTTGAGCCCCACCCTTTCTCCTCAGTCTATCCTCTCTAAAGCTACTTTCTCTCCTTTCATCCAGCAGGGTTTCCTCCCTCTCCAGCCACCCACTCGACACACTGTCCGTTACAGGAAAAGGAGCCTTTTTCTTTGGGAGAATAAAGTCCAATGGGTAAAAAGGAAGTGAGAGAGAGGCAGGCAGGACATGAAACCTCTTTCCAACTGTCTCGCCCACCCAGGCCAAAGCCTCTCAACTCACAGGCCCTTCAGCAGGCATTTTCCAGCGCTGTGAATTTTTGTGCAGGTAAAGATTAGCAAAGAGCCCTCCGCAACAAAGCATTCAATCACATTCAAGTATGGCCCTGTATCAAATGTGGCCTCCACCTTCACCTACTTTAGGATTGCAGTCTTTTTTCTCATATCCCTTTTTTACTTTCTTCTCCTTTGCTCCCTTTGGCTTGGTCCGACTGAATTGCCTTTGAAACAGGCATCTCTGTCTCTTACCCCGCCTCACCTTACACACATACACTCCCGATCTTCCCTTCATCTCTTGTCAATCTGAGAAAGCCAGGAAATGAACGCTCTTTGTGGGATTAATTAATAGTGGGAGCTGGTCAGCGAGCTAGCAGAGCTACTCAGCAGAGGGAGGTGGTAGTGGTGGTAAAGGGGGTGAAGAAAAAGTTTGAGTGTGGAGGGGGTGCTCCTGAGCTCTTTGAACTGAAGGGCTCTGCTGCTGTGGATTAAAGTGAGAAGAGAGAGATAGAGAAGGGAGGAGAGGGGGGGCTTTGATGTCTGCTGAGAGGTCTAGGAGAAGAAGAAGTGAAGTTGGGTGGTAAAAATTCTGTCTGGCAACATCAAACAACGTTATCGCCCACTTTCACCTGTTGACACTCAAGGGTGAAGACACTAGATGCAGCACTGCAAGCTGCTAGGCTGCACGTCCTCTTCTTCATCTCCCTATCCCTTCCTTTCCAATTTATTTTAGAAAAGATATCTCTGTTGAGAATGCTTAGATGAAGATTAGCTTGGTTTGCAAGGTTCACACGGGTTGATTCAGCTGTGTGTATCTACAGTTATTTGGTTTATTTCCAAAGAAAATGCAAGTGCTTTATTTCACCTGAACTCAGGGGTCAGTCGGATTACATGAATGTGTGAATATGAACATTTGCATTGGTTTTTCCCACCATACTCCCACACAAAGACACATTTGAGCAAGAAGATTTCATTGTGAGCTTGTGATTGTGGTATAATCTCATGAGGTCATCAGCTGACAACTGAACAAGTTCACCTTCTGAATTCTAACACTTTTACTTAAAAAAGTTTGACTCATTATTAACTTCAACAATCCAACGCTGGGTAACAGAAGTTTTGGCTCTCATATCATTACTTAGTCATCTGGTGAGAAGTTCAGAGCAAATAAGAACAAATGCAGCTTTAGATAAAACTATTAAATGTCAGTCACAAGCAGAGGTATAGTCTGAGGTGGAAAAGATGCCATTTTTTTTTCTTTTACTGACTTCGGAAAAGTTACCTGTTTAACATTATAAATACAAATGTTAACTAAATTAATAAATGTTAATATTCAGGCTTTGAATTTTTAGAAGCTTCTTCCACCTATAAAATTTTTTAATTAAAGCTTTACCAACACACACACTGCAGTCCACTCATGTTCACATATCCTTGAAATATGGGTTTTTGTTTAAGTTCAAAAACTTTAACTTAGTTTACTTTGATTTGTATTTAAAAACTTGCACATATTCATTAAACTAATACTGTACACATAAAAAACACAGCTTTTAAAAAAGGAAAATAATCAGTGACTGTCAGTTTTTGTGTCTTTGTAATTGTCTTTTAGCTCATGCTATTTTAGGCTACTTCCTGTTTGTGTAGCTTCTGCCATGCTACATTTTTCAACTTATATATTTAATTTACTCAATTCCAATTAGCTGTCCTTAACATGAGAGAAGATGACTAATGTTGTTTAAACTTTATACATGGTTAATCAAATGCAATGACTTTTGTTTCATCTGCACTCTTGAAGATTTTTGGATGAGCTACGCTAACTCTTGTGAGCTAGCGTTACCTGCTAAGAAGATTTAGCCTGATGGTCAGGTAACACACTGCTTATCATACATTGTACAACACAAGATGTTTACTATTATGACAGTGAAATTAAATAACTTCTAATGGGTTAAAAGCTAAGCTATTTTGCCTTTCTTTAGCCTTTTATGTTACACACATGAAGCATTTTTATCATTTTGTTTTAAGCTAAGCCCTGTCTATGCAACTTATCTTTGTGGATTCTATTAAGCTGTCTTTAACATGTTCAAAGTTCAATCCAAGAAACTTAATGCAGGATAATCACATTGGACTGACTTTGGTTTTATGGGTAAAGCAGTCATGCAAAGATCTTTGAACAAGCTAGTGTATGCTTGAGCTAATGTTAGCTGTTAAAACACTATTTATTACAAGAAGCCGACTAATGACATTTTTCTTTAGTTGTTCCAGTCCCGTTTGAGGTAAAAATGGGAGAAAGGATAATTAAAAGTTGACTTAATAATCCATTTTGTTAAGAAATCATTTATCAGAACTGAATAATAGTATATGAGGGGCTTCTTATAATTATTATAATAAACAATATTAGAAACAAAGACTGTTCAGTTTTTGTTATTGATCTGGGAAATTATCAGAATTTCCTCTTTATGCAAAGATAAAAAGATTCCAATTGTGAAAGTAATGTGAATATATCTTATTGAAGTATTTTACCCTTTTGGGTAATCTAAACCAAAGTAAACACAGTTTAGAAGAACAATCTCTAGCAACACACACACACAAAAAAAGAAATAAGTCATAGGCTCATGTTTAGGATACCATATATTATTATTGTTAAGCTGCTGCTCTCCAGCACAAAATAAACAGATCAACTGTATGTAGCTCATGGGGGTGGACAAGTGCAAATGCACACCCTTAAAGTCAAATATATGCACCAGACAGAGAAATCGCATGCAGTGAAGTGAGCCCGCATTCACTCATCCATTATACTAACTTGGCACATTTAAGACACACACATGAACACATACACTCTCACCAGACAGTGGTATCAAAATTCAGGATAGGGAGATGTTGTGAGGGAGGAGGAAGTGGAGGTGGGGTGAGGGTGGGTAGTCAGAAAAAAAGTGATCCCTGATTTTTATGCAACGCCTGTTCAAAATTCAACTATCCTTGAGGCGCGCTTGTGCAACACTTTGCTGATGTCTGGAGGCCTGTAATTGTGCTCACACATCAATTATGGATCTGGAGCTTCTCGCCTCCACCGGCTCCAATCAGAGTTGGGCTTGTAGCTGGTCATGCTCCCCTGGTGCTTCCTTTTTTGGGGAGCAGTTTGATTACAGGTGTATTACAGGCAGCCTTGTTACAGACTGGTATATAAAGGAGAGAGCGTTGGGAAAACTGGAGGTCTCACCAGTTCTTTTACTCCTTTCCTGTCTGGGTACAAGGAGGCTTGTTGGTGGGAATCAGAGAGGAAAGCATAGGTGGGGGGAATAGCAGTGGTGAAGGAAAGGAGGGGTTTGTCCGATTCGGCCATCACATCTCGCTAACAATTTCTGTCAGGTCCCCAGAGGTTCCCTAATGAGCCCCACCGCCACGGCCGAGGGCGAGATCCCTGCACCGGCCCACTGAAGTGAGAAGCCAGTAGATCGGCACCTAGCAGCCTTGCAATTATTAATCAGACTTCCCTCTTTTTCTTCCACCCCTTTCACTCACTCTATTCATCAGTTAGTCAAAGTGTTCCTCTCTTTGGCTCTTCCACTGATATGTGCAGCAATCTTTACAGCTCCACATCTAGAATCTGTTGGTTTACATAGAGGGACAGAGATAATCAAACCACTACCAAAAAAGCTTTTCTTTTACACAAGAAAAACAACAACAAACAGGCCTTTATTACCTCACGTTAGTAGAAACCTGCATGTATTTTCTCTGGGACTATGTTATAAAATAATAAATAATATATACATCTTTATCTGACAGCTGTTGATTTCCAGATGATGGGATGACATTAGTAATAATTACAGTTTATTTAATATGATGCAGTAACATTAGCATCACAACATATTGTGAATTAGTTAATTAAGCTTCTGATAGATTAGTTTCAAAATAATACAAATGGACAATTTTATTAGTAATAATAATAATCCAGTAGTATTTTTTACAATTCTAACAGATTTGCCCATTTCCCTTTATAATGACTTGAGCGTTTCCCTAATTTATTCAGTACATTAGTACATTTTTGCTAAAGGTATTAATATATAACCTTTTTGTTAAGTTGACTTAAATGGATGTTAATAGTTCTCTATTATGTAGGTAAAAAAGGTGTGCATCACAACAAACAAAAGAGCTTCAGCTGTAGCTTCTTATCGCTGTATCTGTGTTTATGTTGCTAATGTTGTTAAAGGTCAACTGAAAGAAACAATAACTTAATTTATTTATGCTATTGTATAACTAACAATGTGCTCCCTGATTTCAGTGGTTCTCCTCTCTTTTTTTGTGGCAGCTCCAATCAAGAAGCTGAAATCATTTAACCCTTCCACCCTGTAAATCTGGATAATTAACAAATTGTCATAATAAAGTGGGGGGAACACTGATAAAAATATTTCTTTGATGAATTATATTTGTTCAACTCTCTTTCATTTCATATTTTTAATCTGATTATTCTCCCCCTTCTTGCAGTGGCTGTATGGGGGGGCACTTTTTTGTTTAATTTCTGCCTTTAACTTATATTTTTTTTAAATCCATGCTTTTTAGCAGTAACACTATGGAACTTATGAATTCACTTGTAATTTATTGTCAGTTTTTTTCCAATTTTCTACGATTATTTTTATATAAATACATTATTTGGTAAGTTTTATCCTAAAAACATAGTACCATGTAAATAAACTTTTTTTTTTTTTAACAGCACAATATCCTAAATTTAGATCTGATTGCAATTGTTTCATGGCTTTTGTGCTCGTGTTTCTGCTATTAACATAACACAAACATTAACTTTACAGTAATTTTGCTTCTTTGCACAATTAGGTAAAGTTGCTAATATTTAAGATTTGTAGAAGTAGAAAGCTGCTGTTTAAAAAAAAAAAAGGAAAGAAAAGGTGAAAGCAAAGCTCTGAGAGGAACTCTCTGACATGCAGACTTACACCATCATTAACAGCAGGATAATGCACACAATCCATTATGTGATTGCCAGGTTTCAGTTTTCACACACACAGACACACACTTTTATCCCCCTATGGAGGGGAAATAGAAAAAAAAGAAAAAAATTGAGGAAAGTTGCTTCTCTAAGTCTGGGCTGACTCACCCTGCGGCAAAACCTGACCTTTGCACCACAAAGGTGAAAAGCTCTGTTCTCGTTAGTTTGAGAAAAATGCCTCCAGAAGTAACATTTTTCCCTCTTCACATCTCATCTTTTTATCGGTTATTCTGACCCCCCCTCTTCTCCTCTGCCCCCTTTCTTCTCTCCACTGAGTGAAAACCTCCCGTAGCCTTCCCAGCCCGCCCCCACCGACCCCCAGCCAGCACCACCGCTACCCCCTTCCACTCCCGTTGACTTCCCTGACAGGCCGTGATGCTGCTGTAACATTTTCATCACTGCACACCTTGGAGCGTTGCAGGACGGAGCGTGTATTGCAGCTCGTTGGATGAGGGGGAAGCTTGAGCGCGAGCGGTTGCTAAACAACGTTCCAGATTTTCCTGAGGAACTGTAAGGTCAACGCTTCGGGGTGAAGGTCACGCCCTCGCTGGGCTGTGGATCGCTGACCTCGACCTTCGTGGAATTATATATATTTTCTCCACCCGATGAGCTTACAAGCTAAACAATGTGTTCCCCTTTTGATCCGTTGCTTTGTCATAATATTGAAATGTTGGTGCAGTAGGTGTGACATGCTTCGTGTTTACTGTCATTTGCATGTTTGCTGCTCTCTTCTTGGCTTTGATGTTTTTTGTACAATCTGAGTGTGATAACTTTCTTTGAGATGCTGCATGTACAAGAAAAAAAAGTAAATATTTAATGAGTAAAATAAAAAAAACAGGTAGCTTTCAAAGCAGCTTTTGCATTGTCACATCTAGAAGTGATACTTTGTATAAGTCAAGTGATTGCAATAAACAAACAAAACACACAAGCGCACAAAAAAAGCATAAAAACTACAAAAGATAAAATAAAGAACAAAATGTTTGCCGAAACAAAAATACAAACAGAAAATGAGAGAACAAAGCAACTTTTTATGACACAGCAAAACATAAAGCAGCAACAATGACTCATCAAAAATTAGAAACAGAAAAACAATATTACATGTTTTGTGTATTTGTGTAAAAGTTTCGCTGTTTGTTTTGTTGTTTTTTGTTATATATCTGCTGTTGTTTCTGTTTATTTATTTGTTTTTGTGTTTTCTGAACAGTTTTAAACGTATTTTTGTGTGTTTTATACATCATCTAAGCTGTATTTCTTTTAATTTCTAGTTTTCTTTTTGTTGTTTTAGTGTTTTTTGTCTCAGGCTTTGTTTTTTCTGTTGTTTTTTTCTATTTTAGTCATATAATTATGCTTATTGTTTCTTTTGACTATTAAAAAACATCACACTCTTGTTCAAAACATTTTAATCTAAAGTTACAAAAAAAAAACCATACTCACAAAAAGCTAAACAATCGATGACAAAAACATTGATGTAATAATAAGAATTTATTTTTAATATTACAAGTAAATATTTGAAGAAAAATAAGTTCCTGCGATACATGAAGGTAAAATGATGATGATGAGGATTTCCGGACTTGAACTTTGCGTGTCTGCCGTCCCTCTGCTGAGCTCTGATTGATGTCTGCGGACCCGACTGTGCCGACAGAGCGACTGTGCCGACAGAGCGACTGTTTCAGAGCGGGAGGAGAGTCGGAGGAGGGAGGGGATCGCTGCCTAATGAGAGCTGAAGTGAAGACAATGCTCGTGTGATGAAAGAATGGAAGTTGCTCTGCTGGGATTCAGAATTAGAGGCAAGAAACTGATGCTGCAAGTGAATATAAAGAGTGAAGGAGGGAGAAAATTAGGCCGCTTGCGTTAATGGTGCGCTTGTGCGTCAGCTAAAATGTTCAGTCAAGGCCTCAAAGGGGACATGGCTGTTAATTTAACCTCAGAGCTCTTTGAGTTTCTGCTGCTTTACTACCTGGTTTCTATCAATAACAGCAGAGAGCATCATCCACCAAAAGTCCTAATAAAAGTTGACTTTCTGGTTTGTAATTAAGTCAGGAGACATTTGAGCTGTTTTAAAGTGTAAAACTGTGTTTTAAGCTCTAAGATAATGAAGATGACATAAGAATCTGTGAGATAGGTGCAAAGTGAATGAGCAAAAAACGAAGGAGAACATCTACTTTCTCTACTAAAACGGTTTAACTTCATTTCATCTGTCAAGGCTACTCAACTCCAGGTTTTCGTGGCATCTACAATTAAAAAATGTCCTTAATTTATTCAAAACAATGACACTGAAACAGAATATATTAGAGCTGCGTTAACTAAGGTGGTTCATTCTTTACCCAAATGTTTCTTAAATAACTTTTAAAGAATTAAAGAAAATATGAATGGTCAAATGAAAATTACATTAAGCACAATAATCTTATTTTATGTCTCCATTACATGTTGGTGTTTGAAAAAAAAAAAGAAAACACTGCTGTAATACATTTGGAAAATGTCCCTTTTTGGGTACTACTATGTAAGATTTAATGATAAAGCAAAGTGATTAAATTTGACTTAAAAAAAAAGAGCTTATTGAGAATCATGGGGGTGAAATAAAACATTTTTAAAGATATGGAGGAAAAATAAAGCAGCAAAACTGAAGGGTTAAAAATGTAAAACTGTACATTTTAGTTAAAGTTTTTAAGAAAGGAATTCTGATGCCGTTTAAACATTTGTTGAGATCAATTTGCAAACTTTGCTAGAATCTAGCCAACATTTCTGACTCTTTGAAAATATCAAAAGTGGGAGTGAATTTAGGCCAAAAATTTCTCTTTCATTTAAAACGTCCTTAACAAGCGTCTCGATTTATCGAACTAAACTTTGTCCTCATCACAAAAGTCCGTCCTGCTGAGCAGCATTTCTATCTTCACACGTGATGAATATGTAAGTGTGAGGCTGCACCACGAGAACCATTTGAAGTGTGTGAGAGGGGAGGGTGGATTTGGGTGTGTGTGCTGGTGAGGAAGATATTGGTTTGTGTTGTCCCTGTTCATGCATGCTCGTGGGGGTGAGTGATGGAGAGGGTGGTGGGTTCGGGTGGTAGCCCCGCTGTTTGGCCATACGCTCCTGCCTTCTCTTTGCCTTTTCAGCATGGCTGACCAGAGAGCTCATTTGCATTAGTGGTGTGTGTGCAGGGTGATGGAGTTTGGGGGGGGGTGCATGTTGCTGGAGGCCTGTCTACTCTTCCAGGCAGTAGACTGGCATGTATGAGTGTGTGTGGCAGCATGGCGTAGGGGGTTAAATCACATGCTGGCAGAGAGGACGTGTCGCATCCATGTAGCCCCCGCTAATCAGGGCCGGCTTGTGCTGCAGCCAACTAGCCGAGGCCTCACTTCCCGCTCATGCCATGTAAAGAAATGCAGATAATGCCGTGCGAGGGAGGCATGCTGGGAAAATGCTACATACATGTAAGGGTGAGAGCTGCTCAGTGGGTAAGCTAAGAGTTGAGCATATGGGGAAAGTATTATTGGTGTGTGAGTGCGTGCACTGAGGGACCAAGAGCACACGCACAGTCAAGCGGCTGTGACAACCCACCAGCAGCTCTTTTCCATTGCAAATCCTCAGTCATTTAGTGAAGTGCTACTGACCCCTATGGGCAAGAGGCTGTGATTTCTGGCTATTGATGATGTGCATGGCTGGATTTTGCTCCGACCTAGTGGGGGGAAAAAAAGAAAAGGCAAAAAAAAAAATAAAAAAAACAGAAGGTAGGAGGAATAAATGCACATGCAATGTAAAACATATCCTATTCTGCTCCTGACCTTAATTCCTGAAGAAGATTTTGCAAAAAAAATCTTATTCATGTTCTATAAAAATACCAAAAAAGCATGGGATTAAACCAAGAGGAACAATTAGACAAACAGTAAACTACATCAACCACAAAGAAGAAACAGGAAGTATCAAAACTTTAAGTTGCACCTTTTAAAACATCAAAACCTAAAAGGTTTCACTCAAACTTAATTTTCTCTCTAAGACAATCAAAATTCAGTGTGCTGTTATATGAGGAGGAATTTTCCATGCAAACACTATATGTTTAATACAATTTGTAGTGGCTGGAATCTCGTAACCATAAAAATAAATATAACTTTGGTTTGTTATGTTTTCTTTAATCAAGTAGTTTGATTGCTGAAGCCTAATCTTGCTGGTTTGAGCCAAAACAATGAGTGATAGCAAAAGTGAACACAGAAAAAATTATACAATAGAAATAAAACTAAATAGTTGTTGTTTTTTACCTTAACTAAGAGAAACTTTGTCATTTAAAACCATATTATATTATATTATATTATATTATATTATATTATATTATATTATATTATATTATATTATATTATATTATATT
>JBAMHW010000027.1:6906946-6921007 GCA_037177495.1 Rhadinocentrus ornatus
TATTATATTATATTATATTATATTATATTATATTATATTATATTATATTATATTATATTATATTATATTATATATTTGCATACTTCAATTCTTCCGTACTATAGGGAATCTTCTCTCCGTTTCCATCCAGCTGAAGATCAAAAGTTGCCTGAATGGTTGGTGTAGATGTTAAGACACAGCAGATGGTTTCTCATATTGATCAGGTGCATCATGTTAGAGCTTGAAACTATAATTCATAGTCACATAGATCACTGGTTCCCAACCTTTTTTCCTCAGGGACCCCCTTCATGCATATGCCATGGACCCCTGCTCCATTCTGTGCTAAAATCATGCTGGTTTTAGGCTTTTAAAAGTGAGATTCTCACCAAATAAAAAGTCTTCTAGGTTGAGTCCTGTCCTTAGATTAAGCCAAAGTTAAATAAACAACATATAGCCTTACTTTTTTTCCTTATAATAGGGACAATTTGTGGACATTAATCACAATAGCTCTAATGTTCAAAGCTTTGGGGACAACCTGTGCTCTTTGGGGGACCCCAGGTTGGGAACCACTGACTTAGACGATATAGAAAATGCTGGCGACACTGACACTGACTCAAATTTGGAACGATGTTCATGAAATGGTCACAAATCTAGGCTCCGTAATTTCTTTTTCTGTAAAAAGGAGGTGGTGATGGTTTTATCTATCTCATAAAGACCAGAAATTCTTGTACTTTTATTTACATCACTTTGTTGTTTTATCCACAGTTTGGTTGGGTTTTGCTGTTAATACCCAAATAAAATTATATAGATTTCTTAAAACAGCAGGTCACAAATACTTTTCCAATCATAGATACCAGACTGATGAAACTGGCCCCCATGGTAGGCGAGAAACCTCTCTTTCTCCATCTTTTTGGGTCATTGTAAAGCTTACCACTTTGTCCCTGTGTATTTTATGTGTAAATTATTTTTGTTTAATGCATCTTCTAAATATTCAAACATTTTTCACAATAAATTTGTTAAATTTATTTTTATTTATAAACAAAATACAGAAAAATTTAAATCTGAAATTTCTGTTTTGTATGTGTTTGTGAATGATGATATTCCAGCAAACTTTTAGCTATTAGAATTTGAATGGGAGAAGATATGCCCGTCTGAGAGGGAAAGGATTGTGACGGCAGCAGTATCAGCAGTGTGCAGCACCCTCCTCCCCTCCCTCCATCGCCCGTTCGCACATCCCTTGGGTCTTCAGGAAAAGAAGACTTTGCCTGAGCTGAAACCTGCCGCTCTTGTTCTATCATTCTCTGCAAACAAAAAGCAGGCGAGCAAAAGACTGAGACGGAGAAAGAGAGGAGAGGGGATGAGCGCAGAAGGCAGGGGGAGATTTAACCTGGCAGGTTCAGATTGGCTGTGAGGTGCAGAGCTGATGTGGCAAACACAAACCTACACTCTCTCAAGTCGTCTGATCTTAACTTAAGGAACATATATAATGTATTCTAAAAGCAGAAGTAATATGACACAAAGGGATCATAAATAGCAGGATGAGGTCTGTAATAAGCTAAAAAGGGCTCCGTGGATAATAACCCCCGTGTAGATGTGCAGACCAAGGCCTATATGTTTCTCCTTTGCCCACACGGGATCTCTAATCCTGGGCTTTGAGTGGGGGATGCACAGGGAAGGGGATGAGGTTGAAGTTAGTGTAAGATGCATTAGTGTCTTCTACACATGTGCACCCTAATCCCTGCTCTCCAGCTTTTTCTGAGCTGCTTTTGTATTTCATTTTTTCCCCCGCTGCTCTCCTCTCCTCTCCCCACCCTCCATCCTCTTTTCTCTCCTCTGCTACCTCCATCCTCCTCTCTGCGCCCTCTCCCCCCTTCCTCCGTTGACCAGTTAAATCCCGACGGGGCTGACGGAGTGACAGGCCCCATTCAGCGGTGTGCTGAGGGTGACAGCTGGTGAGAGGCCCGTGTGAAAGAGCGTCACCCCCACGATACCTCCGCCACCCCTCCTTCCTGCTTACCATAAACACATAGCCAAGGCAGGACTGAAGGTCTGGGCAACAGCTGAGCTGTCTCTGCACTGGCGTGTCCTTCCCTAGCTCCAAAAGTCATCAGAAAGGGCCAGAGCGCTGCTAGGGCAGGGAAAAGTCTACTTTTGGTAATGTTAGATGGTCATAATTAAATAATCCAGACATTCAACTTGGATCATCTGAGTTTATGCTATTAATAAACTCTGAATTTCTTCTGTTAGCACTATTAGATAGTTTGCTTACAAAACCATACTTACTCTGATATAAACAATAGATTTTGAAGGCTAAATCAAGGCTAAATCAAGTTGCTCACAGCAGGAGATTTTCCACTGGACACAATTAGAAATACCTCAGAGTTTGTAAAGTCCATAAGAGTAAAGACATTATGCAAAATATAAGCTTGGTTTTTCTTACAGAAACCACTTTGAGGAGATGAATGAGGCTCTTTTTGCCTGTTTGGAATGATGTCCATTATAATGCAACTAGGTTGTATTTGCAGGATCAACGAGAGATTTGAAAGCAACATACAGGCCAGCAAAGCAGAGCAGGAATCAGTTTAAACAGCACACTGCAGGTTACACTGCTGCATTTGCACACCGTATAACTTAATGATCTTTCTCAGCTTTGGACTGAATGGTGCACATACTTGGAGTTCCACATGAATTTCACAAACCTGTGTTTAAACAACTTCATTTTCTCCTCAACATTGTTAATGAGTACTAGCATAGCATGTTTGCCTTAATGTACTGTTATATTCTTACTGTATGTACTGTATTAGGTAGTGAAAGTACCGGGTTGAATCCCATTTTTGTCTTCAGAAGTACCTTAAAGGTTGTAAATAGGTTCAATAAGTTGGAAACTTATTGTTGGAAACCTTCCTCAGAGGTTTTGCTCCATATTGACATAACAGCATCACAGTTGCTGCACATCCATGATGAGAAATTCCCGTTCATCCACATCCCAAAGCTGCTCTGTTGGATAGAGATCTGGTGACTGTGGAGGCCGTTGGAGTACAGTAAACTCATTGTCATGTTCAAGTAAGCAGTTAGGGATGATTTGAGCTTTATGACATGGTGCATTATCCTGCTTGAAGTAGCCATCAGAAGATGCTACACTGTGGGCATAAAGGGATGGACATGGTCAGCAACAATACTCAGGTAGGCTGTGGCCTGAACTGTTAAAAAAAGGCAAGATGGATTAATGCTTTCATGTTGTTAAAGGCTAAATAATTAGAAATTTTCAGTGAATTTAATTTATGATGTTTTATTTTATTATCTTATTTGTTGCGAGGGGAAAAAAAGGAAGCTTCCCTATAAACAGTCTGTCCTCTACATCAACAATGTCTTTGTAGCGACTATCTAATTCCATCTTTTTATTCACTCTGAGTGTGTGGGATCCAGGTGATAACACGCTTCAATAAAGCAATTTTCAGACTGAAAGGTAAGTTTGGGGTGTGGTCCCATTTACTGAATGACTGAAAACATGATTGAATGATCTGAAGTCCAGGATGGCGGTGTACGGCGACAGAATGGATATATGGTCCCGAGGCTATGACAGGTATGGAAGAATAGTGGAAGGCGGTGGTAAAGTGGTAAGCGTAAAAGCATTGACTAGCCTTATCAAGAGGTAAGTAGCGAAGCGTTTACTAGCGGAAGCGGTAAAAACCGTGTGACCTCCCATCACCCAAACACCCCGTGCACCTCCACCTCCATCACCTCCACGCCTGTTTGCACTTCCATCAACACCGCCACCAATGATCGAGGGAAAAATAGGTTACATGTGCCATTCCAACGTAAACAAACACCACCACTTGAACCAAACAATAAATAGAAATAATGACTCCTACAGTCTTTGTCAAGCTTTTCTTCTTTCAAAATAAGACTTACGTGAAGGAATAACTTCGGTGCACTGTGTAGCTCTTTCCTACTTCCTGGTTCCTTAACCAATCATATGCAACTCTCAGGGTTGCCAAACAACAGTGCAGCGTTTGGTATTTTATGTCAGCAAAAGAGCAGCAGTAATGATGTTTTAGCCAAGTGAATAGTGTGTTTGTCTTATAAACTTATGAAATTAACTATCAAATTATTTATTAGGTGAGACTAAGGGAATACAGCCGCTGGGTGGGAATTGTAATGAAGCTTTTATTTACACTCTATTTTATGCTAACGTATTTTAGCGTGTCAAATTAGCGCTAGCATTGCAAAGCATAGCAACTTACTGTGTGTGAATCATCTTCTCTCATCATGATGTTTGCTAATGCCATGTTTATCTCCATTCTTCATAGTCTGTATATAAAAGAGCCATCCTCTCATAAACCGTCAAACTGCACGAAACTCTTCGATGTTGTTTGGTGTTTTTCTCTTTTGACTGCAGTTCTAATTTGGAACAATAGGTGTCAATGC
The DNA here is from genome assembly GCA_037177495.1 of Rhadinocentrus ornatus. Classification (NCBI taxonomy): domain Eukaryota; kingdom Metazoa; phylum Chordata; class Actinopteri; order Atheriniformes; family Melanotaeniidae; genus Rhadinocentrus; species Rhadinocentrus ornatus. The sequence goes on from JBAMHW010000027.1 coordinate 6,911,354, forward strand.
TACTTATTTTACCTTTAAGTCCAAATTTTGACCCTACCATCTGAATGTTGCAACTGAAATGGAGACTCATCAGACCAGGCAACTTTTTTTCTATCTTTTATTGAAACATTTTGGTGAGTCTGCGTGATTTGTAGCCTCAGTTTCCTGTTCTTATCCAACACATCAAGGCTCTCTTTCTGTAAACCCTAGAGATTGTTGTGCGTGAAAATCCCAGTAGATCACCAGTATCTGAAATACTCAAACAACAACCATGCCACATCAAGAGTCATTTAAATCTCCTTCCCTCCTTATTTTAAAGTTCAAACTTCAGCAAGTCATCTTGACCATGTCTACAGTACTAAATACATTGAGCTACTGTAATGTGATTGGCTGATTAACCATTTGTGGAACTAGTGGAACTAATAAAGTAACTGCTGAGTGTTCATATAACTAAATATAACTATAAATGCTCTGTGTTACAAGAGAAAAACCCTCTTATACTAAAGGAAAAGTCTGCCACATTTTGCAGAATGAGAAGAGACGGAAGAGAAGAGAGAAAAAAAAGACAAGGATATACCAGATACAAGGAAAAAGCATCAGCTGTTCAATCTAAGCAGAAAAAAACAACCAGCTGCTAAACCTGTAAGGAAAAACATAACAACAAGAAGAAAAACTTCTAATCTAAAAGCACATCCACAAATAGATTTGTTTGCACTTTGAATGCTACAAGATGTTTTGTAGATAAACCTGTGTCCACATTTTTAAATGAGAGGTACAAAATATTTTCAGACTCATAAACTAAAAAAAAATAAATAAATAAATAAACAAATTAAAAAACAGAATACTCTTTAAAAGAAACTTTTTAAGTTAAAATTTACGGTAAACAACAGTCTTTGAAAAGAAACTTCAGTGAAAAGAAATCCCCTTAAATCAAGGGTGTCAAACTCTGGTCCTCGAGGGCCACTATCCTGCACGTTTTAGTTATTTCCTTGCTCCAACACACCTGAATAAAATCAAATGGATCCAACAGCTACTTGTCAACTTCTTCACAATAACCCATTAATTTCAGTCAGGTGTGTTAGATCAGGAAAACAATGAAAACCTGCAGCATACTGGCCCTCGAGGACTGGAGTTTGACACATATCCCTTAAATAAATAAAAATAGTAGAAAATGTAATCAAAGCAGCTTTTAGGCAAAGTCAATGAACAAACACAAATTAATCAAAACCATTAAAAAAAAAAGAAAAAAAAAGTAAAAGAGGCTTTTAAAAATTGGAGTGAGTCCCTTTTTTTTAACACTGAAGTTAAAAAATACATTTATTTGTGCAAAAATGTCAATGATTGAAACTTGAACCATCATTTGCTGTAACCTGGACCTGTTTTAACTTGCTTGGTGGATTTCAACGAGGCTCCACAGCTCACATCTACTTGATCCAGCTGACCCCCCTAAAGTATAGTTGCTGCAGTTCATTAACATGGTAGAGCTTGTGTTGTCTGATGCCTGCTGTATTTTGTGTTTGAGTGAGCTGCTGCTGATAAAATACAGAAATATGTGTGTGTCGTCTGGTGCTGCCCTCATTTTGTCCATGACAGGATGTTCTCTCTCTGCCCCCAGCTTGCTTCCACTGCTTCGTGTCCATCAATCCACCCTAAGTTGCACCTGTTTATGTGAGTGTGTGTGTGCGTCACTTCACAAAAGCATGTGTGTGCTTCCTTCCACATTATGGCATGTGCATGTGTGCGTTTCCCTGCTCGCCTGCCTAACAAGGGTCCCTAGTCCATATGTGACTTCCTCATTAACGGGCCCACATGACAGGGACAGAGGCACTGGCCAGTGGCCCAGAGTAGGGCTGACACCACCGGACCCCCAGATGCCAGCAGGACTGGATGTGTGTGCGCTTGGCCACAGATGCCCTAACCATGTGGCCCCCTGTTCTTTCTTCCAGTTAGGACCACTAATTACAGGCTGTTTCCCTTCCCTCTTCCTCCCTCTCTCCATCCCTTCCTTTCTTTTTCTCTTCTTAAAGTAAAGCAGTGTTGTTATTACAAAGATCGATTGTAGCTGACTGGAATTGTTCAGTGTATGCTGCTCTGTTGCAGAGTTACGAGCTGAGTGGTGTAGCAGATATTTACAGTGCAAACAGGAGCTTAAAAACAGAGGGAAAAGCTGGTTGTGAGGGAAATGACAGACACCTCTGCAAGGACAAGGTAGCAACACACAAAGGCTCGAGCATTCGTTGTTGGCAGAGCGTGCAAGAGAGTTGTGCCAGGCTCACCGCCACATAGGTAATGACTGACAGGCTGTCACGGAGAGATTTTCGGGACTTCAAGTCAACTCCGCAAACACTACTCCGCCTGCCATACCTGGCAGAGGCACAATTGGATAACAAGCAGAGCTGTTTGCACTGCCGGTGCCACATTCAGTGGGAATCACGGGCGAGAACAAATAACGTCAACGAGGCTCATTTTGTGCAGTTAGTGGTCACAGGGAGTGTGTTTTCCAGTCATGCTGAGCTGCAGGAAGGACACAGAAAACATGAACTGGCTCACTTCCAGCAACACACACAGACACAGAAATACACAAAATAAATTACAGAGCTTTGGTTTTAATTAGCAGATTCCTGGTTTTATCTTCATGACTCAAAAAATTCTGATTATAATTCATTTTGTTATAAAGTTATTACACATGTGTCTTCCTAAATGGGCAGAATAGGTCTTTAAATCTGCAGCAAGTCTTGATTTTAACTGATACAGCTTCCTGTTTTTGGTCCAAATCATTCATTACAAATCAGTGTGTATTTATCTTGTGCTTGCTTTGGTTTTAACTTTCAGTGACTATATAAAAAAAAGTCTATTGAACAAAGATAAATGCGGTATTTTAATTCAGTCATCAAGTTTCAAAGTCAGAAGGCTTCTTCAATTGAAGTCTAAAAGGTTCAACTTGGAGCATTTAGTGATATCTAGTGGTTCAAAGTGCAAAATGCAACCAAATGAATACCCTTAACGTGACTATAAAGTACAATAGGTTTCGGCTGGATGACTGAATAATCTCAAAATTAGATCACAATTTAATCTAGGGTCGATCTCAGTGAAAAGCATTACATATTTTCAGTCATTCCATGTACAGATTCAGCGGTGTATCCCCTATTATGCTCCAGTCCATCAGGTGGAGGTAATGCACCTGCTCATCGCCAAAAAAAGCCAAAAACGGGAAAAAAACAAGGGAAATGTAATGACATGCTAGCAGACAGTGAAAGCAAACTAAGCAGAAACATGGCTGAAAAGGAAATTAGACTCAAAAAGAACCCACACTATCATCACTTAACTGTCTGAGCAGTTGACAAAAAAGACTCTACAATGTCACTATTATAGAAGTGGTTCGAATTCAGTGAAGATCGTGTAGAAAAGATAAATCTAATGTGCAAACACTGGCATCAGTTGGTGACCACCAAAACACCGTACATTTTATGAAATACAGTTTTATCCTAGCGACTATGCGGAAAGCATGAAAATGTGGGCCGATGTGACTCGGCGCACCAGTTCTTTCAGTTCGAGCGTCAAACAGAAAAGCATCATTTCATCATCCCTTTTTTCAGCCTGGTTCTAGTGAAGGCTTTCCATTCTGTTTAAAAGGAGGTTCTGTTTTTGTTTTCAGTGTCTATCATCACCCTCCCAGATCAACTGATTCATGATAAAAATACAATAGAAACTGTGAAGATATACTATAAAGCACGGCTTAACTTCTACCGTAGGGCTGCAACTAATAAATATTCTGATAGTTGAATAGTCATCGACTATTAAAACGACTAGTCGACTAATTGGATTATATATCTCATAATTATTTAATGGCTCCTATTTCACTTTCAGCTTTTAAATCTTGCATGCGGTTGTTATGCAATGGCAGATAATTGCTCGCGCGGCGTCTGCAACTGCGTCACCGCCGTAGGCTCGGCATAGCTCCACAGACACTCGACACACAACTCTTCCAGACCTGACGCTGACGTGCATCCTGCTACACGGTTTACGCGGATCACGTGTTGCCGGATATCTGGATCTTCTTATTGAATTTGTGTGGTGAACACCGTTAAGTTAATGAGAGGCTGATTGAATTATTTCTTCGTTTTCTTCCACAAGTTAATAAAGACACTGAACCATACTGGACGGTTTTGTTGTTTTTAAGCAGAAAATACCTACCGAACCTAAGTGAACCATCAAAAGAACTCCGACCAGGCCGATACCACCCCTGCTGCCACCTTTAGATTAGGAGGAGAAACTGCAACACGACACCAAAATGACATGTACCCCCCACGCTCAGAGCGAAAGCAAACTCACCAGCGTCAGCTACGGTGTAGCCGGCTGCAGGCAGACGCTGCACGAGCATAAAGTCGCCGTAAGTCCGACATGCTTCCTCTTTAAATGTTCGAGCATTGCAGACATACGTCCCTGGTACGCAAGGTCCACTTTACAAATCTCACATGTATTTAATTTGTTTTGGCAGTTTATTGTGAAGTTATCCCAAACTTTTGACGTCCTCTGCCACCGTTTTGTTTCCTGGTCCGCCGCCATATTTTTCCCCTAGCGGACTTTATTGCACATGTGCAACTCTCAGCAGAGATAGGAAAGAGGACGATATCTAACACTGTAGGTTTCGTTGTTTTTTGTTGACAATAGTTGACAGTTAAATTCATTGTCGACTATTTTTATTGTTGACTATTGTCGACAATGCCGACTAATTTTTGCAGCCCTATTCCACAGTCTACCCGAGAATTGTTGCTGATCACAACCTTCCGTTTATGATCACAGTACACCCATCTTCTGATAGCTACTTCCATTATAATCTGGTTAGTGGTTATTTTTCAAAGCCCTTCTGTCATCAGATGTTAAACCTAGAGAGACGTATGCCTGGTCAATCAGGTTTCAGCTTTCCCTCCCCAGCTTCTCCAAAAATATGGACCACCATGATATGAACATTAATAAATAACAAATATAGTTAAAGGCATCCCCTCGTTCTTCCTTAAGGCTTTAGTTTCTTTGGCCAGTAGCTCTTAAAACACTGGTCTCAGCTTTGTATTCAACCTGAACCCGATTGTCACTCCTATTAATTGCCTCAGGAAAAATAGCATTTGAGCTAATTAATTTTTTCTTTCCTGTGTACACTTAAGAAATCAGCACCCACCACACGCTTTAGCGAATATAGCATTCAGTGCTTCATTAGATGTGTATATAAATTTTTTAATTTCAGCTTTCTCTGGTTGTTGCATCTTATTACACAGCAACTAAGCCACAATGGGGGTAATTAAGGTGATTTAGTTTAGAAATAACCAAGATAGTGAGCACAACGTAATATTAATTTATTAGCTATGGGATTTTTGTGTCATTCAGTTGTGAAAACAAAGAAAAAAGAATATCAAGCATTAATGGGATAAGATCAGCTGCTTTAACAAATACTTTTCTTTGAGAACCAGCAGCTGGCTCCTCGCCACCCTCTGTGACCTCATGATCTCGGAGCCCCGATGGGTACTGCTGTATCTGTCAGGTTCACACTTGTAGACCTCCTTTCGTACATATATGATCATTTCAGGGTCACTAGAACATTGTCAGGGCTCTCTGAGTCTGGTGCTCGGTCATAAATTTCTCCATTAAGAGGTTTTTGAGAAGGTTGGTGTAATTCTAAGCAAGTTTTTGCACCCAACATTGCATGCTACATTTCTTAACTGACTTTATAATCATAAGTGATTATTCACTGTCAGTTGTTTTGTTATTTTAAAGGATGGAGGCTGGACGAAAATATGCAGCAATCATGAAGTTATTGTTTGGAAATCAAAGTGTGATTTGCAACAGTAATACTGTAAAATACTTGGCTGCTAATTGCTATGTCCATCTAAGACTAAAACCCTCTTTGAGATGGCTGATTGTGTTCGATTGATATTTTAATGTGTGTTCATAGCTTGTTCAGTTTCCACCTACAGATTTTTTTTTTTCACTTAAAAATAATTACCTGTCACACACACATCCAGGCCCCAGGGGCAGTTTAAGGTTCTCAGCAGATATAATTTTTCCCTGAGCGGGTCTTAAACTACCTCCTGGTGTTAGAAATAATGACAAAGGGTTGACCCCAGACAACCGTTTGACCTCTAATCATCTCGTTGCCTTTCCAGGGCAAACATGGACAGAAGGGTGGCTGTCTATTGACCTAATAGTAAGTCTGCTTGCCTGCCTGATGTCTATACCTGAGGTTGCATTGGATTTATAATGTAACAACATAATGCAAGTTACGCCCAAATAAAACCAAAGCTAAAAAATTTCATTTTAAAAAAAAAACTAAAAATTAAGCCCACTTTTCACCTAACACAAAGCAACTAGAACCCCCTGACACGTTGCAATTTGGATGCCATTGTCTCTGCATTACATTTTAATTACTATAAAGGAGAGTGCAAGCAAATGGGATACAAACTATACATGTTGTCACTTTTTTAGCTCCTTTTCAGACAAAACTTTAGTGCCAAGCAAAAAATACAACAGGTGAAAACATATGGGACTACACAGACTCATACTTTAACTCGCAATAATACTTCCAAAGTAAGTACTAAGTAGACACGTACTCTGTTTAGCTGTAAAGTAAAAGCTGTCACGTGATGCTCCAGGCTGGAAAATAAAGTTATGAAATGCAGTTTCTCAGCCTTGGGATGCTGCAGGGCAATGACGGCTCCAGGAATGTGGCTAATAAATGTCAGTGTGCCATCAAAATGAGTCATGAGCATCGAGTTTTAAGGTTCGAAACTTGTGTGGTGCTGCTTTAATGACACACTATGTAACTTTGCAACCTTAAAACTCTTTATTTCTGACTCGATTGATGGAACACTGACGTTTTATAAGCACATTCCTGGAGCTGTCATTGTCCTGCTAAGTCCTTAGGCTAACTGCACTTCCTAACTGTTGGTTCCAGGATGCAGCTTTAGTTTTATGGCTGACTCAGCTTAGAAAAGCAAAAAGACATAAGATAAAGTGAGGAAAACAAAAAGGAACAGAGCAAGATATAAAGCAAGATGCTAAGGAGAGTTAACAGCAAGGTGGAATGCAAGATGGATGTTGATAGGGGGCATGGTTATGAAAAAATCTGCAAAGGTTCAGTAGTGTGTCTTTAAAGAAATTTAATTTAACTTGGTTACGTTCTATTTTCTTAAAGGTGTCATCACCTGTTCTTTTCATGTGTCCACGGTCCTCTTAGAGTCTTTAAATATTTTTTTGAAAAAATGAAACACAGAGCTTGTTCTGACCCTTTGCTCATACCACAATCTTGTCTCGTGAGAGTTCATGCAAGCTTTTGACCAATGTTAAGGAGGTGCGCGCTGATTGGCCACAGAGAGGCCATCGTCAGAAGGGGGGCGGGCCCAGTGCATGCACAGTGCGTTCAACTCCAAAACATCAACAGCTTAGTGATGGCGAGGGAACCTGACCAAGCAGCAGCTAACAAAATTCAGCCATTTATGTTTGAACCAGACTCCGAGCCTGAGAGTGAAGATACCGAGATGGTGGAAGAAGCATGTTTACAACAAAATGAAAACATGCGGCTCATTTGTACATTGCAGGGGGTTAAACTTTAGGATTAGCGGTTGCGGTAGCGGAGTTTACCCTCGTTGGATGTTCTACTGTGAACAAAGGGCTCAGACGGAAAAATTCGACCGTCTTCAAAAGAAAGGCTTTCAGGGAATTCAACACTTCGGTTCAACACGATACACATGTTTTAACTTGAAAAAGTGACATTTCCGAGTGATGACTCCAGTAACCCTAAAGGAGTTCTCTACATGACTAAACTTAAAATTGGAGAACACACATGAAGGACTACAAACTTCATCTTGGAGACAAAAACATTTCTGGTGACTTTCATCCCTCCAGTTTAAAGTCAACTTGTTTACTGCACCAAGTAGTTTAAGTTACTGAGCATTTGTAAAGAAGCATTAGGACCCTATTTTTTTGTTCTAGTATTTTGGTGCCTAAAACTTGGCATGTCTCTTATGTTTCACATTCCAGGACTGGGAGGCTTTTTTAAATTAATTTTTTTTTTTTAATGTAATGTTCATAAATGCCAAGCCTAACTCCAAAATATTCTACCAAAAATAGCAACACAACAGTTCACAACAACATATGAATAGAGACAGCAAAAGCTTCTACATTTGAGTCATATAGAGTCGTGGAAACTTGGGGGTTATAGTTTATTAACCTGCTGCTGTGTCTGCCAATCAAACCGTCAGTCTGTCAACAAAAATCAGAGATAAAGACAAAAACGTGTTCTCAGAATAGAATCCGCTGCACTGTCAAAATGCTCTCATTCTCCAGAGAAACACTCCACATTTGACATCTGCACAGATAAGACTTCTTATTCAGTACAAGGGAGTGATGGAGTGAGAAGGGCGCACCATCATGCTGAACAAAGCTTTGTCCTCTCTAAAAAAACAATTGTCCTCCACGGTTGCCCAGGTTATTTGACCTCCCCCTTTCCCCACTCCCTAAAAGCCAGCCTCTGGTGTTTAGTGAAGGAAATGCAGTGAAAATAGAAAATTAATTTTGAATGTGCCCCCAGGTAGCCAGTAGGCAACGAGACGTGAGATGGGATGTGATAACAGCAATCTGGTGGCTGCGTGTTGTCTGCAACTCAATGCTGAAACGGTGGTTGAGGCGTCCAACATGGAAGCATATTTATTTGGCTAGTTAAAAAAATGCCAGATTATGCAGTAAGTACATTTTTATATCTAAAAACATTAGTAAATGCACACAGTTTACCAATTATACCAGAGGAACACTCGCTTGGGTAATGTTTGACCAGTCCATTTCACAATCATCTCCACTAAAAAACATCTGCTGTCTGGATACAGATTTGGATTTTATTCTCAAAAGCAATTATGCACAAAATATGAAATCTTATATATAATTGGTTGATTTATACCTGGAAATGCAAAGCCAAAAAGCAACTTTTAGGGGTAAAACAAAGGAATATGTCCTGTGCTTAGCCGCTGTTTGTTTGCAGATTTTCACATTGCCAGACTGTTACCAGACCATAGACCAGGGGTGGCCAAGGTTGGTCCTTGAGAGCCAAAAACCTGCAGGTTTTCCAAGTTTCCCTGCTCCAGCACACCGGACTCAAATTAAATGGATCCAACAGCCTATAGGGATCTGAACAATGACTAATTAGTTTGTTAGGTGTGTTGGTGCAAGGATGCATGGAAAACCTGCAGGATTGGGGCTCTTGAGGTATGACGTTGGCCACCCCTGCCATAGACTGTATATAAAAGATGGACGGAGCCTCCGTGACGTCACCCGTAAGTTTCTGAAGGGAAAAAGTGAAGCTCGTTGGGTGTTTCCTAGCATCGCCATCTTGGCAGCGTCACGTCTGCCGTCGCTCCCGGAAAATACATAAATGGGCAAAGTGGCGGAGCGGAGAGGGGGACTGTGGGCGTGGGTACCTATCAATCCAAAGGACACGCCCCTGATTATGCACAATTTAAAGATTAAATAACATCCAAACAGATGAGTTAGAAATAAATTCACCCCCCTCACAGTTGTCATGAAGGTCAACTTGACCTATTAATCCTAAATTGGACTTTTGTACCAGGCTTTAAACATGTTTATTTCTGCTGTGAAGTTGGTCTTTTTAACATGGGAGTCTATGGGGATTGA
>JBAMHW010000027.1:6921107-6934895 GCA_037177495.1 Rhadinocentrus ornatus
GTTCTAACATCTCAACTGGTTCCAAAGATGGCTCTATGTTAGTTTCCTCCTGGCTGATAGTAGGAATAACTTGATCTTGATTTCAGTGCCCAGCTACGAACTGTTCTCTACACCGTTCAAAATTTGATGCAAGCATTGTCAGTCGAGCTGCCAGTGCAGCAAAAGAAACTGACTGAAATGTGAAATAAACATCTAGACTCAGTTGACTGCATAAAAATCCAAGAATGTTCTGTTTTACGAAAGTTGTATTTATAGAATGAGATGTTTTGCTGTAGTATTTTCTAAAACAAATTTGGGATCTAACCGTACAGAACCTAAAGAAAATTTAACCATGAACTGCTGTCAGAGACAGTTCGTAAATGAAATTATAGCCCAAACCTGCGAAATAAAGAACAATAACCACATTTTTTAAAACCAAGTACAAGTACTTACATTTGAGTACTTGCCAATACTGAGCACTGATGTGAACACTAATAAATCCCATCACAGTTCATTGGTACGGAGGGTAGACCAGAACGTCAAAATTGTGTGAAATATCAAAGAGTCATCCTGCGATCATCTTCTAAATGCAAAGCTTGAAAACTATCAGAATCTTAATAAATATGGAAGATAAAGTGTCCAAAATAAGCTTCTCTCACTGAGATAACGCCAGTTTCGGATTTTTAATATTTCAGGAAAAATAACTTGGTTGTTTATGTTTTAAAAAATAAACACGCTAATTCCACGGATTACTTCCTTTTTATTAACGCATTAATTTTAACAGTCCTAGTTTTTTTCACATCGGTATCGGGTTCTGTAGTAATGGAACTTTTTTATGAATACCAAGTACGAGTGCGCACACATAAATGGTAAATGGTTTGTAGTTATATAGAGCTTTACTGTGCCTGGAATGATACCCAAGGCGCTTTACATTATACATTACATTCACCCATTCACACACTGATGGCATAAGCTGCCATGGAAGGCGCCCAACCATGACCATTCATGGGGTTAGGCGTCTTGCTCAGGGACAACATGAACTCAACAGGCTGAGGATCGAACCAGCATCCCCCAGGCTACAAATAAATAAATAAATAAAATAAAAAACAGTAGGTATCTGATGTCATTTTTATTTTTCAGGAATGTAAATTAAGTTTTGTTCCCTTTGTACCAATAAAGCCTTTAAATGTCAATACTTAAGTATTGTTGCTGACCATGTCAATCCTCTTCATGACCAGTGTAGCATCTTCTGATGCTACTTCCAGCAGGATAATGCACCATGTCACGAAGCGCAGATCATCTCCACCTGCTTTCTAGAACATGACGATGAGTTTACTGGACTCCAACGGCCTCCACAGTCACCAGATCTCAGTCCAGTAGAGCAGCTTTGGGATGTGGTGTAACGGGAGATTCTCATCATGGATGTGACAAATCTGCAGCAACTGTGATGCTGGCATGTCAATATGGAGCAACACCTCTGAGGAATGCTTTCAACATCTTGTCAAATCTTTGACACAAAGAGTTAAGGCAGTTCTAGAGGCAAAGTGTGTCCAACTTGGTTCTAGTAGGGTGCACCTCATTAAAGAGATGGTGACTGTGTATAGTTCCAAAACATGTAGCTACCAAGTCAGAAACAGAGCCAAACCAAAGTGCTTAAATATGCAAGGTCATGGGCAAGATCACGTTTTTTTACATTGTACATTTAAAAAAAACAATCAAAGTTGACCAAAGTGCTTCACATAAAATCAAACTATAACGTTAATACTAAAGCCTACACACTGCTCTAAACAGGTTAAAAGGATGAAATGGTTGACAGCGCCAGAAGCAGCTGTCAAATCAAGAAGCACTAAGATAGCATAGTTTCCAGAGTTCACAGTAAAAACATCATCAAATACTTTATAAGGATCATTCCTGTACTGTGCCTCGGCCTAAAACCAGACTGAAATTTCTCATATATACTAAATTACTAAACTAAAAACACTTGTCAATGGTAAAAAAACAACTTTCTCTAAGAACTCTAATAAAAAAAGATAACAGGCTAAAAATCAAAAGAGAACAGAAGGGTCTAGTTTCATCTTTGTTAAAGCGAGGTTGGACAATGGCATGTGTCCAACAAGATGTAACAGAATGAGAGAAGTATTTACTAGTCTTGAGAGGTCAATTATAGAATTTTTTCTAAAAAAAATATAAGAAAGTCCCCACAGAGTGTGGTAGAAGACTCAGTTGGCTTCATACTCTGAGCATTAAAGAGATTAAAAGATTAAAGAGTTTGGATAAAAACATGAGATTTTACCTTCTTGACATCTTTCTTGTGTAAAGACCACTGACATTACCCACATTCTTAATCCAAATAAATCTATGACTCCAAAAGACTCCCATGATGATTGTCATAAAACACATCTGCATACTGGCTAGGTGACAGGTTTCAACCAAGCGGCAACTTCCAGCGGTGAAATGTGAAGCCTATGCAGAAATGCAAAAAATTGCAGTTCACCCCTCATCCACTAGGGGCTGGCTCCAAAACAGAGTCAATCCCCATAGACTCCCATGTTAAAAAGACCAACTTCACAGCAGAAATAAGCATGTTTAAAGACTGGTACAAAAATCCATTTTAGGGCATCATAGGGCGTGTTCACCTTCATGACAACTGTGAGGGGGGTGAATTTATTTCTAACTCATCCGTTTGGATGTTTTTTAATCTTGAAATTCTGCATAATTAGGGCGTGTTCTTTTGTTTGACAGGTATCCAATATCTGCGGCAAGATGGGAGAGTGAAGCACAACCGCGGTTTTTAGCCAACTAACAGCACACCTTAGCTTTAGCCTGCCTACCTCCGTTAGCTGGTTAGCCACCTTTACCCCCGGCTCAGTTACCTCTTAGCTACTGGCAGCTCGGAGTTTGATGGGTGTCAATCATCCAACCCCACCTTCACAGTGCTCCTCTCTTTGCCAACATTTTTGAATTTTCCAGGGATGATGACACGCGTGATGCTGCCAAGATGGCGACGGTGGGAACCGCCCAATGAGCTTCAGTTCAGCTCTTCTGAAACCTACGGATGACGTCACGGAGGCTCCGTCCATCTTTTATATACAGTCTATGGTTTCATCACATTAAATGTTAAGTAAACACTTTGTAATTGACCACTCTATGTGTCCATGCATCATTTCATATTTACTAAACTATAAATATTTAAGTTGCTTTCTCAGCCTCTTAGAGTTCAAACTTTTTGTTACATCTAGCCTCCTACACATTGATAGTAGAGCTTAAGCATGAAATAATGATGCTGCATTCAAAATATTCTGTGTGCATACTGTATAGTTCTGTATTTTATGTGTATATAAGGAAATATAAATGAAAAAACAAATAAGGATCTAGACTGAAAGAACTGATAAAAGGCTGAGGTTGTTATAGATAATGAACATATACTCTATCTACAGCCATTGTGCCTTATAGTTGCAGTGGTATTTTTCAGAGGCTGAGAAATACCTAAACACCTCTTACCGTTGTTATTCCACAATTATATTTCATTCCTGACAATTCACCCCCTTTCACATGCTTTTTCAAACAGGAAGAAGGGAAGTGGTGCCAGTTGGTCAAACAAGAGGAAAGTGTTGACAACATGACAAGCCTGGGATGTTAATTAAAAAGGGAGAAAAATCTATTCGGCTATGTTTTAGAGATTCTTAGCGATATCATTTTGTGTCTAGTATAAAATGTAATCTATACTTACCCAGTGCAGGGTAAACCTTCGAAAAATGAGCATCCTCTTCCAATAATTGGCTTTAGAATGACATGTCACTTTTCCTTGAGGATTAAGGCTGATGTGGTGGGTTTATGTGAAGTGAAGCGTTGTGTTTCTCTTTATTTCCTTTCTTTGACACTTAAGCTTTTTGTTATTGTTACTGTATATCACAATGCTCTCTGTTTTCCTGTCATTTAGGTCTCCGTTATCCTATTCACCACTTTATCTTTGCTTGTCGTGCTTTTTTAAAGTAGATCTGTATTTCTTTGAGAATTCCTTTACTTTACATCAAGAAAAATCATATTTGTGATGTGCTCTGTCAGCAAGGATGCAAATACTATAAATCGTCTAAACACTCACCTTCAAATATTTGGATGTTTATGTTAGGCATGTTTCTGTCAGTTTCTATCTTGTCACAGGCAGCATGAATGCTTTAGGACTGACTTCACTGTCTCCATACTGATAGTTTTTATCAGACCATCAATCCTTCCCTCGGGATTCATATTAAAACAGAAATCCCATATAACAAGTCATTAGGAGAATAATTAAACCTGTTGGCATATTGAACACTTTTGTAAACGCTTCCAGTGGACATGAAATGAATTTCACATGGTCCCTATGTTCACACATTCTTTTGTTGATCAATGTGGGCTCAAATTAAAAATAAAATGCCTAAAAACATAGGGGTGCACCTGCAAAATTGCCCCAGAGTATTGAGATATTATTCCAACATGCAGATAAATTACTGGACATGTAAAGATTTGTCTGTTTTGGGCATTTTTGATGATATTTTCTCTTTTTTAGCTAGCAGTATGACTGGTGTGGTAAGGTTGATTGATCCCTAGTGAATTACAGTTGCTATACATACATGTTCTTTAGAGGACAAATCATTGGATATCCTCTTGTACCATCACCAACTTTTTTTAACTTGTCATTTATCCAATTTTGTATTTGTGTTCCCAAAACAATAAATTGTAATGACTTTGGTTACCTTCTTCCAGCACCCCTGGAAAGAATAGATTTCCACTTTTCAAATGGGATGTCCAACTTGCTCTCATTAAAAAAATAAACACCATGTTAATGTCCACAGTATAATCAGAACAATGTCTTTGGCTGTATGGATTGTGATGGGTTTAGTTATATTAATCCACTGCTTTCTTCTTTTGTCGTGGCCAGTACCTTTAGCAAATGCAACTACAGATGACATCCAGTTTAACCTGATGTGTAGAGGGTGCAGATCTTAGTTTGAATTTGTTGGATGAGCAGGATGAACAACTGATTGGGGATCTTCCTCTTAGGGTTAGAAAAATAAAAACAATGGCTTGGAATAGTAACCTGTGATGCCAAGAAGTACTGATACAACACATGAAAAGTAATTTCTCAGCATCCATTAGATAACTATGAGGATATCGCCTCTGTCCATCACTCCTGATGACTCACACTTCTGTTATTTTTATGTTGTCACAATATTTCCTTCGATTCCCTTTGTGAAGCCTTACTGTTGCGATTATTTTCTCAAAGTACAAACACTGTATGGATTCTGTTGTGCCTTTGATATGTCAGCAATGCCAATAAAATGATGACTTGGAATGACAGGAAACAGCAAGTAGCACATAGTCTAACAGCAGAACTAGGCTAATTTATATAGTAAATGACTTCTGCCTTTGTTTTTGCATGCCTAGAAGAAACAAGATGCTGTGCTTTGACTTGTTCACTAATATAGTTAACAACGCTCCACCAAAATAAGACCAAACAAATGTTTCTTCAGAAGCCAATATGCTGTCTGTCTAATGCTTGGCTTACATCAGAAAGATTTGCAAAAGACTCTAGAAAACTACCAGCTCACATCTAAAGACAAATGTTCAGAGTTTTAAGTCTCAGCCTGGTCTCAGACTGAGATTTAACAAAGACTGTGAATCACTATTTACAAGACTACAACTAGATTCTTTCAGCATTTTTTGTGATATATTGGACAGTTGATATGGAACAGGGCTGATCTGCCCTCAGCAAAGCAAACAAGGGGAGAGTTTCCAGCACATCATTATTATGTGTGACTTTGCATCTCAGTCAGGTTTTACACCGACTCATCAGAATCTGGAGGGATGAATGAGTTTTCTATTCTTCTCTCATTTGTTAGGTCATTACACTGTAACACATAAACGATCCACAGCAGACATTTACTTCTCAATAACCATCCGCTCCTTTTTCTGGACGGCCCACCTACAACGTTTCATCACCGCCTCTTGTTCGTCTACTTTCTTTTCTTTCTTTTTTCGTCCGTTTTGCCGCTGTGTTTTTTTTTATTTGCCTTGTTCTGTCACGATTCCTGTTTCTGCTTATGTCAGAGCTCATCTATTGGTTGTTGATCGTGTTTCGTCACTGCGACTTGCGATAATAACAAACATGTTTGATATTGTCGCAGACCCAAGATTAAGAAAAGATTGACATGAAACAGCGCAGATTACCAGCTTAAACCTAACGATCGAGATAACGGGAGAGTTGGGACTCCAGTAAGACTCCTAAGATTTCCTAAAGACTTGTGTTTTTAGTCTGCGACTGTGAAAATCGTTGGTGTAAACCCAGCATAACATGCTGAACGATGGACAGAAATAGCAGCTTATTGGGACAAAATTTTAAAAACAGTACACTCACCATTAAAAGCTGGAATGAAGAGTAGAAAAGCAGGTTGTGATAGTGGAAAAGGGGATGGATCGACAAATGTCCAAACTTTAAGTTCTAAACTTGTGTAAAATCTATATGTGGAATATTTGCCAAATAAAAAACAGTCTAAGTATGACTTGATTGCATCAAGTTAGTGCTTCCATTTGACTTTTTTCAGACTTGTCAATGCCTTAGTTTGTGCACCTTTGTTGTCTGACTACTACAAATAAGGGTAAAGGTGTGACGTGTTATAAAGTCAAAGCAAAACAAAGAATCAAGAAGGTACAAGAACTCTTACAGAGAACTTAAGTGGTCCCAGGCTCCACAGGATCTTGTGAACCTGTAGGGGGTGATGAACACTTGTTTGAACATGCTCTTTAATTCCATTTGTTTTCCTCTGGAGGGAAAGAAGTGGTGGTGGATTTTCCTTTCATAGAAAAACAAAACTGCTGTTTTCCTTCCTCTTTGCTTTTAAAACGCAATGCCTTTACCCCTTTAGGACACTTTAGGTAAACAAAATGTGTAATGTTTACTTGGTTTTAGTCACCTGGGTACTTGTCAGCAGTGGCTACTGCTTGTTGCAGCATCAGGTACATCTGAGTGGTCTGCAGGATCTGAGGCATCAGGGAAGCTGTGCTGGCATGAACGAGGAGGAAGTGGTGGGGGGTACGAGGGGAATCGATGCAAGGCTCTTTTAGTCTCTGTTCTCTGGCTGTGCAGCTGCTAGCAATTACCTGAGAGGGAGAGAAGAGGCTGTGAAGTTCCCCAGCACTGAAGGCCTCTCCGCAGCTCACACCCAGAGGCTCTCTAATTACTTCGCCAAAACCCTGAATATATGTCAGAACCAATCACAGGCAGCCTGGAAACAGGAGCACGGCGAGGCATTTGTTTATTTGCGAAGCAAACACTCGTCAGATACTTACCACGAAATTGATGTTTGATTTATTAATGCTTGTGTGTAGGTCAGGGCACCATGCTTTATTATGTCAGTTACCCAGCTCAGAACAAAAGCTGCAGAAAAAAAGCATCATTAGCTGCTTGTTTGTGTCTTAGTTTGCATAAGTAAGCTTCTGCATTATGGAGGGGTAATTCACCAAATGATAGAAGTTAGTGAGGATTGTTGGCAAAGTGCAGAAATTGTGCATCTCTAGACTGTGCAACTGCAGTCCTCCTTTTTTTCATCTTCTCTATAGGAGTGGCCAGGGAGTGTTGCCTCCCCCCACTCTTCCATGTGCTTGGCGCCGCTTGTCTTTTAGAACCACTTTGTCACCCGCCTGGTGTAGAGGTAGCCTTTGAAAATGATGTTGCAGGATGCAAAACAGTCAGGGAAGGTGGGACGGCACCAGACAATGATTAATACTGCTTTCAGCAATATCATGGAAGGAAACTAAGGCATCATTGCATCACAGTAGAATTACTTGGATTTAGAGGGGAAGGAGGAAAGGGTGTGTGTGTGGGGGTGGGGGGGTTTACCACCATAAGTCTTTGAATTGCCATATATGGATGTTTTTTAATTAAAATGTTCTGTGGAAACACATTATTCACAACCTTGAATTGCACCAAATAAACTTTATGCATCAGGGGGGAAAAAATGTTAAGACTCTCACATTTGTGCAAGGCTCATCTTGATTTCCATGGCATCTGCACAAAGTTGAGCAAGTAGTTTTGTCCTTTCCATTCAAGATCTAAAGCAAGAAAGAAAAAAGAAAAAGAGGAAAGTTGAACACTACCCAAACTTTTAGCTTTTAAAGACAAAGGAAACCTGCAGAGTATCAAATGTTGGGGATTTGAGGGTTAGTGTGAAGGAACTTTGGGGTGTGCTTCTGCATAAAAGCAGACCAAATGAAGTTTGCAGTTTTGCTACATGAGTGGGTCAGTTTGACTGTGAGGCCAGGGATCATGCGTTATTGTGGCAGCTTAATTAGAGTCGGCATTGTGTGTCACTGTGCTTATTAAAGGCCTAATTACAGCTAATAGAAGACAATGATGCAGGTCAGGGTGCCATGCAACTCACACTTCATGTCAGAGCTGGTGAACTTGCTCAGCGATGGGGGACCTTTTGGAGATCAGGTGGAATTCCTGAGGTACTCCAGTTTTAATTCAACATGACGGTGAACACTTGTACTTAATTAATCTAAAAATTGTTAAAGATATGCTTTTTATTTAGTCCATACATAGAATTTATTTGTTTTTCATTCACATAAGTCAATTTATTCCTATAAATATGTGGAAATGAGGCATAAAGTAAAATGTTCTACATGTCGTCTGCCTATATCACAGATCATGTCTACATTTCTCTCCACTAATTTTTTCCTCAGTTCTGTTTTTCCAACAACCGTGCCCCTCATTTGAACATATGTCATTCCAAGTGTCCAATGATTTATATGTTTTAGTTGTCTTTGAGCTAGTCAGCCTATTGCTGGTTCTTTGAATCTTAGCTTCATCCTAGTCCTCTCAGACCAAACTCCAAGCAACCGTCCTCCCCGACATCTTCCTGGAGTTTTGTCCTATTTTTAGTAATGCTTCCTCTATTATTATCCAGTTTTAATAAGTTAAGCAGTAGCGGGTAACCTATGGATAGCTAAATAAGAGTATGAACTTTTTTGAGGAAGGAAATCGGTCTTTTAAAGTGATTGCTGACCACTGTGATCGTGGCGGGAAGCACTCACAGTCGTGACTCATTCACTGTTCCCTTTGTACACACACTTTTGCACACTCAATAAAACTACTGTTGCTCCATATTGCAATTTATTTGAACAAATTAGAAGATGTGAGTATCCCCGAGATGAAATCTCAGTTAGTATCAGCCATGCAAATTACAGCAACGCAGCCCATACTCCATTACACATATCATTATAAACCCCTGTACCACTTCAAAACCCCTGCTACCAATAATCAATCTTACCATGTTGGGGAATAAAATGCAAAGCGCTGAATTAACAAGCAGG
Source organism: Rhadinocentrus ornatus (assembly GCA_037177495.1). Classification (NCBI taxonomy): domain Eukaryota; kingdom Metazoa; phylum Chordata; class Actinopteri; order Atheriniformes; family Melanotaeniidae; genus Rhadinocentrus; species Rhadinocentrus ornatus. The sequence continues at coordinate 6,930,438 of JBAMHW010000027.1, forward strand.
CGTGACAGGCTGATTATTGATTTAATGTCAGCGGCTGGCTAGCACATACATCTCTGAGGCGAGCACACTATTAAAACGTCCTAACTAGGGTAATTGCATTAGACACCTTTTCATAGCACTTTGTGCAGTTAATCGGCATGTAATAAGGGGAGAGAAGAGACAGGAGCTTAGTGATCCACTGAGTCAGGGAGTGTGTGATGTTATGTCTGAAAGTAAGGGTGAAAACAAAAAGACTTTTGTTTCAGCTAAAAAGAAGAAAACTAAAATCAATCAAAACTGTGTTGGAGCAACAAGTCTGGAACGAAGATGTGAAACTTCATCATCAAGCCCTCTGAGTGAGGTCTAAAAAGAGAGAGAACAAGAAGAAAGATGAGAAGAAGGGGTGGACAGGTGCCAGGTGCTCGCTGTGTTGGGACACACCATCACCACGGAGACATGGGTCAGGGGGCACGAGGGGAGGGGTGTTCAAAGAGGGCACGTGCTCCCTAGCAGTGGGGCGGCTGGGCTTGGGCATGAATTACCCGCCCGCTGAGCTGCTGCTTTGGAGACGCCGGGGGAGAGGTCACATAGGCAGTGGCCCTTGAACGCACCAGAGCAACAACAAGGCACTGTGTGCGCCCAGCTAGTCACAACAGCTATTCTGCATTTAGCACAAAAAGTGCACATCGGTGCACTTTACAGAAAGGATGAATTAGGTCAGCTCCGTTGGTCAAACAGGTTGCCGCTGTCCACAGCATGGCACTAAACACAAATTATTCTCACTAGAATGCTTTAATATCAAACCGAGAAAGAGACAATCAAAGGCTGGAGCTACATTTAGATTGTCCCATTGCTCAGTGTGATGCCACATAAGACATCTTGTCCAAAGAGCACCTGGATACAGGAAGAATTCTTATAAACTGTACGCTGCATTGAACTTTTTTCTTCACATACACATATAGGCTGTACTGGGATTTACCCGTGTGGAATCTATAGTATGGTCAGGTTTTTATATAACAGAGACAAAAACAACAGTTAATTTGATTAATTTGATTTATACATTGACACATTCATTTCTTAACTATAAGTAACTGGAATTACGCAGTTCTTTTAATATTGATTGCATTCAAATGAGCCTACAATCACATTTTTGTTCATTTTGGCTACAGCAGCTGTTGCTTTAACTCCTGCTGGAAATTAATGTGTGTGATTGGTCAGCTGCAGCCAATTCCTACACTAATATTTGGAGTCAAAAAACCTGGATTTCAGATAGTGCTGATCTACTGGCAACATGGCAGCATGGCTCCATCCTCCCGTATATCAACTGTTCTGGCTGGTAGTGCTCCTGGTGGAATGATGTGGTAGATATTTTTTGTCCCACTTTGGGCCCCTCAGTACCAGCTGGGCATTGCTTAAACACAGCCTACCTGAGTGTTGTTGCTGACCATGTCTATACCTTTGTGACCACAGTGTAGCATCTTTTGAAGGCTACTTCCAACAGGATCATGTGCCATGTCACAAAGCTCAGATCATTTCGAGCTGCTTTCTTTAACATGACAACAAGTATACTATACTCCAACGGCCTCCGGTTATCAGATCTCAATCCAATAGAGCAGCTTTAGGATGTGGTTAAACAGGAGATTCTCATAATGAATGCAGCCAACAAACCTGCAGCAACTGTGTGATGCTGTCATGTCAGGATGAAGCAAAACCTCGGAGAAAAGGTTTCCAACACCTTGTTGAATCTATGCCATTAAGAATTAAGTCAGTATTAGAGTTCAAAGTGGTCCAACACAGTAGGACCAAGACCACTCCACTGGTGGAGGCTTTCCCGTCATAAAAATGCTGAGGTACTACAAAAATAATTGAGGAACACAAGTTAAACAATATTTAATATGATCAACCCAGACAGATATATTATCTTCTTATTAGACACAAATCTTCTTCCTGGTGGGAAAAACATAATAGTTTGAGCAACTGTTGCTGAGTTATTGTTGGCTCATCCTCCTCTGCATGCCACTGCAGCGTCCGATGATCCACTCTGGAGGAGGAGGGCAGGAACGGAAGACATCGGTCAGGCCACACTGTTCGAATTGAGCCAAATCAAAGGCCAGAGGCTGCCTCCAGCCGGTTGATTGCCAAAGACCCTGGATCGGTGCCTCTATCATCTGACAACCTGTGAGAGCGACTCATTCATTCGGTCCTCTCCTATACACCTCTGGGACTTTGACAACACCTCGCAGCATAATGAATCAAATGCTCTGGCAGGAAAAACACAAACCCCCGCAAAAAAAACAACATCACACACACAAGCATGTGTGTATGTCACACTAATCATAGCCAGCAAAGACAAAGGAAAGTTCGATCATAAGTTTATGACTTATTCTGCAAGGGCAGAGACACTGGTAGCAAATAGAGGCACAGCAGTATCCATATAGCTTCGTTTTGATATCTAATCATGGCAGACGTCAACAACACCATACTTATTACTGCAGTAATGAAATCTGAATCAGTCTCACACAGATTCATTTGTAAAAGAAAAATAATTAAGACAAAGGTCCTGCATCAAGCAGACAAATCAGAAAGACAAACAAAGTATGATGCGTGACAGTCCTCCTGCGGTGATGCAGGCCTGTCCTTTGTGTCATGACTAGTCGCTCCATGGAATTAATCAGAGCGTCGTCCTATCTTGTTAGGCTGAGCTGAGAGATGATAGGGAGACTGCAGGTCTTTAATCAAGGTTAGAATAATCTGCGATGGTAGCTGATTATAAACCTGATCATCAGCAACATATTGTCGCCTCCTAATCATCCAAATAAACAGAGACAAGACCTGCCCTCAGCCCCCACGTGGAGGAATAAATTACATGTGCACACAAGCAAATGCACGAGACTTACACATGCCAACATGCATTTGCAAACATAGATGCCCACACGTACGCTGAGCCTTTATGTCTGCATGTGTGCATGCTTCTATATGCCCCACGCACAATTTTAGATCACATACTTTTAATGCAAATACCCCATTTTATGGTGGCTCTTGAAATATCTCGCCTCTCAGCAACTGAGGAATGAACCCTTTGCAGCAAAAAAGCCCAGCTTGAAAGACATCCATCAAGACAGCAGATAAACAATGAAGCGGCCTTTCTCAAGTAGATGATAACCTCAACTTCTTTCTAATCTACTTTCATGTGCTTTGTCTCTTCTTTTTTTATATATATAATTTACACCCACTCTTTTATTTCACCTCTCCAGAGGTGAACCGCTTCTCTTCCCTTTCTCCTCCCTCTCTTCCAGGAGCTCATTACTCTGGGACTGAGCCTCGGCTGTTTTCAACACGCGAAATTATAACACGACCGGCGACGGCACTCGTTAGCAGCCTTGTCAATCATCGGAGCGGGCAAGGGGAGAAGCAATCGCCGCCTGGGTCAGCGATGAAGATGTTCATTCTCTATTCATCCATCACATCTTCCTGGAAATCAATTTACACCGCGTCAGCGTCACAGTGTCTCGACAACAGCGGTGATAAGAAAGAGGAGGGAAACAACTTCTGAGAGGAAGACAGAAGATAGTGGTAGATTCGTTTAGATACAGTCTAATAAACGTCACTCATCTTATTCTTTTCTCATCTGTCAACCTGAATCCTTTTGTCCTCTACTAGAAATTATTAGAATATTAATAAAATCCTGCAAAAACCAGCTAAGCTGAAGTAGCAATCAAAAGAACCCTATTGGTTATCAACCAAAGTTACCAAACATAATTCTGTCTCTCCTCTTGTCCTGTTTACTCTTACCATTCTCTGTGTATAGAGAGATTTGGGACGTTGATGCCACTCACGTTAATGTAACTGCTTTCCTGCAGATGTCAACTGCATGCTTCATTAACAGTGTTTGGTTTGGGCAAATCTGAAGAGAAAGGAGGATAAAAGACTAAAAAAGACAGGTAGAGGTGGAAGAGACTAGACGGCATGGAAAAGTAATTGGCAGTGCAAATGAACCTTGGGCACATTGTCTATGTTCGTAGACTCCAGATGAAAATGCCTTTCTACAACAAATCTGAGTGGGACACAGAGGCTTTGAGAGAAACCTAAAGTGTGAGGAGAAAGATAGTCAAGTAGAAGGAAGTGGCAGAGCAGGAGGAGGATGGAGTGCCAGTTTGTGTGCACAGAGGCATAAATGAGTGCCAGGAGTGTGTATATGTGAGTAAAGGAGGGGGTGGTGGTGGGGTCATTCCAGGAGATGTCATGCTGTTTGAGCAAACGGTTCTCCGTTAAGGCCGTCCACCGCCTGCTGTACCCTAGCCTCGTGCCAACGCCTCCGACATTGCAGCCGCCGATGCCAGTAGCCCGCCTGCCCCTTGTCTCAGCAGAGCAGATGTCACTCAACTGCCCTCACCCTCTCTCTCCTCCTATCGACAAACACCCACCCCCCCCCACCCACACACACAACCAACCCGCTTTCCCAACAAGAGGTACAGCCGG
>JBAMHW010000027.1:6934995-6948948 GCA_037177495.1 Rhadinocentrus ornatus
CACAGCATTATGGAAGACCTATGTAAAGCCACCTCTCCCTTTGTCAATGCCATTTCCTCCCACACACACACACACACCCTGTTCTCCTAACAGGCAGTCGCGTCGGCGTGCCAAGCAGGCGACACCCAATGTGTGAAGAGAGAGGGGTGGCGGCGGGTAGGAATGCACAGTGTGGGAGCGCTGTAGATTTGTCGCACTCCCTCCATCACTTGCCCCCAAGCCAACAACCTCTCCCTCGCAAACACCACCACTGCCATGCACATGCCACATGCACTGGCAAAAAAAACACATGCACAGCCTATTCTCTCCCCGCTCACTCCTCCTCCCCCCTTTTTTTTTCCTCCCGCCATTGCAAAAAGAGACACACTTTCCCCTGGTTCTCCTGAGATGACACCCCCTGCAGGCCTTTGGAATATTTTAATTCTGTTTCCTAACTCTTATTATGTGTGGAGTGTGTGACAACTGAATTGTAATTAGTCGCTTAAGGGAGAAGACAGAGGAACCCTCCACCCCCCTCAAAAAAAAAAACACTAGAGGGTGAATAATATTTCCATAACCTCCAATCACCACCTTGCGCTACTGTTGCCACTTATGATTTTACCACATAGGAGTGTGCACAGGGTCCTTTAACCCTCTTTGTTTCTCCTTCCAGTCTTTATCCGAAGCCATTCACCTCCCTTGCAATCCTCCATCTAACCACTGTATCTTATCTTGCAAGGGAGGCCTGTATCAATAACCCTGCAGCCTCTGCTCCTCCACTACAAAGGGCCCGGCAACAAGGGCTAGCTGTAGGGATGGGAGATAATGGGATTGAGGTGGTACTTAAATCTCAGCGAACCACAGCAGCTCAAGTAATTAGTGGATGGGATCCATACTGGGGCCACTAAGCAGAGCTAATGCTACCCTTGGCTCTGCTGCTGGAGCAAAAATCAGCAGTATGGGAATGTGTAAAGCTATCACATGGATTATCTGCCTCGTTCAATCTAGCCGTGTTTCTGACAGACAACTTCAGCTCACCAAGAAACCCAAACCCAGAAAGACGAGACTGAAACAGGCAGTGGGGAGGCAAGTAGGGAGGGAGGGTGAGGAAGGCAAGCAGAGGGGATTGTAATTTCACAGCAGTGTCAGAAGAGCCAGCCGAGGCCCTGTCTTTCCATTGAGGCTTCATTAGGGCGAACAATGGACTTCCCTGCCATCTAATTAGACGAGGTTAATGAGTAGAGTAGGGCCACCGTTGATCCCCACAGTGCAGGCTGTGTCACAGACGGAGGAGGTGGTCAAGGGGTCTTTAGAGCAGGAGGGGAGAAACCTCCAAGGCATCATACACATTGTTTTTTAAAAGGGAAGGTATGTACAACGTAAAAGCTAAATATAGTCCTGCACAACATCTAAAGCAGACTATAGGACTAAAGGGAGATCCTAAAGGTAGAGTGGAGGACAATATCAATATTGTAAAGATATTAAGAGTAAGAATAGGACAAGCAAACATGAATAAATGACGGGTGATCACTTCTTCAGCTGAATTGTTTTGACTATGCAAAAGTTCTAAGCTATTCCTTGGTTCTTCATATATTTCCAGGGAAGCGGCAAACATGTGTAAACATAAATAAGTCAAAAAATGAGTAAAGGTCAATATTTAGTTCATGCAGCTTTGTTCTTCAGCACAGTCTGAGCCTTCTTAGATGAGCTTTCTTGTCATTTCTTTAAGAAGTTTTCAGGTTCTCCAGGCTACTTGAAGGACTTAACAAAGCTTCTTTCGTCTTCTTTGGATGACGACTGCCTTTTGCTCTGTTATCTGTCAAGATGATCCCACACTACTTCAATAATCTTGAGGTCTGGGCTCTAGGGAGGATTCTTTGCTCCATAAGACTCAGCTCCATCCACTTAAACCATTTTCTGGCTTCAACCAAAGGTCCAAATGCATCTTTCAGGTTCAGGATTTGTTCCTATTTCTTAAGGATGTCACTTTCAGATCATGTTCATTTGCTGTAAATGGTGTTTTGAGGCTTGATACTTCTTTTAGCATTAAATTTTCCAATTTCCTTCAACCAATTAAGAAAACATGGTGCTTCATGCCAAGTTTTTAGCCGTTAGGTCTTTAGGAATCATCTTGTTACTGCAAAAAATATTTTTAATGTCTGACAAACTGTGTTATCTGCAGTATATTTTTAGATTCAACTAAAGAAATGAGGAAAAAATAAGTTTTTTGGACTGGCTGCTAGTAAAGAAGAGCCTAAAATACAATTATATATTGGTTCATTAAGTTGTGTTGATGCTGGTTCATCCCTTGAGTTAGATGCCTTTTTAGGTGATTCATGTAGTTTAATAGGTCAAAGTTAAGTGACTTTATGGACAGATAATGTGAAAAAACATAACCAAAAGGACAAAGACTTACCACCACTTCAACATCAATTTTCAGATGATTAGCCCAGAATTTAACACCATCACACAACAACACAACATAGACTTTTCTAGCAATTAAGCACTCAACTTATTAAACCAGTTACTGTAAGTGTGAGAGGAAAAAAATACCTTTAAATGCAAAGCAGCAGTTAGCCAGTGATAACAAAGAGAAAATACTTTGGTAACACTGTGGTTCTGTGAGGAGAAACAGCTGGTATTTAATCTATTGACAGCAAGAGCAAAGCTGAACACAAGGAAGTAAGATGTCATTTATTTGTTTTGGATATAAAAAATATGACTATATCGCTGTATCTTTGTTCGTATAAAGCCTAAATTAAGTCTCAGCATTGTATTTTAAAGCGCTGTGGAGTTTTATTTTTTTCCAATGAACAATTTGCATTCTGTGCAGGAAAACAATGAATAGTTTCCTACATCACAGGGCATTATAAGTGATTTGAGGTAGCACCTGCCTTAGCTGGAAGCTAGCAGCATTGCTCTCCAAAGGATGTGTAATGTGATTTTTGTGAACTGGGAGGCAATTTGGAGGTTTCAAAAACAATGTTTTCACTGCACATTAGAGATTACACCTGCAGCAGCAGAGCACATGGTTAGGTTTGAACGCACAAGCATTAAAACACACACACAGATAGGGTCTTGTAATGTGAGGGTCAAAGCGGGATAGTCATAATCCCAGTACTGGTTTTAGATGGATCATATGGCCAATTTAGATAGACAGAAAGATACAGATAAATAGACAGTCCTCTTTCGAGCTACAATATACCAAACCTCTATCTCAGCTTTTTTCCATTTCCCTCCATTCAAATGACACTGCTGAAACTGACATGCGCAAGCAAAATGTTAATCAAACAAACCCATTTCTCCTCAACAGCTAAACCAAACAAACGGGCATCAACTTTCCCATTCAAGTCAGAATGACAGCGCAACACAACAGCACTGAACGGAGCGTTCTTTATTCAGAAAACGTCAGCCGTATGCCATTCTGTTGAAAATATCAACTTCAGATGTTGAGGGGAGGAAAAAAAGACGGGCGTTTTGTCTGCTTTTGTTGGTTCGGGCTTGATGTGCAGCGTGAGCCTTTCAAGTCATTTGTTAGACTCAATTTCTTCCTCTGTTACATCTGCAGATTACGTTTCAAGCAAACAACCAGCAACATGAAGGCACACAACTGCTATTATGGTGAGAGAATGACAACTTGCATAGGCAGAGTGCAAGAGAAACACAAGAAAAGGATGAAGAAAAAACAGGTGATGTAAAGAAGGCTGGGAAGATTGGAAAGAGGCAGAGGCAAAAGTGATGAGATACTACAGTGATGGGATGTATGCGTGTGTAAAATTGTAAATGCCTGCATGCAAGTTATGCAAATGAGAAAGCTTTGATTCTCTGGCCTTAAACATAGTCTCCCTCTGATTGTTTTTATTTCACTTAGCTGTCCTGCTTAGTTTTGTGCCTCTCCTGCAGTTTTTATGTTCATGAATCACCGGAGGGAATGTTTCAGCCTCACTCCAAACATCTTTGAAGTGAAGTGTTTGTAATCCCACAAACTTTTTGCTGCAAACTAAAAAAAAAGAAACCTACCTAAAAATGACCAAAGTTCACCTACATGGCAAACATAAGTGGCTAGCTAGCCTAGCACACAATTGATGTGCTAATGCTAGAAAACAGCTGTATTAGCTTAGCAATAGCTAGCTTTAATCTACCTCGGCTATCTTTTGAAAAGAGAAAATTAAATAATCAAAAATGACATTTTAGAAAACAAAATGCCATGACCAACAAAAGACTGTGGGTTTGATTAAACTAGAAATATCTAATATTTGTTTTTTTCCTTTCTTACGTATTAGCTTGTTAGGCATGAAAACTGGAAAATTAAAAACACTACATTATCTACAGCATTTATATTTATTTTACTGTATGTTGTAAGTTTGTCATGTTAACAAGAACACTAACTCTCTTCAAAAAAAGAAAAAAAGTACACTAAAGAATAGTTGATGAAATTGGAAAAAGTAAGCTAGTTAGCTTGACTACTCCTAATAATATTCCCCTAGTTAGCTATGGTAGCATTTCACTCACTGTGAGTGGAAAAGTTTCCCTAAATAAACTAAAAAGCTGAAGGTTAATCCCGCCTGTTAATCAAATACCAAATCTGACACAGAGGAAATGTTTTTTATACCGCAGACATTTTGACAGAAGAGGAAAAGCCCAAATTAATAATGCTAATACTAGCCATATTTCAATTCTACTATTATGATGCTGTCTCACTGCAATATCCTGCTGGGACTAAGAGCCATTGTTAATGTTATTGATTACAATTGTGCTTTTCTTGGCTCAGTATGACAAGTAAAAATGCCAGCAGAGGCAAGTTTTTATTTAGAAAAAACCAGCAGCTCAACCCTTTCTCGGTGGATGACATTTTGCCATCTGATATTGCCCACCTTGGGATTTTTCTTTTTGGAGGAACTGCATCTGAGAAATGTAATGAAGCAGCGTGCCTCCAAAACTCCTAAAACATGATCTCAACCTGTGGAGACGGAGCACCTTTTTGTGTTTACCATAATAACAATTATGGTAAAACTTTTTTTTCAGCTTATTTAACATTTAAATAACTTTTTGACAGCTCGTGGGTTTAAAAAGTGTTAGGTTTAAAGAAATGGAGCTTGTGCAGTTTTTAATACCAAAATTTTGTAAAATGTGCAGTATGATGGAAATCTTGATATAGCCAGATTATAGGACTACCATACCATTTTGTTAGCTTTCTAAATTATTCGCCTTGATTGCATTTAATCCAACTGTCTGATGCATTCAGTTACAAAACAATATAATCATGAGCTTATATGTTCAATAACATTTTTACCTATAAGATTTTACATTTCATCCATGTATTAAGCTTAAACTTTGCAAAACTGATTATCTGCAGAACATTTGTGTTTTTTCAGCTTTTCCCAATATACACCATATGGTCAAACTTTTAATAACCAGAAGCTGTTTAAATCCCCTAATGTTGTTAAACAATATTAATTCACTTTGCTTTACTTTAAAAGGTAAAAAGAAATAAATCAGTTAGTCAAGTTTATATATTTTTACTTTTAATATCAATTTTCCAGTGAGGAGTAAGGTGAGGGTTATAACCTAGCTCTATTGCCATATTTCAATGACTGCTGCTCTTTTTCTTCATATCAAATGAACAGTGTCAACCAAATCTTGGGCATGAATTATGTCAGCTTTATCTTGCTTAAACCTGACTGGATAAGTCGTGGTTGAAACACAATCTTGCACAATTAAGAATCAGATATTAGCGGTAATGTGATCTCACCCAGTGTGACATGTTTGCTTTGAATCTCAAATATGTTTTTTTTGTGCTCTTGGGTTGAGGAGCATGTAAGAAGATCCTCAATTCCAGCAAAAGTGAAATCTTGTTCCATATTCCAGAGCTCTACATGCCACGAGTGTGTACACTTCAGAAAGGGGGTTTACTCTCCAAAGAGCAGCAGACTGCTGACGAGCTCAGTAGGCATGCTTTTCCATGCAGCATGCTGCTTTAACCTAGATCGCCATCTAGTGACCGAATGTCATAGAGCTCAGAGGACGATCCCACTTTTAAGGTTTTGTTTGCGTGTTTCAGACTTAACTAAAGAAATTTGCTTATATACTCCAACATAATGAGGATCAACATGTTCTTACCGCTAAGAACAAACACTCATTGTTTGTAAATCTCAGCTTCCTTATAGCTTTTTTTTTGTATGTTGCTTTTTTTTTTTTTTTTTTAAAGATTTATTTTATTTATTTATTATTGTTATTTAGAATAGATCAGCCGGAGCAGCTTGTTTATCATTATTATCAAGTTATAATTGTTCTGCATTTACAAATGCATCTAATATCTTTCTACAGTTCTTTTACAGTTCAATCTTGTTCTGAGATTTTTGAATGAATAAGAAATTAATGCTACCTAACTCAAAGCTTGCTTTGATTATTGCCTTGTTTTATTTCTAAACTGCACTCTTGGTACTCTAACCCCAATATTTAAAAAAAAATAAAAAACAGATTTTAAGTTAAAACATTTAAAATCACAAATTTCTTTCTGAAATTAAATAAAAAAGCCAATGTCAGCAAAATAAACTTATTTTATGAAGCAAAACAGATGTTCAGTCATGTGTATGTACATTTGCCTCCACTGTGTTTTTGTGCTTACCCAGCTATCACTTTGCGTGTGTGTATGTATGCGACTTCATGTGTGTGTACAGAGAGCATGCACCTCACCTCTCTATAATGAAATCATGCGGGTCAGTGAGGCCGGCGCGGTTCGGGCAGGTCACCCAACAGATCGGAACTAAGCTGCTTTGACCCGGTCTGGTACCGCATGCCAAACAAACACACACCATTCACAGTACGTGCTGCACAATGGAACCTCTGTACACGAGGAAGGGTGTGTGATAACGATTAAAAAGGAGAGTTGAAACTGTTACACACAAGATGAAAGGAGCTGATTAGCAATTCCGCGACCCATGTAGACAATTTTCTTTTCATTTTGCACCAAAACTATTTAAGAATTTACTTTAAAAAAACAGAAAAAAAAGGTTTGAAAAATGACATAAAGAATATTAAAACCAACAATAGAAGTGATCAAAGTTGCTGTTGACTGTAAACACTGAAATGTTGTCTTAGATTACAGTACAACAAGTAAGAGTTTCAGCAGGGTTATTACAGAGAAAGCTTTAATCACTTCTCTTCCATTAGCTGCTGCTCGCACCGCCCAGGGACTTCAATTGGAATTAAATTAAACAGTGGAAATGTAAATATTGACAACATATGCGTAATTATTTTTTCCACAAGCAACAAAATCAGAAAATTATTATTGCAGCCTTGTGTTTATATGAAAAAAGAAATACTTCCATTTTCCAGTTATAAAAATGCAAATAATGCTACAGAACAAACAAAATAATAATGAAAATAATAATGATAACGATAACATAGTTGCTTTAAAAATTGGAAAATTTAGTGAAATCCATCTTTTTTTTTAAGTCTACACCCTCTCCTTCCCAACATCCACCTGTGAACCTTGTATATAATATTTCAACACATCAGAGGTCAAAGGTCAACAACTTCAAGACGGCAGTTCTCTGGAAGCTGTTGCTTTTTCTGAGAGGATAATCAATTACCAGAAGACTGATCTCTGCCATCGTGTCCCTGCTCATTCCCGCTTCTTCAGATCAGCCAGGTCCCCCATAAATCTGAATGTAAAACAAGCTCACCAGCGCAGGGTTAAACACGTAATTAGCCACGACAAGCGAATATGAGGAGCAGACTTAGTCAGGAAGAGGGCTATGGTAATGCATGAGACTTTGCAGCCCTGCAAGGCACCGAGACGGGACGCGGGAAGGGGAGGGCGCATGAGGAAGATTTCAAATGCAGATATTAGAATTGCAATTGTCTCCTGCATAACGGGGCGCCGGTCTGGAAATTGACTTTTTCATTATTCAGTTAGTACAAGAATTAAATATTCAATGCCCTGGGTTGGTGGAGCTACTGAAGCACACCATTGATATTTAACTGGGCCTGACAGATGTTTTAAATAATGTTTATTTATCGATACTAATATAAACTACCCTAAAGTGTCACTCTCCTGTGACCTGCCTCAGATTTTTGCAGGCTTTGCCTCAGTTACTCTAATCCAAAAGTAAGTAGACCAGGAAAAAAAAAAACTTCTGGCAATTAAATAAAGTTTACTTTTATGATCTGATTGAGTGTTTCCTCCCAGTTTGAAACGTAGAATCAGCGACGAACTCCTCACATCGCAGCGGCCTTGTTTGTCCAGATGCAACAACGACCCAAATGTATAAATTAATAAAATGAATACATGAGCAAACGCTAAATAAATATCCACACAAGTGAATTAATACATAAACACGCAGCTATATTTATTCATTATCTCCATAGCAACACATTCGTTGGCCCAAACAGAACTGAGAGGGGGGAAAAATATCATTATGCAATAATTAGACTTCCATCCGCTTTCCATTGCCCATTACCAAATATGAAATATTCTATGTATTTACATCTGAAAATGTCAATCCCATTCAATATCACAGCGTGATTTGCAAGTCATGCAGCTGGAATGACCCATCAAGGGAGAGGATAAAAAGGCAAAAAGGAAAGAGACTTTGCTTCTTTACAAGTCTGGCCAGAACAAGGTAAGAACAAAATGTTCGGTGCACAAGAGGACAGGCATGGCAGAAAACATTTAAAAGGGAAAACTCATCAAACAACGTCATGAACATCCCTCTTGTAGGTAAGTTCTCCTTAATCGCTTGTTATTTTGCGGTTTTCTTATGAGAGCATTTGTATGTTCATGTTTTAGCTGTTCGGGCATTTTTTCTGGCTCTGAAAACTGCTAAATCAACCGCTTTGAACTTCCATGTGCACCCAAAGTTCAGCCGCAGGGTCACGCTCAGCCTTTGTGCCCAATCCACTCTGATCAACGCATCCAAACAACACGCAAGGGGACCCAAATTCTCAGCAGTAGAACAATATGCTCCCTTTGGATCTTTAGCAACCATTTGCATTGGCAACAGGTAGCCGGCTCTCAACGGGAGCCCGGATGTCTGTTTAGAAATTCATCTTCTCCTTCACATCAGAGGTCTCTAACAGGCTCAACAAGGGAGAACGGGGGGGTACAAAGTGCTAGAGTGCTTTTGTTGACAGGCTCCAACAACTTATAGCGATCCTTCATTGCTGCGTTTGATGGACATCTGAGCACCACTTGTGAAAGTGTGGGGGATGGTGAGGACAGGGTGGCATGAGGGGGAAGAGGAGGGGGGAGGTTGGGGGGGTGTGTATGTGTGACAGGGTAGGGTGGTGCACGGGGTGTCAACACAGGGACTGATGGAGTGTGCGCTAAAGCACTGTATTGAAAAAAATAAACAAATCAGAAACAATTAAGTGTGAACTCTCATGGAATATTCATTGGCGAGCAGCCTTTGCATGACAAGCCATCACGCCACCTCCATCCAATTTTTTTTATTTTTTCCTCTCCATGTCCTGCACACATGGAGATGTGCCTGCCACTTAAATCAAATTAGTCATTAGCAAATTGAATCAACAATTAGAGCAAAAGAGCTACATGGCATTAGCATCAGTTCAGTCATATTTGTCAACCTATCAGAGCAACCTCTGGAGTAGTTTTTCCTGCGGTCCAACTCCACTCCGGTGCGTTCAAAGTCAAGGCTGTAGCTGAGGGCTTTAGGCCCCTCGGTTGCTTTTCTGCCAGGGTCACCTATCATCACTGCAGCTTCAGCAGAGCACTTCTTTTCTTTTTTTTTTACTAATTTGCCGAACTACATCTGTTTTGTTTGCTGGCTCTTTGATGGATCCGGTGGCTGCCCTGATCTCCCCTCTTTCTGCCTCTTCTGGATTATTTGTATCGACATTTCTCACTCCTCTCCAACACAGCTTTTAGTTAGAGGCTGTCAAAAACATTGCTGCCGGATATGGAAGTATCCTCATTATGCAAATGCTGGGTTCCACTGATGGCATGTTCTGTTTTCATAAATTGCATCCTCTTGTCAGAAGTCAAATTGTATTTGAGTAACTTCAGAGAAATTGTCACTAAGATTTCAATTTAGTTTGCCTGCAATGCCACCATCAATTTAGTCAGAACAAACATGGACATGTGTTTATTTCTTCGCAAACTGTAACATGATTGTGCTGTTGTGGGGAAAGCCTTTTCCACAATAACATTTTTATATAAGAACATCTTTTTTTAAATAATGAAAGCAAAAAAAAAAAGTTCTTTTTAATAAAATATGATAAACAGCAGTGGTTAGTGGATATTTTTAAATGCTTTTCTGTACAAACTATGCAGAGCATTGATGGGGCATCCTCTGAGGAAATATTAATAATCATGTTACATTAGAGGTAACAAGATAACGCATTTAGAAGTGATCCCCTGTCTGATCACTCGCATGAATAATTTCATAATTGTAGATTAGCTTTTGTATCTAATTTGTAAGCTTTCTTCAAAACCAACTCCTTGCAGGCATCGCTGCGAATCAGGATCACTACAAAGTTTATGAATAAAAATCTAATAACGGCTTTAAACTTTAGAACAACAAGGGACTTCTGCTTCTTTTTCCCAAATAAACTCTATTACAAGTTTTAAAATGTGGAATTAAATATTAAACATCCCTTCATTTCCATTTAAGGTCTGGAAAATATTTCCTTTATTTCTTTAATCCTTCAGACAGAAATGGTCCCAGCGAGGTTTTGGAAACTTGATCAGTTCTGAAAGTAATATGTGAAAGGAAATTTACTCGGTAGCCTTGGTCATCTAAGAGAACTAATGCTGAAGCTGCACATTTTTAAACATAGAAAAACAAATATGGAGTTGTATGGATGTTGCACGGCTTCTGATCCTGGATGGCTCTGTCAGACAGGGTCAATAGAAATCAATTTTCAGAGATGGGATGGAAACAAAATTTCCTTTAACAATTTTTCCTTATAGATTAGAAATTATGCATAAAGAATCAAAGAGTTTTACTTTGTAGCTTCTTGGAGTTTATCTGTTTACACCTACAGCCGTCTCCATGGCCTCAAACCGACATGGTTTTTCCACCGGCCTCACTTACAGGCCTCCGTCAAAGTGGAACTACATTCAAGTGCCCTCAAATTGAAAAAACATACATCAAAGTGACAAGAAAAACTCTCTCAGATTGATTCAAATTGGCAAAATCCAACTGTGTAGCCCTCTACTCTCCATCATTGTTACAGTGGTGAAAACTGTGACGCCTTAAATCTCTGACAGCAACATAAATTAATGGTGCCTGGATACTGCTGTTGACAAGCCAAAGACAAAAAGGAAAAAAAAAGGAAAGATAGGGAGAAAAAAAAAAAGGAGAAAGTGAGAAAAAACGTCAGGGTCGATTTTAATATTCATGAATTTTCTACCAGCTCAGTTCAGCAGTTTCGATTAAGCATTAATTAGGAGCCAGAGGGGAAACCAAACAAAAATAAGGAGCTGAATGACTAATGAAGGTGGTGGAGATGTGGGTAGACTGCCATGCCACTAATGGTTCAGTGTTATGGGTGCTGCATGGGCAGGAGTGCCAGTGGTGTGGGCGGCTAGACGCACCTCTGCCCACACCAGAGATCACACTCGGATAGAGAGAGAAAAAAAAAAACCACTCTGGCCATGGAAGAATAATGCTCGGCTGAAAAAAAAGCGAGCAACCGCTGCTTCCTATGTAGCTGCCGTCAGTGGAAAAACCTCCCAACTTCACATTTGGAAGGGTAAGGGAGATGTGGGAGGGTGGTTCGTGTGTTTGGTTGAAGCCTTGCAAGCTCCTTTGGGTGATGGAGAATTTCTGCAAACATTTTGCAAACCAGCTGGATAAACTTAAACATGCACGTTGAGGTCAAAATATAAAGAGACGAGGGGTTTCCATGCAGGAGTGGCGACACATGCTTATACATTTTGTGCATTTTTCTGCACTTAAATTGTTTCCTTAAAAGAAAAAGTTGTTCTTCAGTTTTAGGCCGTGCCAACTTAGACAAGTTTTTTTTTTTTTGTATGTATAAATACAGTTTGAATCATGTAAAATGATCTGTTCCCTGAAAGGATTAGCAAAGAATCGCATTTAAACACGTGCGTTCAATCATTTAAAGAAGTAAAATTTTACTTATATATGCCTTCCAGAAAGTATCATTTCAGTGGTGCATCATTACACATTTAAAATTTAGTCACTTTAACCCAAAATAGACAAATTAAATGTTAAAAATAGACCTAAAAAAACAAAAAAAAAAACATAATTCATCCACATTAAATTGAACTATTCTGTTAGGTTTTATTGAATACTGTTTTTACGAGTACAGCCACTAATTTAAAATAACCCGTTGAAATATAATTTATGAGACAAAGTGTGCATGTTTAAGAAAATGTGGCTGCAAATAAATACAATTTGCTGAAAACAACAGCTAACAGCATTTTTAGTGGGAATATGTCAAGATTAAACCCAAGAAATGCTTTTAGCAGTGGACGCTTCAAATGCATTGTAGTATTAATAAAAATTAAATTAACAAAAAATGCTTTTATTAAACAATTTTACATGTATGTATATAACAATTTAGATATAGATATTTTTGTATAGCATTTTTAATAGCAAAACAAGTTCACCAAATATTTTCTTACATGAAAGAATAATTTTCTATGATCATGCAGGATATCAGAATATTTAATGAAATTGTAATAAAAAACTTAAATTATAATACATCTGTTATTTTTTAACTAAATAAAACTGCCTATGGGTTTTATTCGGTGTGTCACTAATGTGAACTTTAATTATAAGTGTACTTCATGCGTTTACAAGACTACGATGTATATGTATGACTGGAGTTGAATATATTTGTCAAATATGAATAAACAGCATAAATATGAATATGGCATAAAATTTTCATTCATTATTGTCATGATTCCAAAATGTCAGCTAGGGCACAATTTACATCCTATAAATATTTTCATCTTAATTATTTTTTATGTTTGTAAATTATTAAAGAAAAACATAAAACCTCCTATAAAGTAGGATTTATTGCTGGTTTTCTGTTTTCATTGGCATGATCACAGGAAGGAAATAAAACCCACAGGATCAGAGAAAGAGGACAGAAAAAAAATAGGTTATCTGTTATTTTATCTATTTGAGAAAGGGCTTTGCAGTCTCCTCACCCAGTAAAACAAGGATAAAGGGAACAGGGGAAAAAATAAATGATATTGTTATAGAGGAATTATCCTTAAGCCTGCCCATGATATTTGAATTGTATTGGTGAATTGTAATCAGGTATTTTAGCTTAGCGGCGCTGCTCTCCGTGTTGAACGCCTACCATCTGGTATTGGACGACAGTGTGACAGACAGAGGGCTAGAGCAAGAAGAGAGGGAGGTGGTGGCAGTGGGGTGGGGGGTTTGGTCTGAGAGACCGAGAGGAAGCTGTTATCCAACTGAAAAGCCTGCCGACTTTAGTTTCTCAATCTCTAAATCTACACATTGTAATGTAAGTCCACAGACAGGAAGCCCAGAGCAAACACTGTTTGTATGACCAGATATAGGCTGGAGATCCCTTCCAATCATGAGAGGCCAGTTGGCTGCGGTGGGGCTTTGTTCACTCCGGGTAGGGGAGGAAAAAAGCAACAAATAATGGGGAGGTGGGGGGGTTATACTTCTAGAGCTCTCAAAGATATTCTGTTTTTATTATTTTGTTTTAGAAGCAACAGCTTGAGATAAATATTCTTTAATATAGTTTATAAATAAAGATCTTTCTTTTTTTACTATGGGCAGCATGGGAAGGAGCTACGTTTCTTCATCTACCCATTAAACATATCACAATAAGAGACATTAATAAAGGGACTTAGAACAAAATCATGGAACAGTAATAAATTGTAATCTATTGACTTATAAATGTTGGGGTTCTTTGTGTTTAATAATAATAATAATAACATCTTTCCACCCCGGTTACTTTAAGTTTCAGTCCATTTGTTTAGGTTTAGGCATCATA
>JBAMHW010000027.1:6957784-6968319 GCA_037177495.1 Rhadinocentrus ornatus
ATCAGGTGTGTTGCAGCAGGGAGACATCTAAGACCTGCAGGATAGTGGGCCTTGAGGACCAGGGTTGGGAATCACTGATCTAGAGTAACCAGGTATAGAGTGTGCAGATTTGGGCCAATTTCAGTTTAGAAATGGCCAAAAGTTTGGTTGACACATCCTATGTGGAGTAACCTGAATTTGGGCAAGACACAGGTTCAGCATACAGATTTGGGCACTTCTGGTGCATCATTTTTACTCTGCCTTAGCCAAGTGATCTACTCTGGCAATTTTCAGTATACGATGAAAATGATAAATTTGAATAGAATTTAGTTCAAATAACTTCTTCTGCTAGTTAACTTAATGTGGAGGGAAATACTAGCTCGGGTATAAAACAAACTCCTGTCCTAGATTTAGAAACTATAGCTGTTGAGTCGCGAGGCTTCTCCAACGTGCACTCTGCAGTTAGTGCACTCCAGCTGCACAGTTGCTGAAGCACCCTGGGCGAGAGCGCTTAAAGGACGGCGTGAGTGATGCAGTGCCTTAGCGCAAGTGGCGGTGAGGAGAGAGGAAGTGACAGCAGACAGTTGCTGCTCACTGTGGCAGGCTGGCAGTGTCACACCTGGCAGCTGTCAATCACCGCGCTCCCGAAACACCTCGCTCCCTGATATCGCCGGGGCGGCCGCCAAACATGCCTTGAGTAGTGTCATCCATCCACACATGAGCGCTGGATCACTCCGACTGAGCTCATCCTGTCACTGCAAGTCAGAGAGAGGCAGAGAAAGAGGGAAGAAGGAGGGAAGCATCCATCTATTTACATATGGAAAGGTCACAAATAGCCTGCAGGCACTGTGCTAATTAGTGAATGTGGCAAAAAAAAAAGAAAAAAAACTCCAAAGATAAATTAAAAGACAAAAATGGAGAGTTATCTAAGTATGTTGGTGTAATGAAAGTGGGGATAAGGTGAATAAAAGGGGAAAGGAGGTGGATAAAACTCACAAAAGACAGTTAACAATGGTTATTTAAATGGGAATTTTTTTAAATGGTCCGCACAAACTTGGCTTGTAGTGAATCATCGATACAAGTGGTTGAAGTTGTTGACCTCCTATGGTCTTTGCAAAGTAGTGTGTAGCTTTAGCTTGGTAGTTAGCACAGGCCTGCATTAGCAGACACTGACCATATGATGGTGTTCAGATGACCGGGCGTGGGTGATCTCCCTTAGCCAGATAAGCAAATCAACCTTTATAATTCATTGTGACAAGCTGACATGGAAAATGAGTGTAAAATTTTATACTTACATGAATTTTTGTGTCAGATCACCGTCTGTGCAGTTGTTTATCTGCCCAGCCATAGCCGAGGGCGCCTTTCTCCGTGGGCGCTTCATGGACTTTGTTTCCAGGCCTTCAGACACATCGCCCTTCGCCCTGGTGAATTTGCTGATTAATTTTGGATGCTCCCCTTAATTAACACCCCAAAGGAAAGTGTACATTTCCTAACCCGCCTTTGCTGCAGAACAAACAAAATGAGAGACTGAAGAAAGATGACCTCAGGGAGACAGACGTGTTGATGTCCAAAATGACATTACAGGAGCAATGTGAAGGCGGCATGACACTGGGCCTGGACCTGGGCGATGCCTCGGGAGCTCCCGGGCCTTTTAATCAGTGGCTGGAAACGAGCTCCCCATTAGTCTCATTTCATTTGCTTTAGCGTCGGTAGAGAAGCAGGCCTCGCATGATGCCACCCGACGCTTGAAACATGCTCCGCTTGTGCCAGTGCTGGTGCCGCCTCCGGCCCACGGTCATTAATTGGTGCCACTCTCTTACTTCCAGTGAAATTGGCAGATGACGGACAGGGGCGAAATAAAAAATGTGAGTTCTTTCTCTTCTTTTTTTTTTTTTACCCCCACCTCCCCTCTTACCAACATCAGAGTGTATTTCACTAATTGGGTTGAATGGCGCCCATCTCGTCTTGTGACAGCCAAGCAGGATGCATGAGAAGCTGCGGGCAGCTTGGAGAGCTCTCACCCTGCCATGCCAGCTCTGAAGACACGCCGGCAGGAAGGAAGGGAGGGGCGAAGTTGCGAAAGACACACCGAGACAAAAGAGCACAGCTAAGAGATTGCACACTCACTTTTCAGAGACCTTGAACAAACAAACTTGCACTTTGTCTCACTGAGGGCGAGAGAATATGCACATCATTGCTCAACCAGAGGGTAGCAAATCAGTTCAGGAAAGCACGAGGGGTAAAGTCCTCTGAGACTTTCCCTGCCTCCTTGGCCTGTGCATAATAGAGTACATCAATTTCAATAGGTAATAAAAAGGTTTATCGGAAAGCAAATGGCAATATAAAGGGGTAGAAATGTGGAAAGAATTTAAATGATGCCCTAAATCAGCCAACTTGCCATTTTTTTCAGTGTAGAAAGCTTACAACAGGATTTTCACAAGAAAGTACCTCAAATGTGCTCCCAGTGCGTCCAGTTTATAGAACTGTAGACTAATACAGTATCCAATTAGGACCATTAAAAGTACATTCGATCTGTATGCGTCCAGTAAAACAGACATGGATGTTTGAGCAGGTCGTCTCAGCTCCACGGCGGACAATTGTCTACTTTGTGTTCGCTGAGATTCATGGAGGGGAGGGGAAAAAGCAGAATTACTATTACAAAAGGACAAGAAGTGCAGGTGTAATTGGGATATTTGGAAGGGTCCAGTTTCAGGGCCCATCAGAGCAGTGGTGAAATGAAGCCTGTAAGACTAGAGCGGCTGACTGGTAGGAGAGGCTGCCCTCTTGCTACCCTCTGCTCTCTCCTTTCTAATGCATTGCTCCCCATGCTCCTTATATTAGCTTATTTCTCCTCATCTAATTGTACTGTTTTGCTTCCTTTGGTTCCCTTCTTTTATCATGCTCCTCCCTCTCTTTCTGTTTCACAGGACATGACACTGCAAGCCCAATGCAAGGCTCAGCTGCCCTCCCCCCTCCTCATTGGCAATGATAGCAGCTTGATCGGGCAGGTATAGGTAACAAATGAGATCAATTAACGTGTCCAAGAGGGGCACCTACCGGAGAGTCTGGTTGCACTAAACGATCTCCTCATCTTTTGTTTCCCTCCGCAGGATTCCATTTGCAACCTCATCACTTTCCTGACCTGAACAACGGAGCCGATTGTTCCACCCACCCGTCTAATGGAGAAAGCCCAAGAAAGCCTGGCCTCTACCCCTGGCTGCCTATGTATCTTTACTATCCTGGGACAGGAGAGGGGGGACCAACCTCAACGAAATGAATCCTTCCTACTGCCCCTCCATTGCCACCTTCATCCTCTGAGCTTTGCAGGACATCAACAGGCTCGATTTGTAGCAAATTTGTCTCCTCGGTTCCCTTTAATTGAAGGACTTTGGCACTAAAAAGGAGCTGATTGGGCTCAATAACAGCGCTGTTGAGGGTGAGAGCAGACTCCCTTCAGATACAAACAATCCTTGCTCATAGGCATTGGCAGAATAATATATCGCATGGATCAACCTCCTTCTTAACCAGCTGCTTTGCAGTTACTGTCCATTTACACCTTTTTGTCTTCATCATTTTGAGATGAAGCTTTTTCCAACATGCTACATCCTTTTGAAGCCTGACAAACAGTCATTTTCGCAAATTTCATCTCTGCTAATATTACAAGCAGCTTGATGGAGAGCCTGGGTTACTAAGTGAGGGTCTGCAGAGGAAAATCACCAGAGGAGCAACAGAAATAGAGGCAATTATCATGAGTTAGAGAGACCGGGGAGCTGGTGATGGCAACCATCGAACCCCTGAGCATTCGTTTGAATCTGCTTGATGAATGTGATGAGCGCACCTCATCTGTCCCACTTCCTCCCATCTCCCCTTCAGTCTGTCCACAGCAGTTAGACGGGATTGTTTACTATAACCTTGTAATCAACCTGGCTTGGTTGACAGCTCACCATTACCGCTGATAACAGGCCTGCTGCAATTTGGCCTCTGAAAGAAAATATATGTTTAAACAAAAACACACAGACACACACATGGAGGAGCTCCTACCCTGTTTGATGCCTTATTGATAGAGCACTGGCCCTGTTATCTTTGTGCGTAATTTGTTTTCAAGAACTGTGATTTACATTTCATTGGGATTACACCTTTTAAAGCTACACACAAATGAGAAGTGGGCAGCCGTTGAATACTCCACATCTCCACCACAGGAGGAGGAGGTGGTGGAGGGAGGCGGCGGTGGCTATAAAGGTTCAAACGATGCATTTCCAAGTCCTCCAGAGGAGAGGATTACAATTACAATTAAAAAGCAAAAGGCTTGTATGTCCATCAAACAGCTGCCCGTAACCTTTTGTGTACCTTCTGCCAAATAATCGCGGCGAGTGGAGGGTTGGCAGATGCAAAACGCTTTCCAGTTTAATTGTCATATATTACCAGAGCTTGTTCATCGAGATATTATGCAATAAGTGTTATTTCAGGCAAGCACGCAGGTTTTAAATGGCATGCTAATGCGAGTCGCTTTGGCAGCATGTTAAAGAAATTTAGGCATTGCCATTAAAATAACAGAGGGGCCAATGGCAAAGTTCAACCATCTTGTTTTTGGATACCACCTTGATGTAGTGCAACAAAATCAGCTAAACATCAGCTGCGCCAGAGGACTTGCACAGGTAGTGGATGGGATGTTTCCCAACTGGAGATGGTCATTGGAACAATGAAGAATTAGCATAAAGTCATAAATTTCCTAATTTAGTGTTAATCCTCATTAATTCCCACTGATTTTAGCATTAGTTAGTTAGTTAGTTAGCATCCGCTATGCTATGCTAAATGCATATAAAGAAATGTATATCTTTAAATTTCAATATGGAATAGA
Source organism: Rhadinocentrus ornatus (assembly GCA_037177495.1). Taxonomy (NCBI): domain Eukaryota; kingdom Metazoa; phylum Chordata; class Actinopteri; order Atheriniformes; family Melanotaeniidae; genus Rhadinocentrus; species Rhadinocentrus ornatus. Next base: position 6,962,622 of record JBAMHW010000027.1, read on the forward strand.
AAACTGGTGGATTTAGTTAAAAATAGTCCCAAAAGGTGCATTTTTTTCCTGCGTGTATGTAAGAGTTTCACCAATATCGGTGGGGAAAAAAATCCAATTACATTTACTCAAGAACAATTTAAATTATCTTCTTAATGTTTAGCTGATTTAGTGTAATATTACAAAAAAAGAGAGAAAATTTCAGAAATGTTGATGTGATATTGCTGTTGGTACTTGTATGAAAGTATATTAAACATTTCCTCTACTAGAAGCTGCTGTTCTTGTCGCCCTGCTTTCTACCAGTGCTGCACAGTGTTAGCTCAGCACCCGCACCCCTCCTTCCATACATCGTAATCATGTGCATTATATTTCTGTAATTCAGATCACAACATTTTACATAATTCTTTGTTTATTCATTTTCTCAGACAGTCAGTGAAATTATGTAAAACACGCTCTCGACGGTGCCGTGTGTGTAACAGAATGCGTGTTGTTCTGACACGTTTGCTTACTTGGAGGCAAAGTGTCCTCATTTAAATGAGAATTACACTTAAATGTCATACGGGTTTATCTAAATTCACAAACAGTGCATTTATTACAGTATATTAAATTTGGTGAATCCTAAATGTGGAGCTGTAGTGTCAGACATGCTCCGAGGGGTTATGACTTCCACATGCCTATTTAAAATTGTAAACGCTTCCTTCCTTTTCTGTATTATTTACCCAGCATTCTCTTCCCACGATGACATGGCACCTGAAGAATTGCTCTTTGAATTTTCCCCCTCGCGAGGCTGCCACCGAGACTGAAAGAAACATCATTTGCTTTTGTTGAATTAATTCAATCATTAGCCGGCGGTTTGAAACCTGCAGCTCCTTGAAAAGGCTCAGATAATACGATTCCCCTGCCATTCACGGTGAGCCCACTGTCTTCTGATGGCCCGGCAATCTATCGCCTGATCATTTTCTGGCCAAATTATAACAAGAATCTTCATTCCAAAAGGTGGAACGTGTAAATGCAGGGGCGAACAGGAAGAGAGATGAAGCCCCCCCTCATTCTCAAATGTCTTCTTCAGAATGGCAGCAAAACAAGGAGATTATAGGGGAGAGGGGAACTCGTTTACCTCATCAGTGGCCTTTGTACGCCTTGTGTCAGCTTTCTGAGGGGAGGATGTTTGAACTCAATAATCACTGGCTCGGTGCTGGGACACAAACTGGTCCATCTTCACTGAATGGTTTAAAATATACATCTTCCCTTTAAATATTCAAGATCCAAATCAAGCTTGGATAAATTCTAGCTGTAAAATTGCTCTTAATACAACATTCATTTGAATTAATACACACTGCATTTCCTCACGGTATTTCATACACTCACTGAGGATTGTTTCCATATGGGGCAGCAATATCATAGCAATAGGCTACATTAGATCTCTTTCATACAGATGTTCACCTCAATTTCGGCAGCAGTTGGGTCCATCTGTGTTTACAGTGAGCTGCTTACCACATGGCTGTGTTAAGGGAGGCATATCAAGCATATGGACATTTTACAAAAGGTTACCCTGCATAAATTAGGTGGAATGGCAATCTGTTGCAGAGAGGTGGCTTACTGCAAGTGCTCTGGTGGTTCCAGAGTATGAATGGGGTAATAATGGCATCTGCTTTTATAGCCGTGTCGAACACAAAATGAGGAATGATATTCTATGCTGAATGGAAGAGAAAATTAATCCTTAAAGAAAGGAAAAAATGTTCAAAATAACAGATTGCTTACTTTCCCATCAGTATTGTAGCTATTAAACGTTAATTGTCAACATAATCTTGAACAGGAGCTCCTTGCATATGTTGGGGGATGATAATTAGGATTTTCAACCAACCAAAGTTTTAAAAAATTAAACTAATCAGCACTTTCCAGTCTGGTCTCCTTATACAGATTTATTTGCACGACCAATATTAAATACTTGCTACCACCTTAAATGTTAGTATTTAATAAGTTTATACTGTTTGCTTTTCACCCTACACACAACATGCTGCTATTTTGTGATTGAGTGAAGGCAGTTATTGAGGCAGTGCTTGTTCAACAGGCTGCGCTTTACATCTTTATCACATCCTACAGTGACATCTAGTGGCAACTCAGTGTATGACAACAAATTTTTCCATATTGTATCTTCCTGTTTAATATGATGCACAACTCTGAAGACTTCTGATCTCAAGAAAATTGAGTTTAAAACATTTTTTTTTTAATTTAGGAAAAATTTACCAAATTCATTTACTTCATTAGAATTTTTTCCCACAATATGAACCAAAAGCAGCATTTTATGAAAACTTAAAATGGGAGGTGTCATTAAAGTTGCAGCAGCAAAAGCATGAACATTAGATCAGTGTGCAGTTGTAAGTTTTTTTTTATTGGTTTTTGGTTTTGTAAGACCTTAAGATAAGCACGAGATTTAATGATAATTTAGCTAAAACATACAGATGCCACTCTGACTTATTAACAAAGAAAATGTCAAATTGCTTTAAATATTAAAAAATTTTCAGGTGAAATTTACTATTTTTCTTATTAGACTTATGTTCATAGTAATAATAATAATAATAATAATAATAATAATATAAATTATTATTATTATTATTATTATTATAATTATATTATTATATTTTTATTATTATAATAATGAGCAGGAAAAAGCTAAATATTTTATATAAAATGCAGGTTGAAACAATGAGTGATGTTATATGGAGGTGTGCTTCCCTTGTGGGTCCATAAACAGAAGTTTACCTTTCTATGCGTCTGCATGAAAATTATTGCATTGTGACAGTAATAAGAATTAACAGCTATTTGGTCATTTAACTTATTCGTTTTCTTTTTTATTTTATTTAACCTTTATTCTATTTTGATCAGAATCATAATACCACAGAAATTTCATATTTATGCATAAAGATGAACAAAAAACATTCATTCATTCATTTTCTATAGTCCATTCCAGGGTTACAGGGGGCTGGAGCCTATCCCAGCAATTAGCAGGCAAGAGGCAGAGAACACCCTGGACAGGTCGCCAGTCCATCGCAATCAACAGTCAAAATTAACATAGAAAAAACTCAAATTCATTTCATAATCCGACAATGCTAATGGCCAATTAAACTAAAAGCTCTTTTCCCAAACTCTGTGCACACACAAGGAGCAGTCAAATTGTAAAAGTTCACGAGATCGCAGGGCATACCGGCTTCATGTTTTATGAAGAGCGAATCCCGGATATGAAGGAACCAGTCCAAGAAGAGCTCTGTGTGTCTCTGTGGGTTTATCTAAGCCAGTTTTAGCAAACAGATCACAGCCTTCAGTTAGAAAAGCTCTTGAGTTTAAAGATTGTGGATCTTTGTTTGAGGTCCTTGGGATCAAGAAGAGGTAAAAAGATTCTATTTCTAAAGTAGAAATATAATTTCTTTTCTATTGGCTGTACCATAATCTCCCATCATGGATGTCTTTTTGTCTTCTTGTTTTTTTCTGCGATTTCTCCACCTGCAATACAACTCAGAATTTAAAAGAATGACGAATTATGGACCGGCTTTGGACCCTTTGTATCTTCTGTGGTAGAGTCTGGACAATTACACCTTCAAAAAAAAAAAAAAAAAAAAATGTGTTTCACATGTGACGCCATGTGGTTTTGCATATGTGAAATGCATATTTTATACATGTGAAATGTTGTTTTGAAACATTTTCATGTTGATAGATACATAAAAACCCATAGAACTACATTTGAATGGTGACGTTTCATGTTCATTTCAACATAGGCTTCACATGTGATATAAGGGTTTCACATTGGAATTTGCACTAGTTTCACATTTGATTATAGGGTTTAAACTTCACACTTCACATGTGATCATATGAGCTTTTCCTGTTGTTACAGTAAAAATGTTGTGCAAAATGTTTAAAACCACATGGGTTCACATATTAAACACATACGGTCTTTCTGTAAGGGTTAGTTAAAAAAAAAAAAAATGTCTGCTGGTTTGACTTGGCTTGGCGTGTGTGTGTATAAATGTGTGCGTGCGACTGTGTGTAAGATTTAGAGTGTTTTTATTGTGTAATTCCACTTTGGTGTATGTAAAGGCTTATTTTATTTTTTGTTTTTATTATGCATGAACTGAGACATGCATAATTGTAAATAAAATAAACTTTATAAAGTTTGATTTGATTTGATTTGATTAAGGAATCGAAATTTTAAAAAAAGTCAAAATTAGTACAAATTTAGTACCGGCATTACCAAATGTTTTAAACTGATATCATTAAGATTACCCACACGACAGATTAAAATTTAACCTTTAAAATTGAAGAAAAAGATTCAAACAGCTTGCACAGCTTCCTAATGGCACATTTTATATATGACACATCTGTCAAACATCTGTTCTTCACCTCAAAAAGTACAGACGGATTTTTTTTTTTAAAGTAAGCATTGTGTTTCAAATATTCTCTCTAATTGATTCAGTTTAATGTGCCTGTGTTTGCTCTCATCTGTGGGCTACCTTCATCGCTGTATGGGTGGTTTAGAATAATTAACAATAATAGTAGCCGATGAGGCAGGAATAATTCACCCAAAAAAACAAAAGCGTCTGTAAATCAAGAAGGCCGGCAATGCGGGCCAGCGAGAACCGTTGCTTCCTGTGTTGCCGAGCACTCTGATGTTGCCTAATTGAAGCTTTGTCACGCAGATCGGGGTGGGGGAGGTTCAAAGGTGAATGGCGGTCCGGCCACAACACAGAGCTAGCCACCTTTGATGTGAACTACTTCTTCTGCACATGCAGCTTTGATACGAGAGGTTGGCGTGGATACTCAAGTGGGCTTAGCGGGCACAACGAGTTGTCATAACAGGAGACAAGCAAGAAGCGAACACAAGAGTGCTTTGAGTGGTGGAGATTCGTATTCATGTGAGGATCACAAAACATCGCACATGTAAATAGGCTGAGAAATTCTGGGTTATTAACTCATCCTCTGCTGTCCATGCTGGATGTGTTGGCCCACAGTCAACAACAGGACACAAATCTCTGAACACATAACACGACCAACCTTAAAGCAGATGGGCTACAGAGGCAGACGACCACACCGGGTACCACTTCTGTCAGCTAGGCCAATGGTTCCCAACCTTTTTTCCTTGGGCACACCCTTCATGCATATATTAAAATGCCATGGACCCCCTGCTGCACCCTGTGCTGTAACCATGTTTGGCTTTAAGCTTTCAAAAGTGAGATTCTCACCATAAATATTGTATTCTCGTTGAGTCCTGTCCTTTGACAAAGCCAGAGTTAAATGAACAACATACAGCCTTACTTTATTCATTAAAATAGGGACCATTTGTGGACATTAATCACAATGGCTTTAATGTTCAAAGCCTCAGGGACCCCCTGTGCTATTTGGGGGACCTGGAACACAGGTTGGGAACCACTGAGCTAGGCTACAATTCACACAGACTCACCAAACCCAGACAATAGAAGATGGAGAAATGCTGCTGGCCTGATGAGTCATCATTTCAGCTCCACATTCAGACGATAAGCTCAGCATTTGGTGGGAATAAAATGAATGCATGGATCCATGATGTGGGGAATATTTTTCCTTGCACACTTTGGTACCCTTAGTATCAAATGAGGATCATTTAACCAGCACAGCGAGTATTGTTGCTGACCATGTCCATCCCTTTATGACCACAGTGTAGCATCTTCTGATGCTACTTCCAGCAGGATAA
>JBAMHW010000027.1:6971970-6987803 GCA_037177495.1 Rhadinocentrus ornatus
CCTCCTGCAGTGTGTGCAGACCTGGTGAAGAACTACAGGAAACGTTTGACCTCTGTAATTGCAAACAAAGGCTACTGGACCAAATATTAACATTGATTTTCTCAGGTGTTAAAATACTTATTTGCAGCCGTACCATACAAATAAATTATTACAAAATCATACATTGTGATTTCAGGACTTTTTTTTATTTTTGATTATGTCTATATATATATATATATATGTATATATATATATATATATATAAATGTAAGCAGTTGATTAAGATAATCAAAAACTATATAAACCATATGTACTCCAGCCAAAGATATGGTTCCCAAAAAAATGTTCTTGGTCTACATAATGTACTGTTATGACAATAGAATGGGCTATTCCATGCCAATCTATTAGTATATTAATTCTTTTCTCAGTCAGGGGAAAATGTGGTTAACACCCAAAAATGGAAAAAAAAAATAGCATGATTTTGGCTACACCACCCAGCAATACTGTAAACCACCCACCACCATCCCTACGGTGAGGCATGGCAGTAGCAGCATCATGCTGAGGGATGTTTTCATAAGCAAGAACGAGGAAACTGATCAGAACTGAGTGAATGATGGATGAAAATAAGGATATACAAAGGTCAATCATTCACAGAAACCTGATCTAAAGATAACCAAACTTTTTAAAATGAAGTTACCTCTAATAACAACAATGCAAATCAGGTAAACCCCCACACTTGAAGGCTTGTCATTTTACTTCAAATTCAGCCCAATCTGAACCTGTAAGCCTCACAGTATCTGCTGAGGGTAAGGTCTGCTGAGTGCAAAAGATATCAGCCAGTTCTCGCCTGCTCCTTTCACTCTCTCCATGATGAGCTGTGCTGCAGAGTGTGTTGTTGCCTAATTCCCTATAACTACAGCCCTGTGTAATCACACACCCCAATTAACCACTTCGGCTCCCCGTTTCCTGCGACATGCACGCCGCTCTGTCTTATCGCCATACCGCTTAATTAGCTTTCATCTGAAAATGAAAAGAAAGGAGCAGCTCAGCAATTGTGCTGCCACTCTCTCCTTCTCCTCGTCTCTCCCCATCTCTCTAGCACTCTACTTCTCATATCATAATGGCCTGCAATTTCAATCAGATGGATTTTTATCGCTGACACTAAGAAAAATTGGCTCTCATCCTAGTCAGTCCTTTCACCAACCCCTCCCCAAACAAGCAACCCGCCTCATTTGATAGCTTGTGCTTGTGAGACAGCCATCAAGGAGAGTCCTTGTTGTGCCTGGGAGGTCTTAGTTTGATATTTACAAAGGGTTTAATTCCCTTTGTGTGGATGCGGGTGGCATCATTGAAGAATTGTGTTTTACATGCTCAAAACGAGGTGAACAAAAATGTAATTTTCTATCTACATAAATGGGGGGTGGGGGGGACATAAATAGATCCACAGAGGACTTTTATTTTGAACCATTTCGTTGCTTAACTTTAGTAGAAAGATTTAATTGAGTTTAGCCACAAACAATGATTACATGCCAACAGAAAGCAGATTGTGACACTACATCCTTTAAAGTTTTGTTGGTATTGGATTGTATGTCGCCTCAAAATTCTGGTGCACCAGAAGAAAAGTAATGGATAAAGAGCAAGCAATCACAGCTATGGAAACAGAGCTGGCTGCAACACCTCAGTGTTTCCAATGTTTTCAGGTAAATGTAGGACTGCAGAGTTAAAAAAAAGAAAGCAATAGTGTGGTTTTACTTACTTAAAGAAAGCTGCAAGGCAGAAGGGAACTATGCACTAAGATTGTTATGTAATAGCAAACCATCCAGATTAGTTAAAACAAGCTCTCACATTGACTCTACTGAATATGTTAAGTGTAGAAATTTGGAAATCAAGGGCAAAGAAGTTGGGCAATGTGGTTGTGCTGTGAGTGATGGGTTAAGTTATCAAACTGTCAGTTCCCTGTCATTTGTTCTGGTGAATTCATTGCTGCTACCTACCTGCATGTTTAACTGGTGCAGGTAGGCATTCTGTAGTTATCATGCCTCTGGGACGAGTCAAATGTACCTCTAGCACAGAGGAGATTATTAGCTGCAACCGCCATCAAATTATCCATCATATTAAGATTGTTGAAAATGTGTTCTGGGAAATTTAAGTTCTGTTAAACAATACAGGTAAAAAGGTGGGGGGAATGCATCTGCTCTATAGTATATATAGTATAATTCCAACTCTCTCGTCTCTTTTCTGTTGTGATTCTTTGCATCAAGTTTCTCTAAATGATTGCATTTTTCACTCTCAACGTAAGCATAGTTAAAAGATTGTATAACCTCACAATTTAATGGTAACAAAGTGCTTTATTTCATTTTGCATACTTTAATTAAATCTGTATTTACTTACTCTGTCAGGTTAAAATGTTCAAATTGACTGTCGAAACAATATTTTTGTAGATTATTGAAATGATAGTAATCAACAGGTTATGATGTAAAACTATGCTTGTATGTTCCCAGAGAGCATTATACCATGCAGAAAAGCAAATGTCTGTGATGTATTTTTTTCTATTACAAACCACACGCACAAATCAGCAGCCACAAGTTAACATGGATATATATTTATGGACGAATCACCATGAAAATGCATTAAAATAGGCAAAATGATCATTTGTAAGGTGGTGGAGGTGCAGCAGGTATACGTGGTTCTATTATCTTAACAATTTCAGCTTGATTTATTCAAAAGAATATGTCTAAAATTCCTAGTGAAATACAGACTTTAAATTCCAGTTGGGAGAAGATAACAGGATGAAAAATTTTACCATGCTAGGTGTTAAAAGCCTGAGTTTTTCTTTATAGTTTGCTTTAAGCAAAACGTACAGTTTAAATGCTGCAGGTGGAGGTAAAAGAACATTTTTAGAGCACATAAATTATTAAAATAAGAAGAAATCTTGACTTTGATTCATCTATATTCACTTGTTGACCAATTTTCCATTAAAGCCTATGGAAATCCTATGCAGAAAAATCTGAATTTCTTACATCTGTTGTGTTTCACTTATACAAACCATGCAACAAAGTGCTCACAGTTTGAAAAGGTTTGTCTCTTAGACAGATAGTGTTTTAGCACACAGTTAACAAGAAGCTCCCCTGCAGGAGAAAAGAGATGAAATTGTTGAGAACTTATGAGCAGCGTGCATGCTCCTCACAGGTATAGAGTAATGTGACATGAACACCACATTTTGGTGTCACCGGGAACTGTTCCAGCCGAGTGAATCACTGTTAAGTCAAACAAGTGAGCAGCCCATTAATTATCCAGCCCTGACATTTAACACATAAAGGTGTTTCATTCAGATCTCCTGTGGAGGTGTTTTGCAGGTGCAACGAACTAAGGACCTTTTAAACAGCTCCGTTTCCTGCTGTTCTTTTCTCTTCCTCTCCCAACTATTGCCTCTCAACCTGTGTGTTCACTTATCCCTTTGTCCTGAACAATCAATAAGGTACTTGTTAGCCCAACAAGGTTCAGCAGAATGCTTGTTTAAAAGAAAAAAAGCAGCTATATATTTACACCGTTTGCAGCTGAAAATATTAAATAATGTGTAATATTCCCAGAAAAAGCTAAAGATTGACAAAAAAAGCAACCTGACCTCACCCAAAGGTTTCTCGCTGACTGAACCAAATGACAATTTCTCTTTAAAGTCCGGATAATTCATGATAACGTATAATGTGGTAATCATAGATTTAAATAAAACAAACTGTAATCGGGGGACCCGGAATATCAGCCACACACACACACACACACACACACACACACAGTGATTGAGGTGTTAACAGGGAAATATTTATTGAGCACAAGGGAGGACAGGAGCAGTCCGGAAGTAGCTCTGCAGCAGAGATGGTGGCAGAGTCCTGAACATGCTGTGGTACATAGAATTTTTAAAAAAAGCTCCAGGAATAAACAATGAATCGCTGCTATCAACAAGGTGTATGGTTCAGGCAGGCAAGGGTCATAACACAAGGCAAGAAGCGGGGCCAGGCAGAGTTCAGTAGTCAGTCCAGAACAGGGGTCGTAATCCAAATAGGCAGCAGGCAGGAGAATCCGACAGGGAATCAGGCAACAGGGAATCCAAGAACGAAACAAGGTTGGCAACACGGATCTAGAAACAAGGTGAAACGCTAGATAACAGTGAGAACTGCTGACCGTCTGACATGGAAGCAGAGAGCGGAGTGTGTATAAGTAGGGCGTGGAGCAGGTGAGGAGAGTGAGTAATCAGGAAGGTGTAGCAGATGAGCTAAATGAAGAGCTGAGGGCTCAGCCAAGCAGCGACCATGACAGCAAACCCCTTATTACTCAATGCATTTGCGCCTACAACAACACTAAAACCAAATAAGTTGGCTTTAATAAAAAATAGGTTTGGAAAAAAATAAATATTATGAAATTTAGGTAAACAATTTAAGCTTGTAAAACTAAAAATAACAACAAATCTGAGTATGTTATAAGTACACGAGGTTGTGCAAAAAACTTGATGGGATCAAATTATGTCCATCTGCTATGGACATAATTTTTGCTAAAGTTACATGAGGCCATAATTGATTATAACAATAAAAATTTTTATGTAATCAGTTGCTGATGTGACATGAAAGCACTATCTTAAGAACTGTCACATGACACTGCCTAAATGAATTTAAATAAAAACTATTGTCATCATCAAGCAAAATTATAATAGATAAATGATATTTTAAAGTTGCAACTCAACTTCAATCACATCTGTGCCCAGTGTCCGAAATTAACTGTTTGACTCACCAGCCAAGTTTTACACACACATACCTCTAGGCACGTTATTTCTATAATACTGTGTTGTGTTTTATCCAAACTGAAATTGGAAGTCACAGCAACATTAAACAAAAGGAATAAAAAAAATGGTTTTATTTGATGAAGTGTTAAAGTCTGAATTCATTAAGTAAAACCTAACCAGACTCCTCCCTCTCTTCTCTTGGTGCTTTCGCACAGTCCTGAAGTCTGGCCTCCTGCTCCTAACAGTCCTTGTGCCACAGGATTACAGCCTTAATGGGATAATACTCTCTGATTTTTGCTTTTTATTTCATTTAAAAAAAAAATTAACTTAACAAAAATTGATAATACATAAATTTAAAGCTTTTTTATCTGATGTAAAATAAATCAATAATGAACTTAATAACTGATCAATATAATAATAATAAGCAATATTATTATTATTTTTATCAGTTGATCGGTTGACAGCTGTTCATCGTCTCGAGGAGTCACATCACGCCTGTTATGCAGCTGTCGTTACCCTTCAGGTTGAAAACAGCTAAGCTAAGCTAACAGGCTAACAGACAGCGGCACGTGCCAGTGTGTTACCGCCTAGAGTTGGCGTGTGAGAAGCGTGCGGAACTGGGCTGGGAAGCAGACAGAAGGCACCGCTATTTCCAAACCATCACTTTATACTGAACTTCCTGTTTGGGGCTGTAAGCCCTGCTGATTTATCCTCCAGTTCACCGAGCTTTCTGCTGGAAAGTTGACCAGCTCCTGCTAAAAATCTCCACATATTTACACTACTTAGTTAGCCTGAGCTAAACAGTAAACAGAATTGAAATAGTGCCAGCGCGTTCTCGTGTCACATGCGAGTGTATGTTTGTGTACGTGCGCGTCGTTCATACATGCAGACAGCAGAGGAACATGAAGAAATTCACCTAAAGGAAAACATGACTAGTTTGGTACAAACATTTACTCCCCATTTGGCGGAAAGCCCTCTTGAGATTCACTCGCCAAACGAAAAATTTACTTGCATTTGGCGCCTGACGAGCGTTAATTTTGGACCCTGTCTGTGTCTATGATCCTTTCCAGCCTGGTTTCATAGCACAAAAAAAAAATTAAATTAAATTACCAATGATCTCTTCTCCTCATCGGACGTTGGTTTACTCTTCATTCTGATCTTCCTTGATCTGAGTCCAGCGTTTGACCCCAACTTTCACTCCATCCTGCTCAGTAGACTCTCCTCAATCGCCATCACTCACACTCCCCTCAACTGCTTTCACTCTTATCTCTCAGGATGCACTTAGTTTCCCAGGGATCTGTCCTAGAGGCCCTTTTCTTTCACTTCCCCCATGGCCATATTTTCCACAAATTTAACATTCATTTTCACCTTTTTGCAGATGACACCCAACTCTACCTCTCCAACCCTCCTTCCTCACCTCTTGTTTATCTGAAGAAAAATAGTCTGAAATTAAACAGTGATATAACAGAAATTCTTCTGGTTGGAACAAAATTTATCGGAAGTTTTTCCCTGACCAATTATCAAATAGTTTCTCAGTCTCCCTGTCACCTCAGGTTAACAATCTGGGCATCATCATCATCATCAACAATTTGTCATTCCATTGTAACATCAATAACATTAACCGGTCTGCATATTTCCACCTTAATCGACTTTTCCCTCCCATCACCCCCATACTGCCACTATCTATGAGCATAGTCTTGTCATCTTCCATGTTGATTATTCGAACTCTCTCCTCTTTGGCCTTCCTCGAAAGTCCTTCCATAAGCTCCAACTGGTTCAGATTTCAGCTGCTTGCAACATCACTAAAACCCCTCATATTACCATATTACTCCCATCTACAGCAACTCCACCGACTCAAATGGCTGGTTCTATCAAATAAGCCTTTTTCACTCTTCCACATTGTAAACCGAATGTGGTGCTGGGTAACTTTATTGCATATTTTTAGCATTGGACAGTGACAAAAATGGCTCAGTCTCTGCGCGGTTGTTTTTGTTTGGTTCCTCTTGTGGGGCAAAAAAAACCAACTTTACCTCTCATACCACGCTTTTCCGACGAATCCGGACCAAAGGAGGAAGTGGATCCAAGAGGTTAGAAGGGATGAGGGCCCGGATTTCTGCATAAAGCCAGGGAGCACTTTGCAGCCGGCACTTTACTCAGGAGGATTCTGTCAGCGGATCCACCACCATTCGCCTTAAAAGTGGAGCTATTCCATCTCTTTCTCCCTGGAACAATTTTATCTCACCACCTAAGAGGGAGTCTGTCTTTGAAAGGGCTCAGAAATGGCAGCTTGTCCTGTGTGGGTGTTGCAAGTTGATTCTTTATTTTTGTCATTTTTTAATATAGTAAGGTGTCCTTAAAGGGCCTTGAAAGGCGCTTTTAAATAAAATGTATTCTCTGGATATTATTATTAGTTGTTAGATTCATTTGGTTATGCATTTTTCGTGTCACATACAGTTGCATCTAATATGTCCTTTATTAAAATATTTATGAAAAAACAAACACTTTGAGAACAAAATCTGTTTATCAAGTGTGTGTAGGAGTATTTAGTCTTTGATATCATTTAATCGTAACCTAAGAAGTGGGTTGCACATTATTAAAAAAAAAAAAAAAAAAGAAGAAGAAATATGGGGGAGTGCTTATCTTTAAAGTCTGTCCAAATCTGACATTTGTTTGGGCACATAACAGCTGGTGGCCCCATGCATCTTACCGATACTCATCTTCCAGTTATGAATCCTTTTTAACACAGTGGCTCCCTTTGATACAACGCTTTGTGTTATGACTTCTTATTTTAGTAGAAAATAAAGCAGATTACATAGGGGTGGAGGAGATTTAAGATCTGTACTCCCTCTATGGTTACGTTCAGAAAGGTTTTGGTGGATTAAGACAGATCATTTTAGTTAAAGAGATAAAAATCAACTGCTTTGTTTGCTTTATTTTTAACATTTCTGTGGGTAAGGGACAAAAGCATGCAGACAGGGAATATGGAACATATTAGAATCCATCAAAGGTATTGGATGGGGTTGAGGTTTACAAGAGATTCAGATCACCACTCTGTATCACAGTACGTAGTAGCTACTTCTGTTCTATTTCCATGAAGTCATTTTTTTTTCTTCTTCTTTTAGATCTAACCCACCTGTAGCCAAACTCAGATCATGTTAATTTGTTGTCTGGGCTTCCAGCCAGCATCACAGTAGACCTAAAAGTCAGTACTGTCTTGGCATCAGAGTGACAGCGACCCTCTTTCCTCTGAGGCTTGCATACAGAAGAAGGGCTTATCCTCTTAATAAATAAACCTGGCTGGAACCTAAAAATCAGAAGAACACAGGAGGGATCATTGCAGCGCAGTGCTGTGAACCCCTCCCCTCCGTCAGAGAGGGATTATCCCTTTCACTTAGTGCGAACGCCACTAATTTCTCCTGCTAGGTTCAGCTCCCAGAATGCAGTGGGGAGATTGGCTGCCTTTTTTTCCTTTCTTTCTCCTAGCCCTCTCTCATGTTTCTTCATCTCCTCCTCCCCTCCAGACCTGGCTCCCTGACTTGTTTTTATCTCTCTACTTTTGGGAACACAAACCCCTGTGTTTCTTTTTCCTCATCGTCTTCTTTGATGATGTTTAACCAATGCACGCAGAAGCCACGGTACCATATTCCTGGGGATCGAGTCTTCACACATGCCAAAAACAAGATTAAGGTACTTACGTCTCATAAAACAGGTTGTGTTGTCAGCATCTAACAGGTTCAGATTTATTTATTTTTTTTCTCTCTCACCTGATGCAAGAGCACGTTCTTGGATTTAGCACTGATGAGATTGAGCCATGAGCTTTGTTTACAGACACATTTGGCTTTATTCAGGACAAGAAAAAGTCAAATATTTTTTATAAGCCTGTGTCAGATCCTGAGGTCTGACTTTTTAAACTTACCTGTTAAACTTTTGCTGCTATCTGAAGGAAACAAAAACATGTAAATTTACCTTATTTGATTGGTTACAGCACATTTGTGGAAGCAAACATTTTACGTGACTTTAGAATACCATACTTGCAACTTTGAAATACATAAACTTTTCACGAATTTACTTCATTACACTTATCTGCAGATCTTATCAGTTATTTCAGTAAAATTGCAAAGAATTTGAAGATCCCACCATCTAAAGTGTTATTAATAGATTCATAGAATCAGGAGGAATCTCTGTGTGCAAAGGACAATGCCAAAAGTCAAAACTAGATGCTCATGATCTTTAGGCCCTCAGGCAGCAGTGCCCTAAAACCAGTCATGATTCTCTGCTGAAAATCACAGCGTGGGCTCGGGAATACTTCCAGAAATCACTGCTGTTTTCTCTGGTCCAAAGCTTAATAAAATAATCTGAGGCAAAGAGTAAAAAACTGTTCTGTGATCAGATTAATCAAAATTTGAGATTCTTTGTGAAAACCATTGACACAGTATCCTGCAGACTAAGGAGGAGAGGGACCATCAGGCTTGTAATTAGCGAACTGTTTAAAAACCTGCATCTCTGATGGTATGGGGTTGCGTTAGTGCCTATGGCCTGGGTAGCTTCCACATCTCTGAAGCTCTATCAATGCTAAAAAAAGTACATGTAGGTTTTAGAGCAACATCTGCTTCCACCCAGACAACATCTCTTTCAGGAAAGACCAAGCGGCAACCTTCATTGGTAAAAATGTGAAGCCTATGCAGAAATGCAGAAAATTGCAGTTGCCCCCTCATCCACTAGGGGCTGGCTCCAAAACAGAGTCAATCCCCATAGACTCCCATGTTAAAAAGACCAACTTTTCAGCAGAAATAA
Source organism: Rhadinocentrus ornatus (assembly GCA_037177495.1). Lineage (NCBI taxonomy): Eukaryota > Metazoa > Chordata > Actinopteri > Atheriniformes > Melanotaeniidae > Rhadinocentrus > Rhadinocentrus ornatus. The sequence goes on from JBAMHW010000027.1 coordinate 6,981,518, forward strand.
ACATGTTTGAAGCCTGGTACAAAAAAACATTTTAGGATTAATAGGTCATGTTCACCTTCATGACAACTGTGAGGGGGTGAATGTTTTTCTAACTCATCCGTTTAGATGTTATTTAATCTTTAAATTTTGCATAATTAGGGGCGTATCCTTTTGATTGACAGGTATCCAATGTCCACGGCAAGAAGGTAGAGTGCACTACTGTGGTTTTTAGCCCACTAACAGCGCGCCTTAGCTTTAGCCCGCCTACCTGCGTTAATTGGTTAGCTACCATTAGCTCCGGGTTAGCTCGGTTGGCTCTTAGCTACAGGCAGCTTGGAGTTTGATGGGTGTCAATCATCCAACCCCACCGTTACAGTCCCTCTCAGCTCCACCTCTTTGCCCATTTTTGGATTTTCCAGGAATGATGACAAGCATGACGCTGTCAAGATGGCGACGGTGGGAACTGCCCAATGAGCTTTAATTCAGCTCTTCGAAACCTACGGGTGACATCACGGAGGCTCCGTCCATCTTTTATATACAGTCTATGGGAAAGACCTTGCAGATTTCAGCGAGACAATGCTGAACCATATACTGCTTACCAGTTAACATCCTTTATAGGCATTTGTTTTAGTTGTTTACCCACAATCCCTTGCTTTGAACCCAAAATGCCATTTTCTTTTTAGTCTACTTAATGTATTAGGTTCACTTGAAGCAAGCCAAGAGTTACGTTAATAGACAGACTAGAGTTCAATTCTTTGATCCACATCAGAGCTTGTTTGTACATTCACACCTCCCCAAACAAACCAGACGCCTGGCCATCGTGTCTGTTATGTGCTTGCCACAGACGGTCTGAGCACTGCACTTCTGTAATTTTGGGTTGCACCTTTTATGTTTGTCATTATTGTCTTCTTGATTAAAGTAATTTTTTTTTGTTTTATATATATATATCAATTCTGAAATGTCCACATCTGCATCTTCCCCCACCCTTAGCAACGAAGGTCCAGGACTTGTGAGCAGTTAAAATCCTGCATCAGACAAGAATGGGAAAACTTTCCTCATTAGCCAGACATTTAGGGTGCATTTATAGGGCTGCACGTTATCAGTAAAAGATGCGATATGCGATAACACTGTTGAAACTTGCGATGACGATATGACCTGGGATGAATAAAATAAATAAAGCTGCTGCTTTGATGTTTCCTCACATGGAGCTGCACTGGCAAAACTCTCAGGCACATACGTCTGCTGAACTTTAAAGCTTGTGCTAAAAGAATGCTAGTAGCATGCTTCAGCTCACGCTAGATTTTGGTAACTTTTCTTAATAAAAAATAATTGGTCAGGCACACAATCATGTACTATGGTGTCCTTTAGCCTAAAGACTAGAAATGAAAAAGAAAATAGACAGCCTTTGTAAAAGTTTTAAGTTGTTTCTTGACCAACTTTTGAGAAATTTATAAGGAGATTTGTTTAATATTCCAGTGTTTACTGTCAGAAGCCATTTCTGTCAGATGAAGCAGAGTTTTAGACATAAATGGACCGATGACTAATCTGGAAAACAGAATAACTTTGATAACGCCAGATAAGAAGTCCTCATCTGAACGGTGGACCACTGTCTAGTCAGTCCAGATATCCACAGCGCCGTCCTTGTCAGCAGATACGAGGTAATTAGGGTAAAAGCAGCGCCACAACACACAATACGTCAAGGGGATTTGTCTATAGTTCCTTGTAGTTGTACTGTAGGCGGCTGTGGAGACTAAACATGTGTCGTCTGGCGTTCCGTAGCGTTTTGTAGTTAAAAAATAGCCAAGGTGCTGTTTTGTTTAGCCACCAGTTCTGCTTCTTCTTCCACATTTTCCTCGGTCCTCTCACTACCTTCCGCCATCAAAATGCTCACTCCATGTGCTCCAGCCGTTTGCATCTAGAGCAGGTATCCGGGACAGTAACAGTTCATTTGATTCGCCATTGACGCACACAGAGCATGATGGCTCTGCAGCGTTTGCAACAGCATCACAATACTTCCTTAAAATATGCAAATAGGTCCTACGACTTATTGCAGTTTAGACAGTAGTTGCGATATTTTTATTGCAAAGGCTAGTATTGCGATGAAGGTAAATTTGCGATATATTGTGCAGCCCTAGCGCATTCACACCAGGATAGTTCGCTAGACTCAGCTGGGGGCTGCAACATTTTTCTGAACAGGGTTTGCTTTCACACTGCACTACTCAAACAAATTGGATCTTTAAAATAACATATTCCACTCATCACTGCATAAAGAATTACTGAAGGAGAAGATGAGACGGACAACTTCTGTTTCCACTACATAACAGAAAAATGTGGAGATGCATCAGACCCTAATAGTCTTGGGTTGACCATATTTCTACCAGAACTTTTACTGAGTTCCTCCACGTCTGACAGCGAGTTATTTTTCCCAGCCAGCGCTACCCATTATCCCACAGTATGTTTCGGCTAGGTTTACCCACAATGCTGTGCACTATAATGCACTTAGCTTTGTAGTTCACTTCCTGTATTTGATCTGCTTGAAGATTTTTGAAGAATCTTGAAGAAAAAATGAGTTATTATTTTCTGTGAAATGGTAAAATACCTCAGTTTTAACATCTGATATGTTGTATGTGTTTTTTTGCCGTTCTGCATTTCTACACACAAGTACTGGGAACCATCACGTCCATAAAGGAAGAATATTTGGATATTTCCATAAACATCTAATACAACAAAAGTATGCTAATTAGCTCTTTTGTCTGTTATACTGTAACTCAAGGTTTAATCCATCAGTCTTAATGCACAGGCATTGTCTTCTCCTAAATGCACGTCTGTATATAGGAAACCAGAAAATCTATCTTAGGTCCAATTATGCGTAATCATGTGTAGTCTGTAAGGGTATCATGTGTACATGAGTAACACAATATTATTTGCACTTTAGAATCTTTTTCCATTTTTTAATTTACATTACATCAAATTTACATTATTTTATATATTTAGATTTTATATATTTATATTGTACTTTTGAAGACTACTGTTTTAAATGACATCAGCCTGTCCAAGGACAACAGAAAATTAAATGAATTAATATTTAGAAATGGCAACTCAATGTTTTTAAATCCTGTAGAGGAAAATGAAATATTGGGAATTGTTATAAATTGCAAAAACAAGACATCAACTGACTGTAATGATATTGATGTGAAAGTTGTCAAAGGGGTTATTGAAGGGATTATAAAACCATTGAAATAGATTTTTAATCTACCATTTCTAACTGGTTCTTTTATAAAATTTTATGAAAATAGCAAAGGTCATACCATTATACAAAAAGACTGGGAGCAAACACTATTATACCAACTATCGACCTGTCTCCTTACTTCCACAATTTTACAAAACACTCGAAAAATTATTCAATAATAGAATGGACACATTTATAGTAAAACACAATTTACTTTCAATTAGCCAATATGGTTTCAGATCTAATATGTCTACATCACTTGCAATAATCGAAGCTATTGAAGAAATTAGTAACGCTTTGGAACAAAAACAAATTGCTATTGGAATTTTATAGATATAAATAAAATTTATATTTGATACAATCAATCATAAGTTACTACCTCAGAAACTTGAAAAATACGAAATAAGAGGTTTAGTGCTAAAATGGATTAAAAGCTACTTAACTGATAGACAGCGATATGTCAAGCTGGGTGATGTTTGTTCTTCTACATTGGACATAGTTTGTGGTGTCCCGCAAGGGTCGGTCTTAGGACCAAAATAATTTTTTTTGTTTATTAACGATATTTGTTCTGTATCACAGAACAAATAACGACGCCAATGTTTGGGTTTTTTCTGGTGAAAAATTAAATGAATTGTTAAATTTAGTTAGAAAAGCAATGAAAAAAAATTAAATATGGTTTGACAAATATATTGGCATTAAACTTAGACAAAACAAAAATTATGGTGTTTGGAAATTATAAAAAAGAACAGATTCAATTACAAATTGATGGAGTCCAAATAGAATTGATTCATGAAAATAATTTTTTAGGAGTTATAATAGATTAAAAATGAAGTTGGAAACCACATATTAAACATATTCAAAGTAAGTTATCTAGACGTATTTCAATATTAAATAAAGTAAAGCAGGTATTGAATTATAAATCACTTCAGTTGTTATACTGTTCTATAATCTTACCATACTTTAGTTACTGTGCTTGATCTGGGGCAATAACTAAATCACATGAATAAAAAACCACTCATTGTTCTTTAGAAAAGGGCCATTCGTGTAATACATAAAGCCGGTTATCGTGATCATACTCACCCACGATTTCTTAAGTCCCAATTATTAAAATTTACAGACATTGTAAATTATTCAACTGCACAAATTATGTATAAAGTAAGAAAAAAAATTTACAAAATTTGTTCAGGAATAGAGAGGGAGGGTATCCTCTAAGAGGGCAGCACAAATTTAGTATTAAAAAAACTCACACCAGACGAAAACAGTTATGCATCTCATTTTGTGGGGTACGATTATGGAATAATATGAAAATGAAATTAAACAGAGCCCGACAATTAAACAGTTTAAACTTAAGTATAGAGCATACATTTTAATTGAATATAAAAACTGTGTAACAGAAAACTAATTTGTATATGTTTTGTATTATGTGCAATAATATTGTTTATATTGTACAATATTGTTCATATGATGATTTTATTGTGTCAAAGTGAGCAGGAAGGAAGCAAAATTAATTGTTTGGAGCAATGGGGCTGAGATTCAATAAGTTTTGTAGCTTCTTCCCACTCTTTTTTTTTAACAGTATTTTGTTTTTGTTTTGTAGTTTGTTGTAATTATCCTTCTAATGTTCAAAAAATAAATAAATATGTTGTTAAATTTATAAAATAAAAAATAAAAATTAGCCAATGGCTACAAGCTGAAACATTTACACAAAAAGTCTTCATTAATGTCCCTTTTTTTAATAAATAAATAAAGAAATGTTCGTGTTGATTATTTTTTTTACCAAGACAAATGTGGTATAACTTTGTCATTGTGGAGAAATCCATGACAAGCTGATGTCAGCTCAATATTAGCTAAGGTAGACAAATAAATCTACATTGAGGGCTCAGAATCATCTGATAGCTTATGTTTTTATGACTGAGGTTGTGTCTTTTTTCCATTTTTCATGTATGCATACATCAAGCTCGTCTCTCACCTCTGGCTAATTCTCACACCCAGCTGAAGAATTCCAGCCTGCACATCAGGCTGTAAATCACATAATCCAGAGAATAAATACAGTGAGGCTTTAGGTCGCTCAGGAAATTTAGTTGAAGAGCGACTAGTTACAAATTAAACAAAACATAAATTATATACATATTTAATAAGCTCCTAACTGCAGGGAATTTAATTTGCTCAAGTACAAAGTAACTCTTCCCTTCATGTAACATCCTTTTGCATAATTTTATAGTTTTTGTGACTAACTAAATTGTTAGTTGACATGTTAAGATTAACAGTTAGAAATCAGAGATCAATTTTAATGCAATTACACACCGACCACTAAAAGAACAACAATGATACCTCGATTTTTAAGTTAAAATGTCGGTTGAAGAGGGTTTTGCAGGGTGAAATGTTGGGTTCACACTATAAATATTACCAATATTAACAACGTATCAACTATAGTGCTGGACTAAATTTATATATCAAAATTTCAGGTTTTACTGTCTCGGATGGTATTTTTGTCCATTCATGACTGTGTGTTAATCATATTTTTACATTACTGCAGTAGGTTGGCTAAGATAACCCTGTTCTATTGTCATGAAATTTTTACCGTGAAGAAAACCCAACAAACATTTTAATGTCCACAATGTCTTTCTAATAGCCCTGAATAGGGCTGAACAATATATAAAAAATTTGCCTTCATGGCAATACTAGCCCTTGCAATATACATATCGCAACAAGTCTAAACTGCAATAAGTCGTAGTATTTGCATATTTTAAGTAAGTATTGTGATGCTGTTGCAAACGCTGCTGAGCCGTCATGCTCTCTGTGCGTCAGCGGCGAATCAAATGAACTGTTACTGTCCCGGATACCTGCTCTAGAAGCAAACGACTGCCGCACTGGAGCACATGGAGTGAGCATTTTGATGGCGGAAGGTAACGAGAGGAACGAGGAAAATGTGGAAGAAGAAGCAGAACTCGTGGCTAAACAAAACGACACCTTGGCTATTTTGAACTAAAAGGCATGTCGAAAACTTGTGCGAAACACCAGAGGACACATGTTTAATCTCCACAGCCACCTACAGTACAACTACAAGGAGCTATAGAC
>JBAMHW010000027.1:7009443-7026992 GCA_037177495.1 Rhadinocentrus ornatus
TTACACCTCTTTCTGTAAAGTCCTCTGAGACAACTTTGTTGTGATATAGGGCTATACAAATAAACTTGATTTGAAAACTTGATTTACTACTTAATTACGATGTCGCACCGTGTTTGAATTCTTGCTTGTATTGTTCTTATTCTCAGATGTAAGTCGCTTTGGATAAAAGCGTCTGCCAAATGACTAGAATAGAATAGAATAGAATAGAATAGAATAGAATAGAATAGAATAGAATAGAATAGTTATTAAACTTTCTCACCTTTTGATAAAAAAAAGAATAATAAATAGGGAAAAATGTTTAGGTAAACATTCATTAATTCTTGAAGAGAAATTATAAAAAAAACTGTGTTGAAATTGAAGTTAAAAAGGTTTAAAGTTAAACAAACTGATGCTATTTGTGTTATCTTTTAGTTCTAATCCGTTTTTTGACTAATGGCTGAGTTATTTAATTAAATATATATCAACTTGTCACATGGTACATTTGATAAAATCTCAAAAAGTCTGAAAGCTTTAAACTAATTCTCAGGTAGGCAGTAGTGTTTAAACCACAAATTGTGCCAAGCCACTCCTTGGTTTGATGCACCAGAATGGGATCGACTTGAACATGCCTTCATGCTGCCATGTAATTGGCTGATTAGCTATACAGTATGTGTTAGCAAGCAGTTGAACAGGTGGACCTAATAAAATGGCCGGAGATTGTAGAATTATATTTCAATCAAAGGAAAGAAGGCAGGAAAAATGTGCAAGTCTTTTGGAAAACCCAGATGGTTGCTTCCAGCATACAAGCACAAAATCATTTAGGTACTTTGATGTTGTATTACAAAGATAAATCATAAGATGCAACTTCATTATCCATCTCATCTCCCATCTCAATTTTTAAACCTATTGTTATGAAATCTAAATGTGCATGCATTTATTTTCAAAAATGTTATACAAGTTCTCAACTTTTTTAAGGATTGGTATGCTGTATGGCCCAATGCTTAGCTGCATTTTCATAAAGCATAACTATAAAATACAGTATAAAAAGGTTGGATTTATTTAACTATGGGTTTTTAAATGTCATTTTTCATTCAAGTTGCATGTGTTTCCAGGAATTGAAATGCACATTTCAAATACCTTTAAGTTGCCTCTTGTCTCTCTGAGCCCACTTCCTCCATCGCAGGACTCTACAGCCAGCAGCCAGTACTCCGTCCCGCAGGAGAGCAGCATAAACAGAAATCCTGTTGCTCCAAAGAAAAGAGCCAAAAAAAGGAGCACCTTCAGCCTCTCAAGGGGCGACATCTCACCGTACTGCTCCTTTTAATCCAGACAATTCTCAGTTTTTAGATTTGATGTAGAAAAATTATTAACTGCTTAGAATATGCATGTTTCCTGGTGCTGAGCAATCAGGTGCACGAAGGGTTGAGTGAAAATAAACATTTGCATCATGTTTGCAGGGATACAGTTACGAGAAGGGGGTTCGGTGACACAGAAATAGCCGTGCAGCAGTAAGAATAGATGCAAAGGCATTTCCTCCAGCCTGAATTTGAAACTGAAAATATAAGCAAGAAAAACAGACATCACAAATGTAGAAATACATCCTCGGCATTTATTGGAATGCCAGCATTGAAATCCAGATTTGGTACAGTACAAGGCTATCCAGTATTACTGAGATCTAGGCAACAGTGATGGTCCAAAAACAGTCACTCAAATTGCATGTTCATATATTAATACCACATTTTCTTTCCAAGATAGGTTGTTCAAGAGACGATTAATACAAATAAAAAGAAAAAAAGGAAAGCAGTTAGTCACAACGTTGCAGGAGAAGACGACCCGGAGAGAACTCTTCTTTTAAACTCACTATTTCCTCCAGGTAATGAGGGTTAACCCCACCATTTAAAAGTTAGAGCGAATAATAGCATGTCTTTATGTTTGCACCTGTTTGATGGCTTGATGATCAAACACATGATTTAATGCTACCCCTACATAACACAGAGAGAACCCAACCCATATACACAGAGAGGTGCATTTATACAGGACTCATGTTGATTAATTACAACCCTGTGAGGATATACAAGTTCATATATGAGGCACGCAGAAATGATAAGATTCATCACCTATTATTAGCCTACTTGCAGTAAACATTTTATCTGAGTCACTTCTTTCCTCTAATATGTGAGGACACAGCTGCCCTTGCATCTTCTGGTTTGGTCCATTGTTGCTCTGTTCAGGCCTGTTGAAACATCCTTGCAAAGGCTCATGGGACTTCCGCAGCAATGTGAGGTCTTGCGGTTCTTCCATCTTACTTATTTCTTTTTTTTTTATGTTTTTATTTTCCTCTCAGGCCTATGCTGAATGCAATCAGGTGATGCCTAAGACATGACTCCGAAAACGGGGTTGTGGCGGCAGATGCTTGGCCCGATCTCCTCGTAGTCCTTCTTGGTGTGGCACACCTGGTAGAACTCCGGCTGCAGAGACATTGGGTTCGATTATGTGATGTCAGAAAGGTGTTGAAGGAAAAAGGAAGCAAAAGAATGGTTAAAATACTCACAGTAGATGCCAGCATTGATCCTCCGAACCACACGGCGTATCTCTGCATGTGATGAGTGATGACTTGCACATCAATGGGCTTCGGCTGCAATTAAACAGTAATACACTCAACAACGGGGGAAATACAGGAAAAGACATGTAAAGACTACTTTCCCTATGCTTTACCTTCAACTTGCCGCCACTCAGCTCCTCGCTTATTTTTAGTCGCGCATCCACAGTCCTCTTGAGGTCCCTCTGCAGGCGTCTTCCAAAGTCCCTGAACATGGTGGAGCCGCCGGAGAGCACAACATTCTGCAGAACGTCAAAGAAATGGAGACAATAACGTTGTAGACTGGAGAGTAAAACTTTGTATCATTGCCGTCTTCTACACGCTGCTCTTTTACATACGATTTATGTCAGAAGTCTGTGACAGTCAATGCAAAACATTAAGCTTGGGCCTCTTAAAGAAGTTTCTATTTCAAGTTGTTTGTGGTCATTATTTCCTTATAGAAGTTTGTTTCTACGGAAGCATGTTGCAAGTTTTTTTTCTTCTGAATTTATGAACACAATTTCTGCAATATTGTGCAAGGATGATGAGAAGGGGGTGTCTACAGTGTTAAGACGGATTTATTCTCGGCGGAGCCTTGACGCGCACCCCTGCTACACGGAGGTACTCCCTTATGATTGGTCAGTTTGGGATTACATGTATCTGAAGTGAACCATCAAAAGAACTCCAACCTGGTGAGTTTACCAACCGATACAACCCCTGCTGCCACCTTCAGGTTAGGAGGAGAAACTGCAACACAACACCAAAACGACACGCACCCAGCGTAAGCTACACCGTAGCCGACCGCACGCAGACGCTGCACGAGCATAAATCGGCCTTTACAAGCTGCTGCTTCAGGATCACAGTATCAGAACCCTCACAAGAGCTAATTTACAGAATTAAAGAAGTAAGAGTTTCCCACATGTACTGTGTAAAATGCCAACTCTGCCTGAGTGATACCCGAAAAGTGTCAGAAGTGGGGTTAAAAAAAGAGGGTCCCAGAACTGTGGTTGTGATGCTGCGCATGTTTTGGTACTGTATCTGTAGGGAAAGGATAGAGTCCAATGTCGCTAAATGATCTGTAAGATAATTACATTCCTTTTGCTTTTTACCCTCCAACAAATTTATTTCATAATTAAGGACGTCCCAATCCAATCTCAGAACTTCTTTTTATTACAAATTAACCATTTAAACATTTTATCAATTTTTTTATTTATTTTTGTTTGTATTTATTCACTATTTTTTTAATAATATTCAATCATACAAATTTTTACGAGGGTGTTTTGTACTTATAACGTCAAGGGATTAGTTGTATCAGTTCTTATTGGTAGAAACCCAATCTAAAATGACTTGCATTAGCATCACGGACAACAACAAAAAAATCTTTATCTGGATATTCACAGTTTTGATGTCTGCCTCCCGTTTGCTGGAATTTAACTCAATCCTAACAACAGCAACACAATCCCAAAGTCTGATGTGTCCACTCCTGTGGTAAATAAATAGAGCAGTGGGTTTTTTTTAAATGAAATGTTACCTCTTTTTCTCAACACGTGTATTTTTGCTCAGTGCACTGATAATGTTCTATTTTAACTTCAGTCTACAGGACTTGTTTCCTGAATGTCTCAGGCTTCTTTAAATGGTCATTTATAAACGTCCAATACTAAGTTTTCTTTTCATGACTCCATAAACACCTGCCCAGATGCTGCTACACAGCCGTGAGCTTCCGCTGCAGTTGGGTAAATATTGCTAAAACCTTCAGGTAGCAATCCTTTAAAGGGAGTAGAATTTTTTATCAGAAATGTCCAACTCTGTCCCTTGATAGAAAGAAAAGCCTCCTTTTCCTGCTCGTCTGTCCCACCTACAGTAGTCCTGATGATTGGTCAACTCTGCTGCAGGCCTGACCAATGAAACCAAACCAATTACCTGCACCCTGCTGCTATGAAAGTGCAATATATTTGCTGATCTGAGCAGCTGTGATTTAATCTGAGGAGCTTGCCGCCAGGACTTTGTCCCATTGCGATTAAGTCTGACTTTGTTTGGTGTACTTGTCTGTCTCACTCATCCTCCAATGCAGATACCTGGGTACCTTGTACTGATTGGAGACCTCTGTCTGTGCAGGCCATGATGTTTTACTAGTTAAAGATTCTGCATTTTCTGAACAATACCAGAAGTCTGGGTGTGGACTTTAGGTTTTTAAAGTCTGCTTTTAGATTGCAACTTCCTCATTTCACACTGCTGGACTGTACTTGTTTTGTGTGATTGAGTCTTATACTTCCTCTTATCCCTGGTTGGGGGAGGTTTTAACAGCATTAACCAAAGTTTAACTCTGCATGCTCCAGATATTACTTTCCACTTTACAGCAGGGCCTACCCTACCATCATCAGTGAAGGCAGGCAGGTGTGTTTATGTACCTTATAAAGTGGACGCCTGACATCAATGGGGCAGTTCTGGATCACTTCATCCACCACCTCGGAGATCGGCTGGGTAAAGTCTGGGTTGGCAAACTGGATGAGGGGAAAATGTGTGATAGGCTTTGTGATGCAGTGAAAAGTTCAGCAGCGAAAACACAAGCAGCAGCAGCTCCTGTACCTCTGGGTGGAAAAAAATCTCAGGCCCGAGGAAGCGCTCGTATCCAACATCAATGGTGAACTCCTTCTTGCTGATGGCATTGATGCCAGTGTACTGTTTGATCCACTTGGAGCCATCTGTGTCGTACTTGCTAAACTCCTTGACAAGATCGGGGCAAACATAGCTGAACCGCTCCTGAAAACACAACACAGCCAATGTGGTTAAAATCCAAGTGTGTGTCGACCTCTGATGAGCAAATGCTGCTGCACTGACCTCTAGTGGCTAAAAAATACATGGCACCCTTACTTCTATGGCATCTTTTTGCAGATTCCACAACAGAAAAATGTGAAATGTAAAAAATAAATTGTTCCTGAACTGCCCTCAGACAGACTCACCTTCACAGCTTTAGCCGTCTCCAGTGACTGCTCAGGAGGTATCCCCACCTCTCGCTCCCTCAGCAGCTGCTGGGTGAAGTAAGTGATGTCTCTCCCAGCGATGGGGATGTGCTTAATGCAGCTGCCGATGACGTAGCCTTCAGCCTGGAGGGCGAACATGTGAGTGTTTAACGTGGCGTCGAAGACGCAGCCAAGAATTCTGATCAGGTGAAAGTAACACTTACCACCGGTATGACGTGCGTGACCCCGTCTCCGCTGTCAATCACGGTTCCTGTCAGCGTCCGCTCTCCAACCTGTCTGGATGTCCAGGAGGCAGCCAGCGCCAGGACAGCCTGACACAGATGGGTTAGAAGTTCAAGTTCAAGAAGTTTATTGCAATGTACACAGCAGCAATGTCAAAATCTTTTGACAGTGCAGGTGTTCAGAGAAAACTAGATCTAAACTCCAAACAAAATAAAAAGAGCATGAATAGATTTAAATGTGTATGATAGTGCAAATGCAAATAATAAATAAAAAGCAAGACAATATATACACATCAATAACGCCTGTACAAAAAAAAAAGTTTATGAGTGAACTTTATTTCAGTCTGGTAGTCTGTGGGCGGATGCTGCGGAACCGTCGGCAGACGGCAAAGGGTCCATGGGCGGGGGGAAAGGCTGCTTTTCTGCAGCACCTGGACTCAAAGATGCTGTGGAGAGATAACAGCTTACAGGCAGTGATGTGCTCCGCAGTAACTTTCTTTTAGCAAAAGAGCAGCTGCTGAACCAGGAGGTGATGGAGCCAGTCAGGGCACTCTCAATGGTCCTACTTTAGAAGGTGCAGAGTGGTGGTGGGCAGGCCAAACTTCTTGAGTCTCCTCAGGAAAAACAGTCTTTTATGGACAGCTGTGACAGCAGTGGTGTGGGTGGTCCATGTGAGGTCCTTACTGATGTGCACACCAAGGAACTTGGAGGCGACCGTCACCAGATCTTATCTCCCGATGTATAATGGGAGGTGACTCCGCCCTCTGCATTTCCTGAAGTCTATGACCATTCTTTGGTTTTGCAGACGTTAAGAGAGAGGTTGTTACAGGTGGGTACAGATCTCATCCCTGTAAGCATTCTCATCTTCATTGGAGATGAGGCTCATACTGGTGATGTGGTCTGTCAACTTCAGGATGGTGTTAAATCTACGTGTAGCCACTCAGTCAAAGGTCATCAGGGCATAGAGGAGGGGGCAGAGAATCCAGCCCTGTGGAGCTCCTGTGCTCAGAGTCAGGGTGGAGGAGGTGACGTTGCCCATCTTCACTACCTGAGGTCCATTTAGAAACTGGAGCCGTTAGTCCAGGATCCTGAGCTTCATGACAACTTTCATGAGAACTATTGTATTGAATCCTGTGCTGTAGTCAACAAACAGCATTCTCACATAAGTGTTCCCATGGTGGGAGAGGGCAGAGTGCAGCATCATCAGTGGATCTGCTTGGCTGGTAAGCAAACTGGAGGGGTCCAGTGACTGGGGGTGGAGGGAACATATGTGGGTCTTGACCAGCCTCTCAAAGCACTTCGTTATGGTGGATGTCAAAGCGATGGGGCAGTAGTCATTTAGGCAGGCGATAGGGGATGTTTCGGGGACATTAACTATGGTGGTCTGTTGCCTCAAAAAGAGGTTGTTATTAGGGCCCGACCGATATGGATTTTTTTAGACCGATACGGATTCCAATATTTGGTAGAAAAAATGTCTGATTACTGATTTATTGGCCGATTTACAAAATATATATAATGAAAAAAATGTACTTAATTTTTGGTTCATTAATGCTTACACCACCACGTTAAAACTGAAGAATCTCCAAAAACATGCAAGAAAGCATTAAATAACTGGGAAATTAAAATATATAACCTTAAAAAATGAATTGTATAAATGAATGATGAATTAATTAAATATTAAAAACAGATAAAAACAGCACTCTTACTGCTAACATAGATGGATGTTATGACCGGCTGTTTTTTTAGGAATAACTTAACCACAGGATATTTGTGAACTGCCGACATTAGCCGGTTCTTGGCTACAAGGCAACGTTGCATCCTGTTCTGGTGCTTCACACTTGTGGTATTGTGGTAAATGTGGTATTAATGGAAGTCAACGGGCATTTGTTGTCCGATGAGATAGTACATTATTAATCTGACTCTGCCAAAAAAACAGCTAAAAATGAAGCTAAATCAATTTTATTATTAAAATTTTGTTGATATAAGACCTATCTTAACATTAAATCCTCAACCACCTAAAGTCTACTATATGTGAAAATAGTGACTGTGTTGGAAAATGGGTATTTAAAAGGGTTAAAAACAATTGGAATTTTATTAATATTTGGTATTTTTGATTAGGGCTGAAAATGATTTATGATCATTATTATTTCATAATTTTATATTTAGTTTTTTCGGAGGGGACTTTTTGTCCTCTGATGACCCGAAAGAATAGTAAATCATGAATCTGACCCTACCAAAAAATATAAATGCAGCAAAATCGATTTTGTTATTTATTTTTAGTATAGCCAAGTTCTTGAAAAGAAACACTTTCTTACAAAAAATCATACCATTTGGGGCAACACAGCAAAAATGGTTGCCGAAAGTTGAGCAAGAAATGACCAAAAAGGACAAAAAAGTCCTTTGAAAAGACAGGGGGATGACTGTGGGGATGAATGGCGCCATCTAGTGGACAAACGCCACAAGGACATCATTCTGCAGACTCCAACACTTAACAGCATTTATTGTTTTATGAGAAAGTAAGACTAAATTTTGTCCAATCGGCAAAACAATCGGCCTGCCGATTAATCAGTCGGGCCCTAGTTTCAAATAAATAAAATAATCTCAGCTACAACAAAGTGAGAAAGCTGTACAGTCGAGCACTAAATTGCAATGAGTTATAAACGTTGTCATATTTAGGAAGGATTAGTGCTTGATGATGACTGAGCACATTTAAATAAAGTATGAGGAATTAAGAGATGCTGTGAAATCAAAAAAGAAGAAGTGAAAATAAGAATTTCCCCAAGAAACTTCCCCTTCTGCTTCACAATCTATGTCTGAGAGTTAAATCTAATTTTATCCACAGCCTACCAGTTGCATCAGGAAATGCTGAATGACTGATTGGATGTGTAAACTCACCTGAACAGCGATGTAGAGGCCTGGGACATTGAAGGACTCGAACATGATCTCTGCTGTGTACTCTCTGTTCTCAGGTGTGTTAAGAGGAGGCTCTGTCTGTAGACAAAAAAAGACCGAGGATGAAAGGAAGCAATGATCTCATGTACCTTTGTGGTACACCAGACCAGAAGAAGCCTCTGACTGAACACTCTCTGAACTCTCCACAGCACAAAACTATTTCCTGACTCAAGCTAATGTTAAAAAGGTGCCTTAGAATAGTTGTTCAACACCATCTGGACCTGCTGCCTCGTTCCAGTTCAATCTCTCCAATCTTTCCTCACCTGACTGTAGGAGAAAGAGGAGGCTTCAGTGTGTCCTGATGTGGAGGGAGATGGGACAGAGTGGAAGTTTGGGGGGACAGATGTGGACTTGACAGCAGAATGTTGCAGCACGAGACCGCGGTGAGGCACCTCTACAAGCCGGTATGCCGCATTTATTTTATAGGCTGCCAACTCTCACGCATCGGCCATGAGACCCCCGAGCACTTTCTCATTGATTCTCTCGCTGCTTTCCACATGTAGGCAGAACACACACATGTAGCCTACAACGTCAGTACAAAGCCCCACTTCCTGGTCTACCGTAATAACCCCCGTAATGCGCAGGCACATTACACAAATAGATACAGCCTATATACTAACGTATTTAACAAAATACACATCAAGAACAATGTCGGCTAATCGAAAAAGTTTGGGAGGATTCCCAGTGGGCCGCATTACTTTTGGGCCGGCAAACGTGGAAAAGCGTGGCGAAGCAGCAGCGCGGTTCACTACCTGCTCATAAATCAGTCTGACACGCAGTGATGAGGGGAGATATTTCAGCTTCACAAACGATGCGCAGTAGATTTTTTTTCTTGTTTTTTTTTTTTTTAATGCAATGGTACTAACAGACAAAGACTTTATTATCCATCATACTTATTGTTTTTGGTTGTGTTTGGTTTTCATTCATTCTTAATGAGACAGAGTCCGTTCTATTTATTGTTTATTGTTTTGTTATTTAAAATCTCTTCCAGTTCCAGAGTAAAATGTTCTTTAGAAATTAAGGTTTTTGATCTTTGAAAGGGTGTACTTGCATTATCATCATATTAGTTGAAAATGGACTTAAAATGACATTATTGCTTTGCAAAATATTATCGCTTATCGCAATAATTTTTGAGAAAATTCATCGCAGAGCAAAAATTGTTATCGCGACAGGCCTAAACAGCTCAGCTCATTACATCACATGATGTATCCCCAGAAGTATCGGGTATGAAATAAACCGCTACCAGAATAACTCGGAAACCCTTTTTGAGTAGATAATAGACAAAAACTAGAAGCTAACCTGGATGCAGAGCCTCTCCTATGCATTGGCATGTACATGGTGGAACCATCTGTTGTTGACAATCACTGCAATACTTCCACTTTTACTTTTCCTGCTCACTTTGATGTCTCAGTCAGCTTGTACCGTTTTAAAGCGGAGCATTAAAATGAGTCTGCAACATGTCCCTGCAGCCATGTCTCGGTGAAACCCATGTGGCTCTGAGACATTTCACCAAACTACACTGATAAAATGAATGTGATCCAATTATAAAGCAAACAGTGGAAATATAAAATTATATCAATAAAGGTTTTGCTATTTTTTTTTACGCAGGAATATTCACCTTCAACAAAAAGCATCTAGTTATTTAAGGAAATCAAATATACCCAGTTTAGAGTCGGATGCCGATTACTGCGTGTACATCAGGTCTTACCAGCAGGAAATAATGGTCTTCAGGTTCTGCCCGCAAATACTTGAAGATGATCTGCTCCATAAATCTCTCCATCAGATCCCAGTCCTCCACTATTCCGTGACGGATGGGCCACTGGGAGAAAAATACCAAAGGTGTTAACACTCATCCTCTTGTCAAACAGAGGACAGGCTTTCGTCTGTGCCCTGCGCATTCACCTTGGTTGCGTATGATGGTTTGTCAATGGCTTCATCTCCAATGTAAAAATCCAGATCATCAACACCCTTCATCATCCTGCGCTGCGCCTGGTCTCCAACTTTAGCCGACTCCTTGATCGCAATGCCTGGAGAAGACCAGCAGCAGGGACGAGTATTAAGTTAAAAAGTAATACTGCTTTATCATGGACAAATCTAGATTCCTTCTGTCCACAAATAAGATAATGACCTTCTTTTTAACTGCAGTTAGCTGACATTTTAATCAGTTATTGGAAAGCTCGTGGAGATCTATTTTTTTAACCAGCTGCAAGTTCTGCATTCAGGTAGAAATAATTTAATATACGATAATCGGATCGTATAACATTAATGTAAAAGAAATGAAAAAACTATGTTACAAATTACCTTCAAAATTGAGCTGATTAACAGAAATTTTAGCTTATTCTGGCAAAAAAAAGAAAAAATGCTAATTAATTTCGGCTCAGCTACACAATTTTATAAATTCATGGCTTGACTTTTCACTATTCAGACATACTCATAAATCATGATTATTTAATATATAATGATCTTAACACCAAAACCGTCTACATTAATCTCTCTAAAAAAAAAAAAAAGCAGCTGGATTAAACTGAAGAATATATACTTTCACGTTATTAACCAGAAAAAAAACGGACAAAAATTTTTTTATTAGCATCATCTGATTGCATATTTCATATCTGCCTTGTGCAACATGTATATAAAAATGCAAACCGAGATGTCATATTTAATTTTTTTTCCTTTAATCATGCACAATTTGCTTTTTTATTTAGTAGTATTATGTGAAAGTTATTAGAAGGCATAAACTATATAGAATCGAATCAGTCCCAAATAAGTAATAAACTGTGATGGTTAAATAAATTTGCCTAAAATGACCCTTTTATCTTTGCTAATGTAACTGTGCAAGTGGAGGTCTTTAATTAAAAGCTTCCTTCACATCCACTGCTGCTCTATTTTTCCTTCCCCAGAGGGAAGATGTGTTAATAATATGCTGCAAGCCTTTTTTGGTCACTTTGCTAGTGTTTATTTTTCTATGCTGTGACATAAAACGACCTAAAATAGCCAGTCTGAAGCCAAAAAAGTAAGAATTGTCATGGAATACATCATCATTGTGTAACTATAGAGAAAAGAAATTGTTATCTAAAACAACATACAGTGATTTCTAGTATGATGACCTTTACTTGTGTCTCTGTACTTAAATGCAGTTTGTGCCGAGACAAGCCCAGAAAAACTGAATTCATGTGTTTTCCTGTGCACTCACATGAAGGCATGATGAACTGGGGCTCTGTGTTTCCTGCATAACCAAGCTTTGTGTACCTAAAAACGAGAAAAATATAAACATAAATTAATATAAATGTTTATTTTCTTTTATATAATTGAAATTTTTGCTGTTAACGACCCACAGTCACTTTAAGTCAGTAAAATAAACCAGGTTCTGCAAAGTCTCCAGGAAGTAACATTAGCGCTGGTACCTAGCAGCTTCATTGAACTGATATATGAACGATTAAAAGAAATTAAATAAACAATTCATATAACGTCGTCGTATTTATTTGCACAATAAGCCGTGACATTAACAGGTGGCGTAAGACTAAAAATGTAAACAACAGTTCTGTGTAAATGCTACTTACAAGCAAAAGAGCAATACTGGAGGGCGTTAGCTGGAAGTTTGACAGCCGCTTATGTGGTCAATGAAAAACAGGCTAACGCTAGCTAGCGTCTAATGATGGGGGTACTTACCCAGTGCCACAGTCAACAACACAAGCCGGTAGTCGACCAGCCATTTTTGCGCTCTTTGAATCAGCGTTTAAGAGAAACTATCAGGCGTCCGATATCCCGAGGGGTGTGTTATCAGGAATTGAGTTGAACCGCTGCAGCCTGAATGAACCACAATCACTGCTGCTTCGGGAGCTCTTCCGGGTTCCGTGGCATTCTTTTTCAGACAGAGTCAGCAGGTTTAAGCAAGAAACAGCGCCCCCAATTGGACGAATGCTGTAATTAATGTGTGTGTGTTTGTGTGTGTTTTAAGTTTAGATCAAGTTATTCTACAAGGAGAGTAACACTAACAACTACATTTCATCTGAAAATATTAAAGTGGAATAATAAGAAAATAAATAGGTAAAAAAAAGGTCCATACCATCAAATTACCGTACACAAACTTGGCTAAATTTGGAGTAATTGTGGATTAAAAAAAAAAAAAAGAAATCCCAAATAAAATAAATTTAGTTATATCAAAACAACCTAACCTCATATTTGAAAACATGCAATTTAAATTTTCAAACGTTTAAGGCTTTTATTTAGTAAAAATAAATAAATAAAAAATAGTAATAATAATAAATGACTAAATCAACCTTATCTTATTCTTCTAAACTCACCTGATGATGTCAGGGATTTAGATGTCAGCCACATAAAATGGTCCCAACGCTACATAACTGTTAAAAATTATATATGAGCAGGAATTAGCTTCAGAGCTACATTATTTTTGTACTTTGTCTCAACACATTAGAGCAGGACCCAAGAAGACTGAAACGTTTTTAGTCATCACTCACACAAGTCTATCTACTACAGTCAGTCTCCTCTTAAAGCCTTTAACTCTGCTGCTTCTGAGAGAAACCACTTAATAGAAAATCTTAATCAACTGTGGGAAAAATTACTTATTTCAACATTATAAGCTCTGCAACAAAGATAAAGGAATTTTCATTTTCTTTCAATGAGACAAGTGAGACAAAACAGAAGTGCTGCTTTTTATAGCTAATTTTCAGTAGGACTGAGCAACAGTGGAGGAGGAACACTGGAAATGGTCTAACGAGGCAAACCGAGAGAACACTTTTAATGAAAAAGAGAAAAGACATGCTTAAAGTGAATGATGATGGAATTGCAATTATTTCAAGTGCAAGAGTAGTAGATAATTAGAGAAAAAATGTACATGTGACTTTATATTCCTGTGACTCCTATATGTTTTTCACATGGATTTCATTACCATTTGTTGTCTCAATTTCTGGTAACAGGTTATTTATGAACAGATTATTCATTAAAAATTCATTAACACTTACTAGGCCTATACTTTAGGCCTCTGAGTGAGAATTACAAACCCATAATGAAATGAGTATATCTCTGCAACAACAAGGTCTATTTAAATACTTGTGAGATTTAAGATGGGTAAGAATCAATATACTGTATGTGTTACTGGTGAAGAATAAATTAATATGGCACATAGCACAAATGAAAAATGTTTTAGGCTTGCCTAAAAACAAACATAACACTTTATAGGTAAATTTATATATAATTTAAAATGATGCAGCTGATCATAGTACGATATGTGAACATTATAAAGTGAAAAAGAACAAAGGGAAAGGTTTTAGTATGGATAGTTCAGGCAAGGGTCTTCAAAATGGCCATCATGGCACTGTTTGGCACTTCTGTTTTCCCACTTGGGGATATCATGCTTTAAAATGTTAAAGGTTGAAGAAAAAAGGTGGTACACTCCATCGACAGCAATGTACATTTTATTTTTATAGTCCTGATGTGCGAGATAGTTCGCATTTTGGGCCTTAGTGGATAATCCAACAAGTTCTGTCATCAGCTTTTTGTGCTGAATTCACAGAACTGATACTTTTTTTTTAAATCAGCAGTTTTTGTTCTGTTTGTGACACCAAAACTAAAACCACCACATAAAACAAATTAACTTTCTCTCTGTTTCCTTCATATATCAATGAAGTAGAAAATCAGGTTAAGACATGAAAGTTTATCTAATAACAAATTAGGTTTATAAAAGAGAAACAGCTTCGGTAACTTTGACAAGAGAATGTGTTAATGCATACCCTTAAATCTTGAACTTACCCACAGTTTTTATGAATGTGGACCCTGGTTTAAAAGACACTGCTGCAATCTCCTGAAGGCTTTATGCATCTGGATGTAGCCTGTTCCCCTTGCTGAGAGGATGATGAACCTAAAAGATAAAACTAGCAGTGAAAACAAAAAGCGGATGCTTGCCTGAATTTTATCAGTTTTTATTTAGTTCCGCTTGACTTTTACATGCTTTACTCTTCTTTTCCCACCTGCATGTTGGCATCTTTAATTTCCTTTATGTGTTTGCCCTAAGAAATAAATGTAAAGTAAAACATAGTAACTGAGAACAACTGGCATTTGCTGACTGCTGCTTGAAATAATGTTTTAAAATGCCAGCCGGTAAAATTAAAACCACCATACACCACTGTAAAAAACAACAACAATTTTTTAGAGAAATAATATGATTGGCTCTCCATACACAGAACTTTTGCTAAATGACTTGGCAATAAAGTATAATTTATAATTCTTAAGGAAAAAAAAAAATGTTTCTTTGTGTAAAACACAAGTTTCCTGTTTTTGCTCATTACACAACTTATTATTTTAGCTTTTTGTTGCTTTTGCTTCAGAAAAGCTTTATTTTGTGACTGTTAGACTGAACTAACAGGAAGACGGACACAAACAAATTTAATCGAGAGGTAACTGGTAAGGAACTCATGTGAAACAAGAATACAAAAGGATGCTGTACTAACAGAGCATACATAGAGGGATAAACAGGTGCAACATGAGCGTAATGACAGAACACAGGTGGAGTCCATGATGGCGTGAGCAGAGGAATCCTGGGAGATGTAGACTAAGAACCGATGATCAAGTAAGCACAAGAGTGGAGCTTAAGGGGCTCACCTGACTGCTGCAAGAGTATTGCTCCCAAACCGGATTCACTAGTGTCCACCTCAACTACAAAGGCGAGACGCAGGATAGAAGCCGTGGTGAAGCATTGCTTTAGGCTCCCAAAAGCACCCCAAAACAAGAACCTCCGGTTTACCTTTGAGAAGGGGCCTGAGGGGGGATGCTACTGAACTGAAGTCACAGATAAGGCTAAGGTAGAAGTTGGCAAACCCAAGGAATCTCTGGAGCTCGTTGATGGACCAGAGAATTGGCCAGGATTTGACTTAACCTTGTCCTAACCTTGTCCTTTTTTACCCCCTCTGGACCGATGCGGTACCTCAGGAAAGAGATGGTGGACTGAAGGAACTTGCACCTCTCCTCTTTGCCGTAGAGCTAATGGGCTAACAAACGTTCCAGAACGTGCTGAACATGACAAACATGCTTGGTAGATCTACTCATCTTGGAGTTGATGAGGTTATCATCAATATAGGTGAGGACAAATTTACCCAGCATGTCCTGATGTTAGAAAATGATAAAGCTGAAGGAGTGGGAGCGTTACCCAACCCATACAGCATGATACAGTACTTAAAGTGTCCAGTGTAGGTGTTCAATGGGATCTGCTACACTCCCTCTATGATGTGCATGAGGTTATAGGTACTATGGAGGTCCAACTTAGTGAAAATGGTTGCCCCACGTAGCTGGTCAAGGGCATTAGATACCAGAGAAAGAGGGTAGCGATTCTTCACAGTAATGTTATTCAGTCCCCGATAATCAATACATGGTTGAAGGTCCCCACACTTCTTAGCTACGACGAAGAAGCCTGCGGCTGCAGGAGAGGAGAATGGACGGATAAATCCCCGTTTGAGAGCTTCCTCGACGTAAGCCCGCATTGCTTAATGTTCCGCCTGATTGAGAAGATAGATGTGATGTGACTTTTATTTTTTGGCAGGGGGGGTGATTGTTTTGTTACAGGAAATGTTTGATTTTTCTATTGTCTAGTTGCATGGGTGGTACCAGGATTCATTTATTACCGATTGTGTTGGTGTTTATTTAAGTTGACTGGGAATGAGTAACTTAAATTACATGTTGAATTTATGTAGAAAGGATAGACTCACCTGTTAAGTGGAAGGAGCCTAGGGGAGCCATTTTGTTGCTGGAACTCAAGCTACTGTAAGGCTGGCCTTTTGTCTGTGTTGGGGGTCCATGATAATGTAGCAGGGTGCATGTAAAATTTAAGTTTGGTTTGTTAGATTTCAGTTATGTTTAGTTGGTTAACTATTAAGTTACATTACGTTTTTTTTGTATTTTCCCCATATATATTTTTGGTAGTGATGGTTTAATGAAGCCCCATGAATGTGTCATCGCCAAAAGTGTCATTACTGGAGGCCCCATTTAACATCTCATTTGGTATTACTGACATCTGCTGGTCATTTGATGTCCAGCAGTCCACCTGTCAATATGTAAACTACATATTGGTGGAAATGTAAACACAATGCTGCAACTGTATTGAAAATCTAATAATATATTAAAATATTTTAATAAAGTAATATATTTCTTTCTATCTATCTGTATCTATCTGTCTATCTTTCATTTATTTCAGCCGATTAAAGTTGTATCTTATCTTATTGGAATGTATCATATAAAGAATACTCCTAAACTACTGATGTATTTTGCTTTCGTCAGTGCTGCATGTGTTGTATCACCTCACTGTCACCTGGAATTGTGCAGAGCATTTCTTGCATTTTCCACTGCTTTTTCAGACAATTACACTCGCGTGAATCAGGGAAAACGGGGCCTTATTTGTCTTTGGTCACGTAATGTTGAGGAAAATAATACGGGCTTCGCTTCAGGCTTCGTTTGGACACGCACCATTTACTCGATGCAGTCTTTGGGGCTTTTGTGTCAGACATAACATCACTAATTTTTGGTTGAAACATACACCTTGACTAATAAATCCTTTCCATTTTGGAAGACCTCCGACTACCTTCTTTCTGCCATTCTGGTCACACAACCTGCAACACATTATTAGCCTATAATGGTAAATACAAGATAACTGTGAATGTTGTAGGCCTAACATGGAAACAACTTATATTTGTGGGGGTACAAAATAATGTACTGGGCTAATATAAGTTGTACCAGACTTGGTACTGCCAAACCTCATTGTGGACACTTTTACATGGTTCAATAAAATTTGTGGAAGAGTTCATTTTTAAAAACCTGAGGTCCCCCAATCAT
>JBAMHW010000027.1:7027092-7050986 GCA_037177495.1 Rhadinocentrus ornatus
CATAACTGGGAAACACACAGAAAGTCCGTGCAGCTTCGTACGCTCTGCTTGCAAACTGTTCTGCAGTGTGGCTGAACGTGCCTGAACATGCCCCAACTAGTCCAGACGGAGTTCCTCCTCTCGCCAACAGATGGTGCTGTTGGACCTTGGCCTGTAGGGCTTTCTCACACTATGCATGCTGCGGTTGATAAAAGCTGAGGCCAACAGTGTTACAGACTGCTTAGAATAATGCTGCTTGGAATAAAGACAAAAACGATTTGTTCCATTTTTACAATCTGTGACAAAAGAGATGGGCAACTGGAGAACGCTGTGCGATGTGGTTTATGAATACGCCGTAGAAACTTACCGGAAGAAAAAGCCAAACATACCCGTGCTTGTAGTGATCACTTAGCCTAACATTTGGCAAGGTACCACTGATAATGGCTCATGCCAAGCTCGTCAAGCTAGCAGTCGGCTAATTTAGACTCAGCCGTTTAGGCTTGAATGAGACAGACAGGCTACTTTACAACAGGGACGGATAGTTTGGTATCAGGATTAGTTTAGGATCAAAAGGTGCCCTCACAATAGTTCAGCATTACTTGAGTAGTGGCAGGAGGTAACTTCGTGCACGGTCCAGCTGCTGCAATGCACATGCTCACAATGTACCTCGTTGGCGCCCGTTTTGCGTGATCACGTTGCCAAAGAAACGACGGGAACCAATCGGGCGTACGCGTGTGTGCACGTGTATATAAGGGAGTGTGATCGCGCCAACATAGTGGGACGCACATTACACAGTATATAAAAGCATAATTCTGATTAAAAGGGCACTATTTTAGCCCCGAAGGCAAGGGCATGTGCTTCAGCACCACCAAGGCTCTATCTGTGCACGCCAGCGCATGCTTCTCATCTGCTTATTGCTTTGCTCCAGCTTCCCCACGACCCTGAATTGGAATAAATAAAACTTATCTATTAAAAGAAAATGAATGGATAGAGAATTCATCTTCTGTCACTTTAAAGAGAACTTTGATTCCGATGCAACAGTGCTGCACATTGCTGCATGCCACTGGTTTGACCACAAGAGGGCACCAGCGCTCATTTCTGAGAAGCAGCTCAGCATCATCATGATCCAGCACTCGCTGCAAGAAACACCACAAGCCCACTTCTTTGTGTTTTAATCACTACATCTGTAAAACCTATTTGCCTAGATGAAACAATGATAACGGACCATTACAACTACCGTTCTTGCTGAGTAGCAGAGTTCACACTCGTTTCCCCTTTGTGCTGCTGTTCCTTCACTTGTTTACTTGTCTTTAATAGACCTCATCAGTGGAATGAAAATGTCTGGACTAAAGTGGATTGGTGATGTGTGAGACTTGATTTCACTAGAAAATCCACCCTAGAATGTATAGAATCAGTGACAACATTTGGGTTTTGATTAATGAGTAACAGCTAATAGAAATAAATTATTTCAGAGGCACTGAGGTGGGCATGCTAGGCTAAATTGCTATACAATTCTGTACAGCTGAACTAAGGATAATTGATTCTCTGGAGGTTTCTGATCTTGCGTTCCCCTTATAATACTTGGATTTGTACCTGAAACATTTCCCACCTACACACAAATGGATCATTCCCCCTCATTTCCTATACACTTACTCTACAGTCAACAAAGTGGATGAGCTGAGGTCCCTCATCAGCTTAAGTATTACCGCTGCCAGAGCCTCGGTTTGACTGTTTGTGCACACATCATTAGAACAAGGCAGAGGAGGGCCTTATTATTTTTAATAATCTCCTGTTTTTGCTGCTTCTTAACCCCAGGAGATCTGCAGTCGGCACTCCCCCAACTGTGATAGTCAGTCCTGACTCAACTCCACCGCCTTCTCAGGCTTCAGACTTAATGATGCTCGATCATACAGGCGCCACCATACACTGCAGGCTGC
Source organism: Rhadinocentrus ornatus (assembly GCA_037177495.1). Classification (NCBI taxonomy): domain Eukaryota; kingdom Metazoa; phylum Chordata; class Actinopteri; order Atheriniformes; family Melanotaeniidae; genus Rhadinocentrus; species Rhadinocentrus ornatus. The sequence goes on from JBAMHW010000027.1 coordinate 7,029,009, forward strand.
TCTTCCTGCTTCAGCGTTTAATCTGCAACACAACAGAACGTTAACTACTGTTAACACGATCATCTCACAACAGCAAAGTCATTATTGTGTTTCTTCTCTTTGTTAATTTATTATTTTTTTGTATGTCTAATGATGCTCTGCACTTACAAGTCAATCATCCATTACTAGTGATACTCATCAGTCACTACTGGACTGCATTTCTGCCTCATGTTGCAAAACTGTTAGAAGGAGCTGCAGCATTTAATGCATGAAATGCATGGACAGAAAAAGTTTAATCCCACAAAACAGGCCTGACTTGGCACAATTCCCATTTAATAATGTTTTACATTAGTTCCTTTCACTTTGTGGTCATTTATTTATTTTTTATTTTTGGGTCAAACTTTAATGTACCATCTCTTCATGCCAGTTTTTGTCAATTTTGGGTCCTTTTGTTTGTTATTTTGATTGTTTCACATCTCTGAATTGTCCTTTTTTTTGCTGTCTCTCTTTGTCCTGTCTATTTGAGATTAAACTTGGGTTGTTTAGCATCTTTATCAAATTAATTTTCCCCAGAATTTGTTTTGTGCCTCGTAATAGCAAGTTTGTTCCTCATGCTAGAAATTCTCTTTTTCATTTTTTTTCCTTCCCTCTTTGATCATGTTGTGTTTTTTGGTGCAGTTTTGATTATATTCTGACTCTTAAAAAAACCCTTTTATTTCTCCTTTCAGTCATTTGAATATACTTCGTCACATGCAGAACACAGAGAATGGATTAAATGAAAAGTCTTAAATAAAACTTATAAACAGAAAATACAGTCAGAAGATTGATACAGAAACATATAAAGTGCAGGGCTTTAACAGAAAAGGGTGAATAAAAATACTTTCAAAGAACTATTGAAAACAAGGAGTGTTTTTATGCTGAAGTAAGTAATATACTTTCACTGGCCAATTTATTTGCCTGTTTTATCTGTTTATGCAGCTCATCAGACAATCACATGGCAGCAACTCAATGTATTTGGTCATGTGGTCAAGATGACTTGCTATTGTTTAAACTGAGCACCGGAAGGAGGAAGAAAGAGGATTTAGGTGACTTTAAATGTGATATGGCTGTTGGTTTATTTTAGAAACTCTTCATCTACTGGGATTTTCACACACAACCATCTCTAGGGTTTACAGAGAATGGTCTATAAAAGAGAAAACATCCAGTGAGCTGTCTGAACCAAAATCCCTTGTTGATGTGTGAGGTCAGAGTAGAATAGGATGACTGGTTGGAAATGAAGGCTAGACAACAGGAACTCAAATAACCATTGATAACAATTAAAGTATGCAGAAAACTGTCTCTGAATGCACAATATTGAAGCATATTGACTACAGCAGCAGAAAACCACATCTGGTGTCGCTCCTGTCAGTTAACAGGAAACTGAGGCTACAATTTACTCAGGATCACCAAAATTTGGCAATAGAATATGGTGAAATGTTACCTGTTGTGATGAATCTCTATCACACCTGCAGCATTCAGATAGGGTCAGAATTTAAAATAAACAAAATGAAAACATTGATACATCCTACCTTTGATTGACAGTCCAGTCTAGTGGGGGTGGTGTAATGGTGTGTACAATATTTTCTTGGCACACTTTCAGTTCCTTAATAATAATAATTTAGCATATTTTAAATACCACAGCCTGCTTGAGTATTGTTGCTGACCATGTCTATCCCCCTATGTCTGGGCTGCCCAAGTCCGGTCCTCGAGAGCTACTATCCTGCAACTTTTAGATGCATCCCTTTTCCAAACACTTGAATCAAATGGCTGAATTCCCCCATGCACATGTTATTCAGTTCTGTCGAGGCCTGTTAACGAGCCAATCATTTAATTCAGGTGTGTTGGAGAAGGATGCATCCAAAAGTTGCAGGATAGTAGATCTCGAGGACTAGACTTGGGCACCCCTGATCTAAAAGTTGCAGGATAGTATAGATCTCGAGTGCTGGACTTCAACAGCCCTGCCCTGTGCGCACAATGTAGCATCTTCTGATGGCTACTTCCAGCAGAATAATGCATCATGTCACAAAGCCCAAATCATCTCCAACTGCTTTCTTGATCATGAACATGAGTTCACTAATATCCAATGACCTCCACAGTCACCAGATCCCAATCCAATAGAGCATTTTTGGGATGTGGTGGAACAGTAGATTCTCATCATGGATGCAGCCGATAAATCTGCAGCAACTGTGTGAAGCTGTGTGAAGAGCAAGACCTCTGAGGAATGTTTCCAACCTCTTGTTGAGTCCATAACACATAGAATTAAGGCAGTTCTGAAGAAAAAAAGGGGGTCCAACCCCAGTGCTAGTAAAGGTATAAAGTGACTGTGTGTAAGTCATGTATGTGAAAACCTGTAAACTAATATCAGGTGAGCAATATTAACAGGAAGCCAAACAAACAGGGTAGAAAAAAGTGACACAAATACTAACTAAACATAAAACACAACTTTCACAGAAATAATTAAAGCAGAAGAAAACCAAGAGCAAACTTAAGGAGTTAACTCAAATATAGAACATGGAAAGGTCACTACTAATACAAAGGAACAAAAAATACAGCAAAACCCATCAAACATGACTTTCATTGGGACTCGTTTTATATTTTCTCTGTGTCTCATATTTCTCGAATAAGATCAGGGGCCACCAATTCCCCGAACCCGAGCACGACAGGTCCTTTAGTGATCAATCTGTGAGCTCTGGCAGTGATCATATACACAAAAAAACACATCCATTGCTTTTAATATAAAAGCTCATTCTAGACTTCCATGATCGCCACTAAATTAAACTCCTTAGCAAATATCATGAATTAGAAACTGGTTGCTTTTCTGCTGCACGATGCATGATGAGCTCAGTTTTTATGTAACATTTATTTACATTACATATCAGCAGAATACAGCATTACTCTTAGCAGAAAACCATTAAAACAAAAGAAACAAAACAATTACGTTGCCATAGACGTTGATGGGACGGTCCATCTGCATATGAAAACTCTCTTGTTTTTGTTTTGCTCTAAATTGTTCCTGTGCAGCGTTAAATACAGTGCATGAACATCTGCCTTGTTTTGCACAACATATTTACAAGATTTTACATTCAACAATGGAAAGCAATAAAATCAAACCTTGCAAATTTCCCCAAATGTTCCCCTGAACAAAAATAAACCTGAATTTAGATTTTTATGTCCAAAAAGTAAGAAGCTACATACAGGTTTGGCTGTGATTTAGGATGTTTCATTCTCTTATCAGAAATCTAAAAGGTAAAGATGTCCAATCTCTTGATTAATCTCTTGATCAATCTTGATATTGATCTCTTGAAGCTTTCTAGTGAAAATTTATCTTTGTTTCTAACTTGTTCTTACACTTGACTAAGTAATAATTACTGTTAATTAGCTCTAAGACAGTTTAATTTCTCATTTCACAAATGGAATATAAGTAACAAGAGAATTTAATGACAAAAATAAGCTTTTCATATAACAGAACTGGCTTGGTTTTTAAAAACAAGGATGAATAAGCAATAAATTAAATGGGCCTTCTTAAACTATTCCAACATCTTCTATATTCCCTGTAAATGTCAGCTAATGTGTTATGGCAGTGGAAAATATGAATAAAAGTAATAGAGTAATGTGTTTTAAGCAACCCAATCTTTTGCGTAAATCCAAGTGATGACAATTTAACTTACAAAGAGCTTAGCTTTAAAATGCCTGTTTATTAAAATAAGCAAAGAAAGCTTCACAATGAACAAGAAATAAAACCAACAGTGCTGTTTCAGCCCAAAAATCTATTGAAAGACCACAAATTAAAGCTTTAAAATTTACCTTTTACAGCATTAAAATAAACTTCAGAGCGGGTTACCCACAAAACAATCCACAAGAAGAGCAAAAAATGGTTCAGAAAAGTCTGTATGCTTCCATCTGGCTGTGCAGCTGTGTCAGTCTGATAAACAGTTTTTCCTGACACGGTGTTCAAATCTGCCCATTTATCACAGGTGTGATCACAGCTGCGAGCTCCAGGATGGACCTGCAGCAGAATAGGAACATTCAGGTTTAAGGATAATGACGTGTGCGTGGAGCATTTTTCTATTTGGTTGATCCATTTTTAAAGAAAGGCATTTTCACTGGAGGCTCTTGTATGAGTGTTTAACTTATAAAATCCATCATAAATTCTTTGCACTTAAATCTTCTACTCTTGTGGTTTCGGGCTTTCTATCGGACTTGGGAGCCTGGTGCAAAGGTGAGCATCCATTAAGCCATTAGGGCATTCATGAAGTCCAACAATGATGCTTCATTGCCTGAAGCCTCAGTGTAGCATCAGGGTTGTACGTCTTTCAATCTGATTATTTTATATTAGTAACATTAGATTACAATAACTAAAAACACTGCCTGGCCAAAGATGGATTTAACTAAGCAAAATAAGCACAAGCCTCCTATTAGATAATTACGTCATGGAGGACTTACTTTCAGCTGGCAACAAGTTATAAAACCCCAACTGATGCAATAAGTAGGTTCTCGTTTCTTAAACAACTACGTGGAAACACATACCGTGGGTGTGGAAGAGATGTTTGAGAAAGGTCAAATCATTGTCATTAAGCAGAGAAAACATCTAAGGAGATGTAGAAACTAAGACTGGGTAAAGAACTGTCCAACACATTTTTGAAATCTGGAAGGAGAGTAGGGAACCATCGTTTTCCAGAAAGAAATGTGGTTGGAAAAACCTCCTTAATAATCGTGATCGGAGATCACGTAAATGTTTAGTGAAATCAAATAGAAGAAAAACAGTAGAACTCAGGGCTATGTAATCAGTAAGCTATGCCAGTAATCGGTGAGGCTAACCAGAGAAAAATTTTATTCAATTTCCCAGGGAGCATGTATATTGGACTCTGGAGCAATGGAAGAAGGTCATGTGGTCTGATAAGTCCAGATTTACCCTGTTCCAGAGCAATGGGAGCATCAGGGTAAGAAGAGAGGAGGAGGATGTGATGCAGCCATCATGCCTGGTACCTACTGTACAAGCCTGTGGGGGCAGTCTATGATCTGGGGTTGCTGCAGTCGGTCCGGTTTAGGTTCAGTAACATTTTTTTCTTAAAGAATGAGGTCAGCTGACTACCTGAACATACTGAATGACCAGGTTATTCAATCAATATATTTGTTCTTCCCCGATGGCATGGCCATATTCCAAGATGACAATGCCAGGATTCATGGGGCTCAAATGGTGAAAGAGTGGTTCAGGGAACAGGAGACAGCATTTTCACACATGGCTTGACCACCACAGAGTCCAGACCTGAACCCCACTGAGAAACTTTGGGATGTGCTGGAGAAGGCTTTACACACCATCATCACTACAAGATCTCGGTGAAAAATGAATGCAACACTGAATAAAAAACAACTCTTGAAACATTGCAGAAGTTGATCAAAAAATGCTGCAGTGAATAGTGAATGTTGTCACAATCAAAGCTAAAGGCGGTCCAACAAAATAATAGTATGGCGACTTTTTCATTTTGGCCATTCAGTGTGTTACATGGAAGTCTGCACAGAGCTAATGAGCTGTACATGCTCTTCAATAGGTTCAGTTCAGAACAACATTCAGCGTTTCAACATTAGCCTAAATCAGAAAGGCGTTCCTGTGCTGTGGAAAACCCTCTGCCTAAAAACATCCCAACCATCTGAAGAACACACCAGTTGCCCTAACATCTCACATCATGAAAGTCATGATAGATGTTATTCGTTAACCTCAATGAGCCAATAAACACTTTTCAGGACACATTAGAGCTTGCATTTCACTCGGGGTTGAAGACACCATCATCTGCCTGCTTTAGAGATCCCACTCTCATCTGGACCAATCAGACTGCACTATTATGATAATCATGTTCTTTGACAACCCGTCAACACTGTAACTTCCCTCTGGGATTAATAAAGTATGTTTCATTTAATTTCATTCATTAATTTTTTGTTTTGATATCACTAACACGTCTGTAGTTAACTTATTCTGGCAGAAACATTGGAAACTTGGGGGGGAGCTATTTTTTCTGGCTGGGAACTTAAAATGAGTCATAAAGAAGCAACAAACTGGGGTTTGTGGTGGGACCATCTACGCCAGCAGAAGGAGCATCAGTGCTGCCAGGAAGAGAAGAGGAGGCCGGTTCCATGTCGCCGCTGAGGGTACAGGACGCTTCCTCCTGGGGCCGTTGCAGAGCGGGGTGCTGCAGCAGGTGATGCAGACTGAGTTTAGCTTGCCTGTGCAGAACTGCTGGTAGCCAGAGGAGGCAATGAGGCAGGCCCCGGATGACGCGCAGGACTTCCGATAGTGTATCCCTGCAGGAAAGACAGAATGCAGAGACTAAAGTGACTTCTGTGCAGTTGCTCAGCTTAACAAAACCCCCACAGAACTGCTGATTCATTTTCCCTGCTGTAATTAGATTGTTAAGATTGAACATGTAACTTTTAAGGGTCCTTTGTTTTGCCTTGCAGCAGCATTTTATAGCAGTCTTTGAGTTATGGAGTTATTGACTTCCAGTCTGCTCTTATTAACTAATATTTGTCAGTGAGATACGGTATACAATTTGTATGAAAAACTAGTATTGTGTTGCACTTTAGAGTCACTTGCACTGTTTTCAAGTGGTTGTTTACATTATTTGCTCAGTCTTCCTACAATATAGTAGGCTCTTTATCTTTTATGTGACATCCTTATTGTGTTTTGTCTTGTGGTTTCTTTTATCTACAAATTTAATAACCCCTTTCTAGACAAAAAGAAAAAGTTTTGATGAAATCACGTTCAAATAAACTTTATCTTTTTAGCGGAACCTTTAATGAACTGTCCAAGTTTGAGGAAGAGAAATACATACAGCTGAAACTTTGTGCTTTTTGATAGTCTCTGTTGTGTATGTGGATGTCTACAGGAAAAAAAATACTCTGGTTCTCTATTTGTCATGTCAAAGTATGGCTGTGCTGAATCAGCGTCTTTCCCAAGGACACAACACAAGGCTGTTCCAGGAACAAAACCTGTAAGATTTCAATTAAAACAGAGTGACTAACCATCAAGCCATCTGTTGTCTGATATACATCACAACACAGAGGGTCACCTCACCAAGCTGAAAACCTTAACTGCAAGAAAATAGCTTACATTTAAATGCTGTACTGTCCTTGGGGCAGGTTTTAGAGCAACATTTAAATAGCACTGTCTGATATGAAGAGACCACAAACTGACTCAACGATGCATCATTTGTTAAATGTACATGGAAAGGAACAGGTTCTCTTCTATAGTCTTGGTTACCCAGGCAACCACTCCAATACTTCTGCAAAGATCTGAGATTTATGGACTTCATTCATAAAATGCTATAAGCAATTACTCATATTGCTTTTATGGTGAGGAGGACATGCTTTATATCTTTACCTAAGTAGAATTGTTACTTAAAACTAAATAAATGAGACAGAAAACAAACCAATGAAAACATAAAAGAATTTTCCTCAATAATAAAAATAACCCTATGCTCAAACTATGCTTGGTTTTAAGGCTTTCAAAAGTAAGATTCTAACTATAAATTATGTATTCTGGTTGAGTCCAGTCCTTTAATAAAGCCAAAGTTAAATAAACAACACCCAGCCTTAATTTATTTCCTTAAAATAGGGACAATTTGTGGACATTAATCACAATGGCTCTGATGTTCAAAGCCTCAGGGACACCCTGTGCCCTTTGGAGGCGTCATGATTCTTGTGTTTGGTTAGTTTTTGGTTTGTTTTGATCTTGGTTTATTAGTCCTGTGGTTTCTGTTTCTGGCTGGTCTAATTGCTCATTCACTTCACCTGTTCCTGATTACACCCTCTGTATATATACCCCATGGTTTTCAGTTTGCCCTTGTCAGATCCTTGTGGTTAACTCCCTGTTGTGTGTGGTTCCATGTCATGAGTTTTGGGAAATAAACCCTCTTACCTGCACCTAGGGATGGTGAAACCGAGGCCTCATGACTCATCGAGTCTACTTTGACCAAAATGCATGATAATGGCTTGCTGTTCTGAATCATTTGACCAGGTAAAAGAGCTTCATCACTTTTTGATGAGTCATTTTTGTGATTTTTAGTTTTAAAAAAAAATATTTTACTTCTCCAGCTTTGGAGAGATTGCACCTGAAAGAAACACAAGAATAAAATAGTAATAAACCAGGTTTAAAATCAATAAACTTTTCTGCAGATGGTGATCAGAAACCAGCTCGCAATACTTCCGTGTCGCATGCTCGACACGTGATCGATCGGCTCGAGTATTACATCCCTACCTGCGCCTATTCTGCCTCCTGCCTGATTCTGCCTGCATTTGGGTTCTCACCTGCGCTAACATATGACAGAGGGACCCCTTTGAGGGGTCCCAGACCCCAGGTTGGAAACCATTGGGTTAGGTGAAGGGCTAGCCACACTTTTTGGTCGTTTTTCTCAAAGCCATTTCTACAAAAATAAAGTAAAATTGTGAAAATTTAATAAAGGAATTGCTCCTGAAACTTATTAAGAAACCAAATTTAATGATCTAAGGCAGACCTGGGCGTATTACGGCCCGCGGGCCACATCCAGCCCTTTGTGCGTCCCTGTCTGGCTCTCGGAAGGCGGAGGCTCCGTCCATCTTTTGTTAACTGTCTATGGACCAAACAGTGAACGTTAGTTGTTTTTTCCATAAATCACACATGTGCTTATAATGGGATGATATTGTTAATTACCAATACCTGAATTTCAAATAATGAGTTGCAGATGGTTACTTGTCCTCTATAGGTAATTAATAAGTATGACCAAATACTTCTGGCTGGCTTGTGCATTTCTCAGTTTGAAAAATCCTGCATCCAGACACATAAAGCCTATACCTCCACCAATGAAGCATGTAACTTTCAAAAACTGCTATGCTGAAACAAAAACTAAAATCTTAATCTTTCACAATCAAAAAGCTCCCAAGGAAAGAAGAATGTTCTTTTGTAAACTAACAGCCTTCATGAAGCCAACAGAAAAATCAGTGTCCGACCTTCAGGTTTGACCAGGACTTCCTTCTGGCACATGTCCTGTACGTTGACTGTGCAGTTGACGATATACTCCGGCGTGGAGCAGTCGTTTTGATTCATCTCCTCACACTGGTAACACTGGATCTGAAGGGCATCTCCTGTCCCACAGAGAAAAGGCAGCAATGAAAAATACACGGTCGTACTTTCTGCCCATGTTGAGCTTCGTGCAAGCTGTGTAGGCACATTAGTTCAAAGTTGATTAGTTTAAAGATTAAGAAATTATTTTAGTTTGAAGCCATAAAGTTTAAGTTTCAAATACTGAAAATATTTCAATTGTTGCTACATATATCTATACTAGAATATATACATTTCAATACATACAAATAGCCATAAAATATCAGTGTAAGAAAAATAAAATATTTATATAACAGTTTATTAAATATCATACATGTCATCCTAAACTGCACTTCTCTATTAAGATGTTAAAAAGTTAGAATTCTCAATTGTTTAAAACCCCCAAAATGGTTTTAGACATTTTTTTTTTATAATCTTCACAAACTTAAAACATCTAATCAAAAACTTGGTAACTTGAATAACAGCCGCATAAGTGACATGAGATAATTCCCTCTTTTCCCATCTGAATAGACATAGTCTATCAAGCCATAACATCCACATAGCCGGAAGGATGGTAGGGTGGTTAGACGGAGCACCTAAAAGCTCCACGTTCAAACATAGGCATTTGGATAAAATAAAATGGAGATAAACATACTTTAATTAACAACGTGGCAGCATGTTACCAAAAGCTTTTCTCTGTTTTTGTTTTGGTTTAAACAAAAATTTTATTTCAGTAGAATTAAACCATAAAAAAATATTATATGTAAAAATGAACAATTTAGGATGGAACTTTGTTCTCTTTAAGGCGGATTTATGCTTGCGCGGCGTCTGCGTGCAGCCGGCTACGGCGTAGCTGACGCTAGTGAGTTTGGTTTCGCACTCGAGCGTAGGGGTGCGCGTCGTTTTGGTGTCATGTTGCAGTTTCTCCTCCTAACCTGAAGGTGGCAGCAGGGGTGGTATCGGTTTGTAAACTCACCAGGTTGGATAGTAGGTATTTTCTGTTTTAACACAACAATGGCGTCCAGTATGCTTCAGTGTCTTTATTAGTTTGTGGAAGAAAATGAATAGATATCCGGCAACACGTGATTCCAAACTGACCAATCACAAGGGGGTACTTCCGCGTCAAGGGGTGCACGTCAGGTCTGGAAGAGGTTCGCCTCGAGCCTCTGCGGAGTAACGCAGAGCCTACGGCGGTGACGCGGACGCAGATGACGCGCAAGCATAAATCCGTCTTTAGACTCCATTATTTGCTTAAGGCTAAAATAGTTTCTTCTTGCTATGTTACCATCACCGTCACAGATGCCATTTTAAAGGTTGCCATGGTTATATGTAAACGCGACAATATGATGAAACTATAATTTCCTGTTGGCTTTAGACTCTTAAAGGTCCCATTTTATTCATATCATTTAACAATTTCATATGGGTATCAGAGGTCCAACAACATTGATTTCTAAGTGTTTTGCCCCAAATTCAGCCTTGGTTCTTAATTTCAGCAGTGACAGAATTCTTTTTCATTTTTGGGCCTCATACACAGGCTATGAGGACACATATGACTGTTAGAAAATCTTTAGAAAGTGACTTTTGCAGAATATTGGACCTTTTAACATAATTTAGTTAGGGCTAAAATACATTCTTTTTTAACTGTAACTGCCACTTTCATGGACACTATTTTCACGCTTCACTTGAAGTTACTCTTATGACCACTGGAGATCGCATATTCTTTGAGTACATAGAACATATTTGCCCGTTTTGTGGAGGAGGACGGTCTTGTGTTGCAGTTTCTTCTTTTTGAGGGCCTTTTGTGGCAGAGCTGAAGCACAGCAGAGAGGGAAGCTTCTGCAAGTTGTATTTATTCGTATTTTCAAGCCCACCTCTTTAAACAATGTTTTTAAGGAATAGTAACCATATTTGAAAAACCTAATTTCGTCTAATAGGAAGTTTATATTTGAGTTTATTTTATCTTAGTTTGGGCAAAAATGGAATGAACAAGCAGTTCGAGTCTGTTGAAAAATACCACCAGAAGACAGATGATGTTTAATATCTAATCGTAGGGGGAAGCATATAGTTTATATTGAGTATCCTCATGGGGTTTTGTGTGGATTTTTATTTGTTTCTTCATCTCTAAGAGCTGGGCAGTGGATGATTTTATTTAGCTTTTGGTTGGGAGCTCCCCTAATGGTACATAAGCTCCACATATGACTGATGGCGCTCTCCACAAGAGTGCAATGTCATCTTTTATCTTCTGTAGTGTTGTGACATTACGCCTGCAAGCAGGGGGACAAAGCCAAGGCTTCCTGACTTTTACAGAGCACATAATCTTCACAGTTTTTCAGCTTGCCTTACACTTGAGTATCAACAAGGGGGTCATAAATTCACTAACTGAATTAAGGATAAGCCATTTAAACACACATCAGCAAAGCACAGAGCAGTTACTTTAAATTAGTTTTAACCAATGGATTTAATAGGTGGTAAAACTCCATTTACACTACAAATGCAGACAGAACTTAATGACTCATGTGCATGCTCACCAAAGAAGTAAAAATGTGTCCTGCCTGCAGCATCTTTACATATAGATAGTATTTAAAAGTGTGGTGTTTATTTATTTTATTTTAATGCTTAAACAGAAAGCAAAGTCAAATATGTACCAAAGAAAACCATGTTTTTACAAAGACAAAATGGATATGTAATTTTTTTCTACGTGATGGCTAAAACTATTAATTTTCTTGAAAAATTACCTTTTTTTTATACCCAAATATACACTCGAGCTATCAGCCTCCTGACCATAATTACTGGCGCAATTGTTTAAATGGCAATAAATCTAAACGAAGACAGCACCATCAAATGCAACTGATAAAGGTCTGCATAATACCGCACTTTCCCCATAATTAATTTAAACCAAACAAGTGTCTGAAACCTCAATCCATCATCTGAGAGGAGGCGCAAGGGAATTACAAAGTCTTGTTTTGTCTGGAGAAACCTCGAGCTTCTAAACTCAGTTTTAGATAAATTCTCTTAATAATTTAATTAGAAAAAGGGATAACTGGAATCTTTTAGATTACCTGCATCCAGGTATATATGTATCTTTAAATCAAAATCATCCCACAATCATGTAATTAATGTAATGTAATCATCTAAACAGGATCCCATTAACGCTTGAGGTCAGCTACTTAAAAAAACAAAACAAAAAACCTCTCGGAAATTGGGTATCTTCGTCCTCTTTAATAACAATTATAGGCAAAGGAAAATAATTAGTCGAAACATATACGAGTTAGAACTTTTCGATTATACATAAATTGGTATCTGCGCTCCAAAACCAGGACAAATAGGGCAGCGCGCAAAGATCCGCGCCAAACCCGAAACAAAAATCCATTACTTGTCTTTTGTTGGCTTCTTGTAAGTAATCCTTAACAGAGTCTGCTTTTTCTGAAAGGATACTCGTGCGGGAACGACATGCCAAAGGGAAATTCTTCTGCTTTCAGATTTAACGGCATGGAAATAAAGTTTTATTTATTTTGGAACAGGATACGAGAGTAATTAAAAGTGTGTTTACTGTGCCATGGACAGACAAAATAATCGTGTTATTTCTACATATCCACCTAGTTGAATTAAAAGAGGCTGCAGTCTCCACAAGGTGCACCTACCTGTGTCGAGAAAGACTCCAAATAAAGTCGCAAAAACGAGCAGAAGCATCCTCTCCCAGATGATGCTCGGAGGAGAAACATCAGACCAAAATTAAAAAGGAAAATTCAGAAGGAGGACGCTCGGAGGAGGTGGAGTAGGACCCGCCGCTGAAGAAATCCAGACACGGATCTGTTCATCCTCTCGGCTGGGATGAGGTGAAAGCTCCGCAAAGTGCCAGGAGCCTGCGCTCCGACGCGACTGGAGGACGAGCAAACCACGCGCAGAAATGATAAAAGCATACCACGTGACGGAAGCTGGCATGTCCATATCTCTTACTCCCCTTACACACTGATAATACACCGAATTAGTCATCGATGATGGGTTGTTTTTATTTTTCTGATGTAGCAGGCGAATTTTTCACATTTTAACACCAAGTTCCAGGACTCCACTGCACATGTAGCAAGAAACCTGTAATTCTCCAAAGGTCAATAGCTCCACAGGATTGGTGCATTAAATTTGTATTTTCACAACAATTAATGTCTTAATTTTTCCTCTGTGTTCTAGCCTCAATTGAGCTGCTGTTTCATTAACCTCTTATACAGTTAATAAAAGTGCACATTTATTTTTCACTTATCCACAAAAGACTAAAACCAATGCAAACTGTATTTAACCTCATCTCTCAACACAATCAACCTCTGTGCACGCGCTTTTGTGATCAATAGTCTACAACAAATCCAGCTCATGAGTAAAGACTTGTCCAAGCGTGCGGAAACTTAACTGCGTTCATTTATACGCGCGTATAATTGCCCATCAAGGGACTAATAATGGTTACATATCCCTCCGCGGCGGTGGTGAACAGTCCCCTAGCCAACAGATTGGTGAGTGGGACGCGGTTATTACATGCGCACGCCTTTAGAATGTATAAGATTTCGCTTTTTTCCCCTCTAAATCTGGATTTACACACACATGCACGCACACAGGCAGAACGAAGAAAAGGATAAATGCACGCGTGCATCCTCGTGCATGAAGAAACACGGACAGGCTGCAGCTCAGTTTGAAGTAGGAAATAATTTCTCATATTTATTTAGGAAATAGTTACATAAAATATAGCATTAAAGTCTAGTGTAACAGACAACATTGCACACAGTAATAATAATAATGATAATAATAATAACAATAATATTAATCACCAAAGTAACACTGCTGGTAACCATTTCTCTTTACAAAGGAACATTTAAGGAAAGATGTGAGCATGACAATCACACTACAGTTTGACAGTACAAAATGTGGGTATAAATACTGGACATCTAAAAAAATACACAAGTCCTTTTCACACTTTTTTCATACAATATTAACAGTTTCATAGAAAAATTGAAACACAGTCGGCTCTGTTGATTAGCACCAGCTGGTCAAATTCCAGATAGAAATTTGGCATAATTCCACCTAAAGTTCAAATGTCTTTAAAATAAAGTGATAAAGTATTTTAGCTCTTATTGATCAAAATTAAGGTTTTTTTTTTTATTTATTTTTTTATTTAAACAAAAAACCCTACAGAATTACATAAGAAAAGATACATGCTATTTATAAACAGTAGACTTAAAACCTTGGTTGAATGATTGGCAAACAATTTCCAGCTTTTTTTTTTTCTTTTTCTCCTTAATTGCATATATCGATCAGCAATGCCCATTCTGATATTAACTTATAGCAGTTTTTATATACAACATAATATACAGCGATGTTAGGAAAAGTGAGGTTTGAAGAGGTCAGGTTTGCTGCAATGCTACATGACACTGAAAAGACTGTTTGGATTCTGGGGCTTTTTAACAGGAACTAAAAAAAAAGGTTACCAAGTGTGAAATGAATGCGTCCAAATGGCTGCACTTTAATTCTTACAATCTTCTTGAGTCCAGTATGTTCCCTGAGCTACCAACAACAAGAGCGTTCAAGAGTCGGTCGTTTGTTGTGCCACTAAAAAACCCAACCCGAGCTCACGAAATAGTCACAAACAAAAGCTTTTATTTATGTAGTTGGAGACAACTTGTCAACTTTTTTTCTTGGGACTTGGAAAAAAAACTTTAAAATTAAACTAAATTTTATAACAAAAATAAAAGTGACAAACTCTCGCCAAGTTATTCCACCGCCGCCCCTCCAACTTCCTAATGCAAACACCAATATAGGTTTTTTTTGTTTTTATTTCCATGTCCACAAAAATAAAAACTTGTTGTGTCCAACAACACAAATAGATAAATATAATTTATCATTTAATAATATTTCACAAAGTGATGTAGATGTAGAAAAATCATGCTTTTAGATAATATACCACACAGCAAGATAAATTATTATGTCCCTGTGTGGAGCTGAAGCTTGACCATTTTCATATTGTTCTAAGATTTCCTTAATTTTCTTTTTTATTCACCATGAACTGCTCAACACACATTACCAAACTTAAGATAATGGAAAATAAACCAGAATTAAAAAAAATTTCTCTCAATATTGCTTCAAAAAGGAAGTATAAAAAGTGAACCAGGCGTTATTAAATGTTGTGATTCCACACGGGCAGTTTTTGGGCACCTTTAACAGGCATCATACTTAGCAGCAATCTAGGAGCTGACACCTTGGGTTTAAACGGAGGTTTCCAACAGTCTGCCATTATTGCCCAACCGTGTCACCTCTGCTAATCACTGTTTGAATAATCATTCACTTTACACTCCTTCCAAACTTTGTACAGTATTTTTTTTATTTTTTACAGTGCAATGATACGAAGAACCCCAGCATGAGGGGACAGGATAAGCTAAGAGTTGCAAGGAAACAAATGTATTGCTGATCGCTCCATCACACCCAGAGTCAAACTATTAAAAGTCCTGGTTTGGATTTAAGTTTCATCCTCGTGTCTCCAGCTCTACTAAGTGCTCTGTGTTGTGAGAGTAAAGGGTTCCCAGGGTAGTACTGGCTGTTAGCATTTTCCAGGACTAGCCTAGCTGAGTCAAGAGATGACCTAAACAGGGGGTTGAGACCAGAAAACAAGTTCAGAGCCAACCCAGTTAACATTATTTTCTGTACATTTCTCTGTAAATGTCCTAATCAATTTAGCCTTAAAAAAAGTTGCTACTAATTGGGAGGTTGGAGGGGCGGTGGTGGAATTGGTCACCACAGTTACATAATCACTTTTATTCCTGCACACTTTTGGTTTAAAACTGGTTATGTTTAAGTACCAAAAAACCTTGGCTAGAGTTAAATGGTTTGGCATAAAAACAGTCTTTAAAAACCCTGAACGTTCCTCACAATATATCTGGTAAACTGGGCTCTTTTAGCTGCGAAACATTGAGCCCATTAGTATAACCAGATGCAAGAAACAACCTTGATGAGAGGGTTGACAGAACTGGTTCACAAAAATATCCAGAAAAGATGGTGTCTAAGGGCCATCAGAGATGAAAATCTACCAAAAAATCCACCTCACAGGCTAACTATACCCCTCAACATTTATCCCATTAATGCATCGGACAAAAAAAAAAAAATCATATTCAGCGAGACTGTCGCTACAGCCCTGCCCCCTCAGATGTCATTTGAGCCCTGACTGGTGCAGGAGGAGAAACTGTCATAGAGCGAGTCACTGAGAGAGCCCGTGGGCTCCATCCTGGGCCTGCTTACGAAGCTGGAGGAGGAGGATTGCTCGTCCACTTTACAACAATGTCTCCCGCTCTTCCCTGCCTCTTCACCTCTGAGACCGGCCAAATCTGTGTCCGGATACACGCTGCGGGAGCTGCTGTGATTCAAATCGTTTAAAGACTCCAAGGAGATGTCGAAAGATGCTGGTTGGCTGGGACTTACGGGCAACTTCTCCATGGGAATCTCCTTCTGCAGAAAAAAAAGAAAAGAAAAATAGATCAACAGAGAGTTGAACAAGCAAGAACAGGCTGCAAATAGCAAGCAGTGAGATAAATCTAAAGTTGCAGAATTGTCCTTCAAAGCAATAAGACTGATGAGCTAGAGAGCATGACAGCAATTTACTGAGATTTTTACCATGCTATACAACCAAATGTATGTCTTGGGTGTTGGAAGACATCCATCAATGTTAATGTGGGCTCCCAAACCCTCCCTGCTACAACAACTGTGTTGTGTAATCTATTATTTCTTTTATTTAACAGCTCTATAGAGTCACATAC
The DNA here is from genome assembly GCA_037177495.1 of Rhadinocentrus ornatus. NCBI lineage: Eukaryota > Metazoa > Chordata > Actinopteri > Atheriniformes > Melanotaeniidae > Rhadinocentrus > Rhadinocentrus ornatus. The sequence continues at coordinate 7,045,881 of JBAMHW010000027.1, forward strand.
GGGCATATGATGGTATTGATTAGAGACTATGCACATTTGGACTGGATTGTGTCATCACAACTAAGACCATTGCTCCCTTCCCCGCAGCTCACTGGTGATTAAACTCAGCAACAAAATGTGTAAAAGCCTACATTAAGCAGCTACTGCAAGTCCAACACGTCAACAGAGGAAAACAAAACAGCACATAAACCTAAAAATATATATATTTTTTTTTACAATGTGGCAGCTACGAGTGTCCTAATGTATTTCTCAAGTGGCACTTTAACAAGCTAGTCACTGTGCCTCTCAGCTTCACCTTTTACAGAAGGCAATAAACAAAACTCAAAACTGCTTGTTTTCTTCAGTAAAACTGAGCCTGGGAGATATCACAGCAGCTATCAACACAGATGTTTTCGCAGGGGCTAGGTACACAGCGGACGAGCTGCCACAGGGTAGGAGGGCCCTCTGGGGATGGTGCAACCCTGGACCATTTAGCATTTTGCTGCAGGGGTGATAGCATCAACACACAAACATGTCTGCATCTGTAATGCAGCTCAGAGAAGAGAGGATGATAAAAAAATAATAATAAAAAAACTTCCTCATGTTGGTAATAGAGGCTTGAGGTGTTCTTTGATTTCACCAAGGCTCTTATGTCGCCAAAAATATTTACAAGAGCCTCATCTAAGGTTTGACGTGAGGCCTAAGTGCCTAGTTCCAGAGGTATATTGGCACTTTTAAACCCTGAGGCTGGAGTACAATGTTGCTTTTAGACATTTCTAAAAATAGTTATCTCAATGTTACTCAGCAAATGCTTCAGCCACGTTTACAACTGTACGCCTTATTAAAGAACTGTGTAAAACCACTGCTTAAATTGGGTTTAATCATGTATTTTTTGTGTTAGGGTTAAGGCACAAAACTGACTTTGCTAGCCTCTCCGAACATGTGAAAACTGAGAAAGAAAGAAAACAGAAACACAGCTCAGCTGACATTAAATCTTTGCAGCTGACTGATTGTAGGTGTAGAGAGCGAAAACAATAGAGTTGTAGCAGTCTTAAATTTTTTTGTTGGTTTCCTCCCCTGCCAGCCCAGGTGTGAACTATCCTGTGATTAGGTGGGCTTGGATCAAAACACTGACTGGAGCTGTACAGTAAGAGTAGAGGAACTTTGTACTGCCCATAGGGTTATAGCAGGAAAAAAACTTTAATTTGCCAAGAGGAAAATTAAAAGAAAATGTCAGAGGAAAATGTGCCTTATGGTGACCTTTTAATCACTAGAAGGTGTGGAGGTTGAGCCCAATTTAATCATAGGTGTTGAAGGCAGATTAGCCTCTCTGGGTTTTAATTCAACACCCGCTCTTAGTGGCATTTCTACTTTTATGTCAGATCAGTGTAGCTGTGAAAATGATACAGCCTAGGGAGAGGAGAAAGTGTGTGATGTGATTGGAAAGATCTGTGTCTTTCTGGATGACAAGAGGTCAAAGACAAGAGTAAAGAAAAGGTAATGGCTGTGCAATCACTGATTTGATTTTGGAGGAGCACAATTTGCCAGCAGATGGAAGCTTCCTGCCACAGGTTTGTATATCACCTACATGTGCAGTCAGAATGATGGCTGGACACATGCTAACCGAGGCTGCAGGCGGTGAGAGCTTCCAGCTGAAAACAAATCCGCAATTGGTTCTGCATTAGATGTCGATAATGGGATCTCTAACTTGAATTTGGCAGATTTGTTCAGGACAAAAGAAAGAATTGTTTTTTATTGTGAAATGAGTAACTTTTCTCTGTTCTCATATAGTCTCTCCCTGGTTTGCTCTTAAGTTATAATTCTTAACGCCTCTGATCAAATCTATTTTTTTAAATATATATTTTACTCCTGATACCCTTGTAAAGTTAGCAATTATAGCTACTTATTGTTAGGAAAAGGATAAGCTTGTTTTTATAAGGTAGGAAAAAAAAACCAAGATTACCTGTTTAGTTAGATTAAGCTTGCTCAACTAAAACCTTTCTAAATCTGGCCATTTATTGGATAAAAAGACGTATAGACGTCTAAAACAAATACAAAATCAAGCTAAAAATTGAGTGAAATTTGGTGTAAAAGTGAATGTTTTGTAGATCTGTAGGCCGACCTGAACATAAACAAATTGTTTTCTGGGGAATTTTGAGGCTTTCAGCTCACCAGGACTAAACAAGCATCTTCATACATCCCATGTAAATTTTACGTTTCGGATGTTTGAGACATCAAGGCTAAGAATTAACAAATTTTCATTCTAATTTAGCATTAAAATTCTGTGTCATATTTATTTGCAGCTGTTTGTGTGTCATAAAGGAAGGCTACTACAAAATGAAATGCTGATCTCATACCAAGTGTGTATTATGATGGACAGAATTTGGTTGCACTGTACACAGATAAACCTTTTCTGCTACTATTTCTTATAAAACCTGCTCAACATGTTTAATCTTGCAAGGCTGCAGGATTCTAACAAGTTTCATGAGCTCACAATCACAAGAGGATCCATCATCATAAATAAGAGTGCTGCGCTGGCAGCTGCAGGAAGACCTTTGGTGTGATATGAGGGCTATTTTGTTATTGAAAATATATTATGCCTGTTTTCTGAATTGTGGAGAAAAAAACAGGTTTATTTAGTTATCAGAGGACACTGAATGCACATTTATATATTGAAATTACCACTTTAATATTATTATTAACCAATTAAATAACTCAGTTAAGTGGTTATTTGTGCAGTTTTAAATATACAGAAGGAAAAATATATATTAATATTTGCTCATGGTGGCATTAAGGCCAATGGTAAAACTAAAATAAAACTGCAAGAAACAAAGATAAATGCACTAAATGATCTCATTCAGAAGCCAGAAACTGAGGGATATTGATGTTTACCTCTAACCTTAGCAAATCACATAATTTGTGTCTGTTAAACCTAAAATAAAAACTTTAGAAAGTCTTTATTTTTCTTTCAGAACATGTGAAAAGTTGCAGAAAGAACTATCCATTTAAAAAAAAAATGATTCGTATAAAAAAAAAAATGGTTTGGACACTTTTGTCTTTTGGAGGAGAAAACTTACTTTCTGTTAGCAAGATTGGTTTTCTCAATCACCATCGCAAGGCACAGTACAGCCTCTGAGTCACCAATAAATACTAAGGATAGTGGGGGTAAAAAGAAAGACTGTCACATGTATGTCATCACTGAGGTGATGGTGTGTCAAACACGAGGAAGTCTGACAACTGCTTCTGCTGCTTTACATTATTATGGGGGTCTGTGGGAGCGACAAAAGAGGTCAGATATTCCCAGTGCTGATATTTATTTGTGCACAGATACAGTTTTGGTTATCCAATAACCCAATTTCAAATTGCATCAAATTGCATGTCAGCTGAAATGTTCTCTTTCCCCTAGATTCATTGCTCAAGGTAACAAGCTGTTCCACACCGAGCTATCTCCACAGCTTCACCTCTTATTTTACTTCCCTGCAGCAATATCTTTCTCCATCCTGCAAACAAAGGAAGGAAAGAAGGAAATAAAAGTAGTTTTGGAAGAAAAAATGGAAGTAGATATAAAATATACTTCCATTGAAAAGAAAGACAAAGAATTGTATGGAAGAAACAAAAATGGAGAAGCAAAACTAAAAGTAAGACAGATGGAAGAAAGCAAGACTCTGAGGAAGGGGATAGAAGAAGAAGGGGGCAGGGGCTGCCGTTAGCGGCGCTGTCAGGTGCTGTCAGGATGATGAATGGGAGGCCAGCGCGGGCTGTGAGGGCTCTGATGGGAGCCGCTGAGCTTTACATCACTCTCCTGAGTGTTTGTGAAAGGTTATTAAAGCCGCTTATATCACTGCGCTCCGACACGGGCCTGCTAGCAGCCACCAAACTTCCCCAAACTACAGCCAATGACAGCGTCTCCAGCCACAACAAAGGGAAGTCCGCCGCACAGGTGCGGATGTGCGCAGCCAGGGGTGAGGAGGTGATGACACTCAGATGGATTGTCTTTCTCTGAAGAATAATGTAGGGTAAATGGGTTCAGAAGCAGTCATCCATCATTAGAGTTGGTTCGCAGCTTTGGAGCAGGGTTATTGTCTGAATAATACCAAATTAATGCAAGCAGGGAACTTAAAACTCTACCTGTACTTACTGCTTTAATTACCAAGTAAAAATAACTGGAAATGTCTTCTAACTACTGGAGACAAGCCTGCCCTGTGCAGGTGGAAGTTCAATTAAATGTGTGCAGGCTAGAAATCTTGATTTACAGGTTTGAGAACAAGTTGCTCCAACACAGAAAGTTTGGTGTACGATAATCTCTACCCTCCGAAATGTAGCCTACCGCGTTCAATTAGGTGGCAGACAGGTTTGAGAAGGAGACAAACAGCAGCTTTGTTTGTTGGGATTTTGTCTCTTGCATGTCAGTTAATGGAGTTGTGTTTGCAGCTTGGCTGCACAGTGTGGCACCCTGTCTCTCTCTGCTGGGATCAAAAGCAAAAGAAACTCTGCTTTCAGTTTCCTAGAGTTCAAGTGGCAACTCTGAACTTTGCTTTCTTAAATAAAGACTCAGCTTCATGCTTTTAGTTTGATGAAATTCTCTCTTTCTTTTTCAAATTGCAGAGGCTGGAAACTGATTCAGAAGCTTATTTACATTGGAAAGATCCTCATGAGTAATGGTCAGCATCTTGCAAGATGTCGGTGTGCTGACAGGTCTGATTAAATTTATCATACATTTCTGAGACATTGATCATTCAGTCAATAAGTGGTTAGCAGCTTATATTGATTTCCATTGACAAACTTCTATTTTGTTATGAACACGCAATATATGTTGATTTACCCATAGTTGGCTAAAAAAAGAAGATGAAACTTTTCCCCTACAATACCAATGTTTTTGTTGACTTGTTAAAATAACAAGTCCATATATGCTGGAAAAAAAGAGAAAAAAATATTTTCTCTGACATAGTTGGGAACTTCAAATTGTGTAAATGGAAAACACAACAGGTGGAAATTACAGGCAATTAGCAAGACACCCCAATAAAGGAGTGGTTCTGCAGGTGGTGACCATAGACAACTTCTCAGTTCCTGCTTTCTGGCTGATGTTTTGGTCACTTTTGAATGCTGGCGGTGCTTTCACTCTAGTGG
>JBAMHW010000027.1:7051086-7062146 GCA_037177495.1 Rhadinocentrus ornatus
TGTGATTTTGTTGTCAGCACATTCAACTATGTAAAGAACAAAGTGTTTATTAAGAATAGTTCATTCATTCAGATCTAAGATGTGTTATTTTAGTGTTCTCTTTATTTTTTTGAGCAGTGTATATGATATACTATATATACAGGCAGAAATAGGTGACACCCTGTGTGTTAAAATCAGAACTGCAGTCGAAAGAGAAAAACACAAAGAGCGTCCTCGCCCCTCCCCCTCGGAGAGAGTTTTTCAGGCTGCCGGTTTGTGAGAGTTCGACTCTTTTATATACAGTCTATAAAGGACAGAGAACATAGCACCAGCAAACATCATGATGATGAGCGAAGATGATTCACACACTGTAAGTTGCTATGCTTTGCAATTTCACGTGCTAATTTACGCTAGCATAATATAGAGTGTAAACAAAAGCTACATTAATCAACAAATGCCAGTTGTAGCGGCTGTTTTTCCTTAATCCAGAGGTGTCAAACATCGGTCCTCGAGGGCCACAATCCTGCAGGTTTTCCATGTTTCTCTGCACCAACACACCTGACATGAACTAATTAGTCATTGTGCAGATCCTTATAGGCTACTGGATCCATTTAATTTGAGTCAGGTGTGCTGGAGCAGGCAAACTTGAAAAACCTGCAGGATTGTGGCCCTCGAGGACCGACTTTGACCACCCCTGCCTACGTCTCACCTAATAAATTAATTTAATAGTAATTTCGTTAGTTTATAAGGACAAACGCACTATTCACTTGGCCAAAACATAATTACTGCTGCTCTTTTGCCAACATGAAATAACAAAAGCAGACTGTTGTTTGGCAACCTTGGGGAGTCGCATATGATTGGTTAAGGAACCTGGAAGTAGGAAAGAGCTACACAGTGCCCCGAAGTTCTTCCATTACGTAACTTATTTAGAAAGTAGAAAAGTCATTGTTAAGTAGGGAGACAGATTGTTTATAGGGAAGCTTCCTTTTATCCCTTGCAACAAATGAGAACATTTTAAATTATTTTTAAAGAACAATTCCTAATTATTTAGCCTTTAATCAGTTAGCAAGGCTAATTCATGATTAGAAAACCTTTTTGCAATTGTGTTGCACAACTGAAAACTATTGTACCAATAAGGGCGTATGGTATTCTTTAGGATAGTTTATTATCTGACGCATCATCAAATGGCTAGGAAGTAAAAACTTTCTTACCTGCCCACTAGTCTATTGTGGTGCTTAGAAAGAAAGGCTTTTCAATGTGAGATGTTGCAAGGAAACCTAAAATCTCTTACCATGCTGTTAACTACTTCCTTCAGAGAGCAGCACAAACTTGCTCTAACAAGGAAAGAAAAAGGAGTGGGAGGTCCTGATGCACAACTGTGCAAGGAGACAAATATCTGTGAATGTGCAGTTTAAGACAAAGATGCCTTACAGGTCCTCAACTGGCAGCTGCACTAAACAGTACCCGTCAAACACCAGTGAAATTATCAAAAGTTAAGAGGTGACTTTAGGATTCTGGACTTTATGGCAGAATTGCAAGGAAAAAGCCAGATTGCAGACTGGCCAATAAAAAGAAAAGATGGAGATGGGCAAAAGAGCGCAGACACAGGAAGACTGGAAGAAGGTGTTGTGGATAGATAAGTCAAAGTTTCAGGTGTTTGGATTAAACAGAACATTTGTGAAATGCAGAAGAAATGAAAAGATGCAAAAACAGTGCTTATTTCCATCAGTCAAACAGGGTGGAGACAATATGATGGTCTGGGAGTGCTTTGGAGGTGGTAAAATTGTGAGATTTGGAGTGGAAAAGACCTTGAAAAAAGAAAGCTACCTCAAGATTAAACAAAATATCACAAAAAAAAGCAATAAAAGCCAAAGTTTTCCCAGAGATAAGGGACTTAAATATGTTCTAAGTAATACTTCTTATTACATTTTCCTCCTAGATGTTTATCAGCAGAATTTTGACTAACATACTGAAAAAAATAAATATAATTAGATAACATTTATGTACAAACTTAATATTATCCTTGGATTATTATGCTTTAACCCAACCTTAATAATTTTTTTTTCTTCAATCCAGCAGTGGTCTAATACTCATTCATGCAGAAAATCTGTCTTTGCAGCACCAAATTAAAAAGCTTACTAAAAACCGCATCCGCAAGTAGATGTAGATGTGTTTTAAATAGTTTCAGTCTAATCTTGTGTTAAATTCCAAAGGGACATCAGAGGTCAAGAATAAAAAATGATCATGTTTTGCTGAGTCAGAGCTTTTTTGTCCAGATTATGGATTTTTGTGTCGGGCTGCAGATGTTGGGGCAGCAGCAGAGTCTACATAGTCTGGAGGCCATTTCATGGTCCCTGATCCTCATTTGTCATTCAGCTGCGTTAAATACTTGTAGGCAAACAGCCACTGACAACAGATGCAGAGGCGATCGAAAGCAATTAGTCGGCATTCTCTATGAAAATCTGCTGGCTGTTCCACCAGAAAAAAAAACTGAAGAAAACCTTGAAGTGCAAACAATGTCAGCAGCAGAAAAGAAAACCTTAGTGAATTTGTTCACGCCTCAGGAACTATTTCAGAAGTAAAGTCGACTTTGAAACTCAACAGGACTCGCTCCGACCATGTGGAAAGTCTCCTTGCCAAATTCCATGACATAAAGGAATGGTGAAAATTAAATTTTTTCATGCCTCTGCTGCAAGCCAAGGAAAATAATGCAGAAAGTTTTATTGAGGGCAAGAGTTTTTTTTTTTTCTCAGCACTGAAGAGCTACGTTCCCTTTCATTATTTTAAAGGGCCTCCTTTGAGCTGCAATCTATGGAAACTGATTTCTTGTTGTAAAATCAGACTTAAGCCTTACAAATGCTTAAGTGCAACCTTTTCATGGGTGTCATAAGAGGAAATAATGACTAATAAAGAGCTTCACTGATATTACAGCATGCCTGCAAAGCCTCCCTTAATGAGTCAAGCCAATTAACTGTGAGTAATGAGATATTTTATTACTCACGCTGAGCCTGTCTCCTGCTTTGACATCGAGGGATGACTCTCTGTGCAACAAGTTGTACTGGGAAATCCTCCTGCTCTCCTTTTCCAGGTGCGAGAACATATCGTGCTGGAAGTAGTCCATGATTGACAAGGATTTTTCTACACTCCGTCTTTTCAGGGTGTCTTCGTTCTGCTCCACTGTAAATGAAGGAAGAAGTTTTAGCCAGAAAGTATAGAAATTTGCAGAATTTTAGAAATCATTTGGTAGTTAAAAACTTTTAACCGGACCAGAGTCAGCCCTCTTGGTTCTGTTGATAAGGGTTCGTTGTGGCAAGGTCAAAGTGCTTCTGGTTCCCTCTAGTTCGGTCTCAGTGTCGCTGCTGCTGCCAGAGTATGTGCACACTTGCAAAGCTTTCTCCTGCTAACAAAGAAGCATTTAGAAGCATCAGCAATGGAAGTAAGGAATGCAACCAGGAAACCATTTAAATTAAATTAAAGCTGTATGTGGTCTGACTTCTTTCTGACTGATCTTATGGACACAAAGATAAAGTAATGTTTCATCCAGTGAAGCCTGGCATTTGAAAAGAGGAAATTAGGCTTCATCAGGGTTAAAATAAAGATAAATTGGCACGGCATTTGATTCATGAAGGGAAAAATGTTTGATTTTGAGGATCAAGGCCTATTATGACAGACTGTGGCTGAACCTGCTGTATCATCAGCACTTGGTGTGAGAGTCAAATGTATTCAGTAGACTCAAATACAGCTGATCTATTACAATAATGTAGTGCTTAGTTCATGATTTCAAGTTGTATGGATGAGTCAGTGGGCTAAATTTCATCATATGCTCCAGTTGCGAAGGGACTCCTCCTCAGATATCTTTCCAGTACCTAACACTGCATTCTGTCTCCAACATTGAAGTTCATCTCCACTCTTAACAATGATTATGATTCCAACCAGGTGACTGTCCTTACAGAAGGATGAAAACTGATCCAAACATTTCTTCAAGATCCAAGTAATATAATTTCATATTATTGTCTGTCCCAAAATTCATTCAAAAGCTAATCCAGCTGATTAAAAACACAAAAGTTAGCATAAGAGCTAGCAGGAGTGATCATATGTCCCCAATCATGGGTTCAAAAAAGAATCTAAGATGGGAAGGTTCAGGTGGTAAATTAACCTATTTGTTGCTGCTATGGGGCAAAGCTTCTTGGGGACGTCCTTTCAGCAGGTGTCCCTAACCTTGACTTCTGGTGCGTCTTGAGCCTTATTTCCTTTCCCACAGTCCCAAAACATGCATATTTGGATACTAAACTGACCCCCAAAGTTGTAGCATGAATGGTTGTTTGCCTTGCTCGTCTCTGTGATGGCCCTGTGATGGAAAGGTAGCTGGGATAGAATCCAACCCCAGTGCAAGATTGACTAAGATAACACAGATGTAAGAAACAGATGGACACCCTGGTAAGAAAAAGAGGCTGGGACTGTTTGACAGAAATTGTGTCAGTCTACAAAGATTAAAGGAATAGTGTACCCAACAAAGGTGTTTTTTGAGCTGTAAACAACACAGTATTACTTAATTGTGATGGAAACTACATATACCAGGAACAAGGTTATGTTTTTCGTGATAGAAAGGTTTTCTACGTCAGTGGTACCCAACCAGGCGTATTTGGGGACCCTCCAAGGGCATCCCCCAAAGAGCACAGGGTGTCCCTGATGCTTTAAACCTTGTGATTAATGTCCACAAATTGTCCCTATTTTAATAAATAAAGGTATGTAGTTCATTTAACTTTGGCTTCATCAAAGGACAGGACTGAAACCAGAACACATTATTTATGGTGAGAATCTCACTTTTGAAAGCCTAAAACCAGCATGGGTTCAGCGAAAGGTGGACCAGGGGATCCATGGCATTTTAGTTTATGAGTGAAAGGGGTCTCCGAGGAAAAAAGGTTGGGAACCACTGATCTACACCATCCCTCCAGATGCAGAAAAAAAAGTCCTCCTCTTGCAGGCATAGAAAGCCACGCCCACCAACGCATATGAAGGGATGTGAGCTGAGCTGCTGTCTGTCAATCATTTCTGCCTGTGCATCCCGCCCACTCTCCGCTCCCTGAATGTGATGAAAACTGGGAACTTTTTGAAAAAAGTGCTACAAAAAAAAATATTGAGTTCCCATTCACAAACTTATTGCACATAGAAACCATGAACATCTGCTTTAGACTCACGAATATGCTTGTTTTGAGTCATTTATTACAAATCGTTGCATCTCTATGTTAATGTGACTTACAGTAGGTGAATCGTGGCCCTTGTTCTTCATTTTTCTCTCCATTTCTTTCTCTTTGTCCTCAGTGGAGCTGGAGAAGTTGCTGCGTTGGGCACAAAGACTCAACCTATTTGTCCTGATTGCATCTGTAAGCCCAAAGAGATTGAAGGGAAATGAGTTGCGAGGTGGACGGTAATTAAAAGAAATACCTTCCTGTTCTAAAGCGTACAGGCAGCAGAAAGATGAATTCTTGCTACCATGTTTCATTCAGCTGACGGACTGATGAGCACACTCATTCAACCCAGACCCATCCAACTGGTTACAAGACATTTTCTCTCCATTTATAATAGGAGCTGCACAAGATCCTGACTCTTTTAACGTAATAGCGTCTGGCCCGGGACTGTTCTACCCAAGGCTCAGACAGGCACCAGTTTAATTGTCTCACATTCGGAAGCCGCACTTTAATCCAGCTGCATTAAAATAACAGACAAAAATCTTTCACCTTTTGTCCAACACTGTTTTTAAAGGCTTCCTTTTATTTTACAGTAATATGATAGAAAGGATGAAGGTATAAACAAATGATAAAGACTTGCAGTCCCTTAATCAGCTTTTTCTGGAGCAGTGAGTCGACTCTGCCTCTGCACTGCCACCGATGTGAAATAGATGCAGCTTAGCATAAATCTCTGGCTGTGATCGCTCATTCCCATGTGTTATTGTAGCTTTAATCAGCCATCAGATTGCATTCTACCCACCCTCTTTCGGGGCCGAGGCACAGAGTACTTTTATGATCTATGGCTGTGCTGACACGCTTATCTAATTGCATTTGTTGGTTTTCCTCAGGGCACACGGGCGTACGAGCGTACGGGGGTTTCTACGTTCTCTTCTTGAGTATCAGATGTCAGTGTTGATGCATTAGCCTCTGAATTAGCTGAACAAACAAGGTTTTTCATTTAATCAGGGTTTAATAAAGCAAACGAGTTCCTCTTCTCTGCGTGTCCGGAGCACTCTGGAGGAGAATGTGTAAAATACAGCGACATTCAATATTTCATTTAACTCCTAAAAGGTAAACAAGCTGTCTGGGCATTCAAGGCTCAGCTTTTAGCCATTTAACATGTTAAAAGTAAATTTTACAGACAACAATTTATCCTCTTTTTGTCCTTGAATGGTAAAACTAATTAAAAGACTGACTTCTAACAGAAAGATAACTGACCTGAGGTTGCTAGTTTGGGCAGTCGGCTCTGGGTGTCCTGGGAATTTCTGCTGCTGGTCACAGTGGGCTCAGACAGGGAGTGGCTCATGCTGCTGGTAGGGGCGTGCAAGTGGGATTTTGGAAGGGAAGGCACTTTCACATTGGATTGTGAGGGGTTGGGGTCAGCAGAAGAAGGTTCCCGATCAAGCTCAGAGGAGCCGACGGTCACCGCATCGGGGCTGGATTCAGATTTAGGGATGTGGCGACCGTTGGCCCGGGTAACAGAATCGGGGAGGGGGAAGGTGCCGATGCCACTGTCCAGGGTTCTCATCTGACATCCAGAGCCTAGAGTGACAGGGAAAGGAGTGTAACATCTGGGATACAACAAAGGGAAAGAAAAAAAAGGGGGGCTTGGATTTACATGCAGCGGAAGGGGTTGTGAGTAAACAGGGAATCTGCAGCAGGTTCAGTTGGAAAAGAGAGAAAAAGCATCTGTAAACAACTGATGAGAACTGTCATACTCATATATATTGTTAAAGTACACGAGATATCGGAAGAAAGTACCTGCAGCCACCAACTCTCAAGGATGATGGGAGGAACACTTAATGCAAAATATAATGGGTTCAAGACTCATTGTGCATGTTCCCAACAGACACTTTTACACTTGCTAATGGTTAAGGTTGGAAGTGAAACGTATATGGCAGCAAAATGTCTAAACAGTATTTTCTTTGGTGCAACTTTAATTATGGGTGTGCTTTTATCTGGTAAAAGTTCAAGACTGCAAGCAGGTCAGGTCAGTATCCAGTATGTGGTTTAACATTGTCTTGCTGAAATATGCAAAGCTTGAAAAGATGTTATCTGATTGGTAGCATATGATGCTGTAATAGTTGTATGGACCTTTCAGTGTTGATGGTGCTTTTCCAGATCTACAAGATTGTGTTTCCATAGACACCGGTGCATCCCCGTATCATTATTGATGCAGGCTTTTAAACTGAGTGCTAACAACAAGCTGAATGGTCTCTTTCCTCTTTAGTCCAGAGGAAGCAGTGTCCATGATTTCCATAAAGAGTTTTAAAAATTTGATTTGCCTGACCACAGAAGTTTTCCACTTTGCATTAGTACATTTTAAATAAGCTGTGGCCCACAGAAGATGGCAGTGTTTCTGAATCATGTCACATGTGACCTCTTTACTTCTTTGCATGATAGTTATAACATGCTTAACTTGTGGCTTATTTGGCACAAATTAAAAAAACTGTGTTCACAGATAATGATTTGTGGAAGTGTTCCTGAGCTCTGAGATTTCCAAGGCAGAATCATGGCTGTATTTAAAACACAGTGAAGTCTCAGGGCTGGGAGATCATTTGAGGTCCACTATTTAGGTGCAGGTTTTGGCAGGTTGTTAAACGTCTTTCATCTTAACTTCTGAGAGACTACATCTCTAAGGGGCTTTTTTAGACTGAATTGTATCATATAATAAATAAATTAATTATCATTGTTACCAATTAACATTTAGTAGCAAAATCTTCCAGCTATTTGTAATACTACTATAGACTGTTTATAAAAGATGGACAGATCATCTGTGATGTCACCCGTAGGTTTCTGATCAGCTGAATTGAAGCTCATTGGGCCGTTCCCACTGTCGCCATCTTGGCAGTGTCACACATATCGTCATTCCTGGAAAATCTAAAAATGAGCAAAGAGGTGGAGCTGAGAGGGGGACTGTGAAGGTAGGGGTGGATGATTGACACCCATCAAACTCTGAGCTGCCTGTAGCTAAGAGCTAACCAAGCTAACCCGGCGCTAACGGTAGCTAACGGAGGTTGGTGGGCTAAAGCTGAGGTGCGTTAGCTGGTTAAAAACCATGGTTGTGTTGTACTCTCCCTTCTTGCTGCAGATATTGGATACCTGTCAATCAAAAGGACCCCCCCAATTATGCATAATTTTAAACTTGACCTATTAATCTTGACCTAAAATGTTTTTTCGTACCAGGCTTTAAACATGTTTATTTCCGCTGTGATGTTGGTCTTTTTAAAATTGGAGTCTATAGGGATTGACTTTGCTTTGGAGCCAGCCCCTAGTGGAGGACGGGTGAACTGCAATTTTTTGCACTTCCGCATAGGCTTCACATTAACAGCGGAGGTTGCCACTTAAATACTTCTTATTTTCCCAAGCTTTTGTTGCCCCCATATAAACTTTTTTTGTTGCTTGTACTGCTTGAATCAAACTCAACATGAACTAATATCTTTAAGAATAATAAATGGTCTCACTTTCAACAATTTCTGTGTTTTCTAAATTTTATTGTAAATCAAATATGGGTTTATGAGAATTCTGAATTTTTTTACATGTTACACAGCAGCCCAAATTTACTTGTAATTACATTGTACAGCCATGAATTGTGATAGAGTACTATGCATTTGAGAAGTAGGAATTACTATTTTGAGATGGAGCTCCTTAACTAAACTAGGAAAGATGGCTGCCAGTAGGAACAGATGGTTTAAAAAACACAGAGCCTCGATTCAGACTGTAACAGATGGACAGCAACTCAGCTTGGCCCCGGTCTTTGTAACTGTGAACCATGGCAAGCATCAATTACATCTGCTTATCATTGCTGGTTTGCAACTTTCTGAGTTTAAAATGGTTGTATGTTTTCTTCTGAGACGTAGTAGCAATCTGTACATACAGGATCTGTGAAGATGACATGTACAGCTACAGCATGTTCATCAACCAGATGGACTGTCTGGCCATTTTGGAACAGTTTTGCATGCTAGAATAAAAAAAAAAATTCTCTTCTATGTGCATGTGTTCACACAAATAATAAACACACGTGAACTTGTGTGTGTACAAAAGAGGAAGGCGGAGGGAGCCATAGATTACACAGCTGTGTAATTGAATGCCAAGCCTGGCAGTTCAAAATGCCCTCTATATCCAAACTATAACAAGGTCCACAGTAATTCCACCCAGCGGCAACAATGCCTGGACGTAATCTAGTTTTTCATGAGCTCCCTATCACTTCTGTATACAACCTCCAGGGCTCGAGGGGAGAAAGCTGGTTAGTTGATACCTTCACTGTGTGAAATTGGCTTTATGCAATGAACAGGCGTGAGAGGGAAAACAAAGAGTCATCACAAACTACCATTTCGTAATCTTGGACACAGCAATCAGATGAAAATGCAGCTGCAAATTGACACAAATGGTGAAGTCACATTTCTACAATAGAGAATAGTATCCAGAGTCATTTAAGTTTAGCAGCACACTATGCTTCTTATTTTGTTGCTGCTTGCTTTAAGTCGTCCTTAAAACCCAAATATTGCCATCAGCGCTATAAACGAAGTTTGGAAAACCAGTAGAGGTAGTGCAGGTATTGATCTACAATGTCAAGAAAGCCATGAAGATGTATTAGGGTCTATTTGTGCCCTGGGTTGGTCAAAATGTTATTTACTGTCCCAGCTCAGAGGGAAACTCCTCTAATATACAATAATAGACCAACATGGATTAAAGTTCGACGCCCACAATCATAAAATGAGCTTGGACTCTGCTCAAGCTGCTTGCATCACAAACTATCTGATGTAAATTCTTTATGTGATTGATTTGTTTACTTGGCATTAATCCTGTAAGCAGAGATGAGGAGCCATAGCTGCAACTTAAAAAAAAATAATTTACTTGTACTTCTTGGAAGTGCTTAGCTGGCAGAATATAAAGAAGCCAGAATACAGAGACAATGAACAAGTTTTTACATGACAGCTTGAAGAGATGTTTTGTTCCATCTGTTGCTCTGCAGCGGTTTCTGCCATCAACACTCCATCATTTTTTCAAAGAACTTATTTTAGAAATAAGAAATTTATCCAAACCCCACAGTTCAAATAACCTTTACATCTGGTAAACTAAGATCTGCAGTGGTATATTATGGTCATTGTGGGTAAAAACAACAAACCTGGAGAACTGGGGGGAACTGCTGTTTCACAATGCAAGGTTAGAAAATCTCATCCCTCTACTGGTTAGCAAGGATGTACACCAGTATGAAGCATGGCTGCAACATTGCCTCACATAAATCATTATGCATGTCCAACCCACAGCTAATTGGTGCTTACTTTATACAAATACGAATACTATGATCTGGATTCCTCCCTGCATTAGGTCACTGATTGCAGGAATAATAAATCTTTTTTTCTAGTTAAAATTTATTATTCCCAAAAAAACACCCACTAAAACGCAGAAAATAGAATTTCTTATTTGGAATTTTTAACACAGGTAGGATGGGTTTAATCTGGACTTCCATGCAAAAGGTTGTTAGTTTGAATTTCTATCCAGCACATTTTGTCTTTTCACTCTTCTCCTCTGCCCCTCCCATTTAAGATTCAAATATATTCTGTGTACATGGCTTGGATTATTTGGTTAAATTGAATGTTTAGTGGCTGCAAGACTTATATAATCTTAAATTGTGACAATTCCAATGGTGTAAGTGGCAATAATGTTTATGTACTTGTAGAGTTCCTCCTCATTTATGTTGACTTTTCATTTATTTCGCCTGTTGGCGACGGCGTGTGATTGGGAGCTTAAAGTTGACCTGGGGAAGCAGTTGAAGTTACCAGAAGTGGTCGCCAAGACAACATTAAGGCCAGACATTGTCCTCACCTCAGTAGCAACCAAGCAGGTAAT
>JBAMHW010000027.1:7062246-7083955 GCA_037177495.1 Rhadinocentrus ornatus
TGAAAGACCCGAAACCCCCTGTGATCCCAGGTTACATTACTGATGATGTGTCCAGGGGCACCATAAGGTGTATCTAACAAAATAGGACGGCAAAGACTTGACCGGCCCGTTTCTGCCTCTTATTGCCTTGACTGCATGAGCCGAGCTGGTTAAAAGTGGAAGATTAAGTAAAACAGTTTTGTAGTGATGCTCTTCAATGTTAAGAAACAGACAACATAACAAAAAGCTAAAAAAAAAGGGCCAATTTTTAGGTCAGCTAGATCGGCGAAAGCACTCCATACAAACAGCTTTTAAAGTTATTCATTCTTTTCTGGACAGGAAATGAACAGTATATCCACCTCTTAAGGGCCACTATGTACGTGTGTGGTCTACCGACATATTTGTGGTAAGAATGTGCTTTAGCGACCCCTTTGTCTGTGTATACATGGCCTCATTTTCTAATTAAATTCATGGGGTATATATATAAATATATTTAAGATAAGATAATCCTTTATTCATCCCACAGTGATGAAATTTTGGTTTTACAGCAGCAAAGGTGCAAAAAATAGCATATTTTATATTTATGATATAACAGAAAACTGATTTAGGTTTTTAATTGTCATTAGAACAGTATAATAGTCCTTTAACTGCATAAATGGTTTAAAATTGCTTGAATAATATAAAAACAAATAAAAATATAAAACAAAATGTAATTTATTTTTTGAAAAACCTAATCATAAATAAGAAAATTGGACAGAAAACACAGAAAAAATGTCCAAACAACTTTTAAGATAAGTTGCATCCTCCTTTCTTTATTCTAATTTACAACCTTCAATGTAAGTACAGTCATCATCCAGTCTGGTTTTTTTTGTGTTTTTCTTTAAAAATGTATCTATGTTTTTCACTCGTGTAGCCACTCCGGCATTGTAGAAACTGATCTGAGTGCACGACTCGACATGCTGCTGTGTTTCTACAGTAATGTAGAAGGAGCTGAGCTGTCAGTCATGCAGGGAAGTCACAGCAGTAAAATATGTACTTTACAGAATTTATTGTAAAATCTTAGTTAGGTAGAGACATGAAGGTTTTTATTTTCAGGGTGTTTTTGATCTTTTTTTTTTGTAGAAATATCCTTTAAGAAGTAAAAGTAACATGTAAGCTTACCTATCATATGTTCTTGACAAGATGTGTCTGCAATGTGTCCGTCCTCATTTTCAGCCTTCAGGTTGATCTTCTGCGTCACTATAAGAGTCTACAATTGGAACAAAATTGAAAATTTGTTAGCAAAACAACTCAGAAATCATCCATATACTTTTTATAGCTGCTTAATACAATTCATAAGGTAGAAAAATGCAAGGGACAGAAAGATTTTTCCACAGTCCAAATGTAGCTTTGTTAATGTAAATTGTTCCTTTACAACAAAGAACATAAAAAGGTCCTTATGCGGTCTTAAAATTAGTTAACACAATCTCACATAAACAACAATATGACATATTACATTGTGTCAGAAGCAGTGTTACAAAATACACCCACCCCATAACAAAGCTTATAGAATCCTTTCTTATACCAATAACTTGCAGTAATTGTTTTTCTGTACGATATCAGTCTCTTGCAGCATTGTGGGAGCTCTCTTTAAGTCCCACTACAGTATTACAATCGGGTTGACGTCTGGACTTCATCTAGACCATTACAACACATTTATTTTTATTTATTTATTTTCTTTGGTCATTCTGTTGCAGATCATCGGCTGTGTTTAAGATCATTGTCCCGTTGCATGAGCCAGTTTTTTTCATGCTACAGCTGTCAGATATATACGGGCTGACATTTGAACCCAGAATGCTTTGGTATACAGAGGATTTCATGGTTTACTCAGTGACTGCAAGGTGTCCACATTCTGTGTCTGCAAAACAAGCCCAAATCATCAGCCCTCCACCGCTGTGCTTAACAGTTGGTATAAGATGTTGTTGCTGTTATGCTGTGTTTGGTTTTCTCCAAATGTGGTGATGTGTATTATGACCAGACATGCCTATTTTGGTCTAGTCTGCAGCCGTGCTGCTATGTTCTTTTTAGAGATCAGAGGCTTTCCTATACAACCCTTCCAAAAGACTATACTTGTCCACTGTTTTTCTAATTGCACTGTCATGAACGTTAACATTTAACATGCAATTTTTTTTCTCTAAACATTTTTCAGCCTGACCTTGGCTGACAAACATATTAACTGAAGATTTTTAAAAGCTTAGAGTGACAAATATCCACATAGATTCATGTATTTTATAAGATTTCAGAAAAATACAACATCATCTGGCTTCATGTTGAAACTTATTGTACTTTTGTTGCATCATTCTAATTAGCTTTATTTTGGTTCAAGAAAAGTTTGTAGGTCATGAAGTGTGGCTCTATGTTGCTTTTCTGCTGGGAAAAGCTAGACTGAGAGCTTGGAGGATGGTATTGAATGGCCCTTTTGTCAAATAGAGTGCTTGCGATAAGAGGCTCCTCCATGTTATCAAAATCCCACATCATCTGGATTAAATTTCAGACATTATGCAGCAAGACTGTCACTCTCCTTCTCCCTTTACTTTGTTTTATTCCTGCTGTCTGGCTTTTTTTTCTCTCAGCCTCTCCATCATTCTACTGTTTTCTGATGGACAAATTTTAAAATATAGGGTTATGATTGTACCATTTTGCTTACTAAAGGCAATCCAACTGAAAGAGGAGCCTAATTTAAGTTTGTATTACATGCATGAGGTGATGGATGTCTTTGGATCAGATAAAGCTTAAAAGCCTTCATCCTCGTGGAAACATCAGCCCAAGTTGCTAATAACAAAAAGCAGGAGATGAGTTGTACTGTAGGCTGAGTCAGAACACAATGTGAATCAATAGCGAGCCTTCCGGGGATGTGATGCTGAAGAGGCGGCAGGGTTGTGGATGTGTTTTTGAACATGTACATTCTGTGCAAGTGTGAAAACCTGTGGGAATTTGCCCGTCCACAAACAAACACACTGCTGTAATGAAGTCAGAGGAATTTTTTGCTTACAGCTGTATCGGCACAGATCTGCACATCCCCCTTTATTTCGCTGTGCTTCTTGGGGGTGGAGATTGCAGGCGGTGATACGGCCACAGAGTTGCCCTTCACGGCAGTCCTGCAAGGAAACAAGACATAAGCAACCGACTCTTTTACTTCATGATTAGCAAGCGTACATATACCATACACAGAAATGTCAACGAATGCTTAACAGCCTCCTTTGATGGAAAACATCTGTCAGCTGGGATTTGAAGTGGAAAATCAATAAAGTGAGAAACATGACATTCAAAGCTTTTCTTAGCTTAAACATATTCTACCTTGAGCGTGCCGACTGCTTGTCCAAGAGCTGTTCATGCTCGCTAGAGCAGAGTCACAACTCAAACAGACAGCTGTCGTTTGTGCCATTTATCAGTGTCTCTGCGAGTGTAAAGCTGTGGATTGCTCATGTTTAATTTAATAGATTTGTTTTCAAGTGTCATTTCTCTTGATAGACAGATATCTGAGAAGCGACAGGAAGTAATCCAACCCGTTGAAGATAATTAATGCTTAATACTTTCAGTGACAAAGATGCTGCTTTACCCACCTGCCAAGAAGCTCTTTAACAAACTGGTCTTTGCCAATAAACACTGTGGTACACTGGATCTGACTGGCAATCTGGCCCATTTGATTGTTGCAGTGGTCCATGATGGAGCTCAGCTTGTTGTTCATTTCTGACAGATTCTGCACCTCCTGACTCTCTTTCTTCTTATCCTTCTTCTTGTCAGACTTCATCTGTTTGCCTCCAAGGACAGATCCAATCCTCAGCTCTTTCTTCTCCTCTTTCCCCTTAGGAGAGTCCCCCTTTTTGCCGCTTAGAGCTGGAAGTTTGCTCTTACGCAGGCCGAACCAGTTTGCCAAAGAGGGGCCTGTCCTCTGTTTGGCCTCGCTGGCAGCTACTTTTTCCTGTTCTTGACATTTCTGTAAATTTTCTTCGATTCCCATCATGACTTTCTCTTCGATGGTGCACACTGTTGGGCTGGGTTTTTTCTCCTCTGTGTCAGAGGGTTTGTTTGGCGAGTCCATCTGGGTTTTGACTGGCTCATTAGGGGTGGTCGCTACACTTTCTGTCTCTCTTGGAACATTTTCCAAGTTATAGACACAAGAGGTCGGAGGCTTGAACTGTGGATGAGAGGCCACTTTTGCTGGTTTACGGATGTTGTTTAAACCAGTCCTTTCAGTGATGGGCAAGCTAGGTACTTCTTTTTGAGAAGGTGAGCTGACTCCCTCCTCTTTCTCTCCCTCTCCTTTGGAGTCTGATTTAGAGGTTTTCAGGCCACTATGACTATTTGATCCTGTCATGCCCCCATAGTGGCTAAGCCTCATCCTGGAGGAATGGACAGGGCTCTCAGCCAACGCAACACCAGGTGCCTCTGAAGAGCTCTGCCTTGACAAAGAATTCCCCCTTTCACCTGAGTTGGTGATGATCTGAGTTCTTATTCTCCCCGGTCCTTCTAACGCATTAACACTTGGCTTCTCGATGTAGCTGGTGCTGAAACTCTGGCTGCGAGCTTTCGCCCCGTTCATCCCCAAGGCTGGCTTTAGATGAGGTTTAGTAGTAACAGATATGGATCTACCGAAAAGTTGACTGTTCCTTTTCCCCTTTTCGCAAACATCCGCCTCATCCAACACATCCGCCTCCTGCATTCTACTCTGAACTTCACCTTTCCCATCTGTAACAGAATTTTTGGGTGATGCATCAGTGTTGTACACTACCTGCAAGCCATCACACTGGGTAGAAACATTTAAAGTCTCCTTGGAGACAGAGTTGATATGGTCTTTCTCGTGTTTGCCTGGTACAGTGGGGCTACTTTTATGGCTTGGAGGAGATTTTAAATAGGCTTTAAACCCCATTGGGATGCGAGTTTTTGAGGTTTTCTCCACTGGATTAGGTGACATAACAGCTGAGCTGGGAGGGCTGTTGACAGCTTTACCATTGTGTGGCTCTGTCTGACACTGAGGGGTGTCCTCAAGGGACAAGGGTAAACTAATTGAGGTCTTCTGCACTGATGAGTGGAGATTTTCATAAGCGAGTCCTCTCTTATTTGCAAATGAGTTCTGAAATGAGGACCCCTTGAGGGCACTGTAGGGAGGAGGGACATTCTTTGAACTTCTATGTGCATTTTCAGGCTCTCGAGCACACCCTGAGATTGCAGAAGGGAGGTAGTCTTTTGTTCGTTTGGAAGTGCCTTTAGTAGGAGTCTGAGTCATGGCAGGGGACTTCTGAAGGTGCTGACTGGCTTTGTCTGCCAGCCTCTGAGGTGCAAGTGCAGTCCCATAGCCTGCATCCAAATCTAAACAGTCCTTGTCCTTGATGGGTAGAGTGGATTGCATATTTGGTGCAAGTGAGGTGTGGTAACTTGGGGGAGGGCCCCTCACAGTGGTTTGTATGGATGGCTGAGCCACCCCTGGTTTATGTGCTTGAGGCGACCCTTCGTAATTTGGTCTGATCAGTAAGGAGGTGGTTCGGCCTGGGGGAGGAGGAGGAGAAGGAGACCTGAGTTTATTTTTGCTGGTTTCACAGTGTTTGTCTCTGGTTGGTTGCTCAGTATTGTCAACATACTCCAGGTGCCTCCTTGAGAGTTGGGGAGAACTGGATAAGGAGCCCTTGCTCCATTCAGCCCTACTGGGAAGCTTGGAGTTAACAACCTTTGGACTCTGTGAAGAAGTTCCTTGTGTCTTGATGAATTTGGACATTTTAACTGTAGGAGAAGATGGGGATTTCTCCTGAATGGAAGGTCCTGAGTTTCCGCTGTTACTTGGTTCAGCGGTTGAGCCTTTAGAGGGTCTCAGTGGGGATGCAGAAGGTTTGTTACGACCAGGAATCTTTGAACCACCGGACTTGGAACCAGCTGCATCATTCGTAGAAGGGACAGAATGGCCTTTGTTTCCTCGGCTGTTTGGTGGTTTGATAAGTTTTCTCTGTGGAGTCAGCTGCATTGACATTCTCTCTGCACTTCCCTCCCTACTGTTGCCTGCTTTGCTGGCCCTGCTCTGATATTCCGAAGGCTTTTCTGGAGATTCAAGAACAGTGTAATTTCTAGCAATTGCAGACATTTGCCTGGTTGGTTTTTCTTGGGGTACTAGCTCTGTGTAATTAGCAACAACTTTCCTACTTTGCATGCCATATGTACCTGCTTCAAGCTTTTCAGCACAGAGCTCAATGGGCTCTCCTTCTGCATCAAATATTGCCAATATGCTCTCCTCAGATTGGGTGCATTTTGCTCCTTTGGGCTCTTTTATTAGACTGAAAGGCCTGGGTCTCCCATCTGCAGACTGGGTGCGTCCCTGCTCTTTTCTTAAGTATTGCTGTTTGAGGATCTTGGCAGCATCCCTTGACAGCCTCTTGAAATCCCTCTCTACTTGCTCTGATGACTGGCTACAAGAAGTTCGGACATCACTGGACTCTGAATTCAGTTCCCGTGGATCATCCACGTCAGAGATGTGATTAGGACCCCCTGGGTCAGGAGGATTGAATTGCATGCGGGATGGTTTAGTAAAAGCTGATTTTCGTCCTTCTGGGAGAAAACTGTTAATAAAACTCATAAGCTTCTCTGGACGCTCTTTTGAGTCATAGCCAGGGCAGGGTTTTGCCTCCACAGGACCTGCGGTATCATCTTCTGCAGCTCCACTTTCCTGTGTTCCCTCCCAGCTACATAAGCTGTCTGAGATGCTATGGGAGAGCTTCTTACAATGAAACCAGTTGTCCTTGGTGGGGATGTTATCTCTGCAACCGGATTGTGCTAATTCATCATCAGCATCATCAGAATTGTAGGAGAACTGCTTGCCCCGAGCAGCTAAAGCTCTGCCAACATGAGTCGGCTTGGTCACTCCCTTACTGCTGCTCTTGATGCCCAGCGAGTAGATGCCCTCATTGGAGTTCATGCAGTCTTTGTAACCGGATTTGGAGACCTTTGATGAACAGGAGGAGCTCCTGTGTCTCCTCCTCTGGAGCTTTCTTAGTCCCTCTAGTATGTGGCTCTCCTTGCGCCTTGTGGGTGGTTGCTCCTCTGGAGGAGCACAGATATTACTGGGGGCTGATGAACCCAAACTCAGCCTCTTCTCCCATGTCAAAGACGACTACAAGACAAAAGGAAAAGGGTTCGTGTTTTTTTTAAAGGTTGAACAATTTACATTTCATGGCACTTTTTTCAACATAAAATGTATTATATTGTGTGTTTATGAGTTGTTTTGGTGTACAACTATTTTTTTTAACCTCATATCATCAAGCTCTAACAAGAAGATAAGGGATTAATTAGGGTCTGAAAAAAAGTGCCTCTTGATGAGCTGCCACATATGACCGTTTTGTAGAACTGATGTCTGGGGTTTACCATTTTCCCACAGGAGCGGCCATCATTCCAGGTGTAGGAGCCGCTAGAGAATTCACTACAAGCGCTTGACAGGGATAATTCACTACTGCTGCAGCTGCTGCGTGGGTAGAGAGGCGCAGGCACTGTCAGACTCAGCTGGCTCAGACACTTGGCCACGGGGAGACTTGCCGTTCCATTCAGCTGAACCTCCTGTGAGAAAGTGGAAAGAGAATCGAAAAGGATAACTTGTTAAGTCAGTGTAGAGATAAGGAATGATAAAGTGTAAGCAGGTTTTCTGACAATGATTGCTGCACGTCTATTTGCCATCTTGCTGTTAATTTTGTGATGAAAGATTTTTAACAAAGCTTTGACAGACCAGTCAATTACTTTTGCTTGCAAACTTAGGGGGAAAAAATTTTTTGCATGTGCATTCACCACAGCATGGCAGATGTTTATCTAATTACAATTTCATTGCAGAGTTAAAGAGAGATTTAACTAATCTCATAGAAGTGTCACTTGTGTGTATCACCTAACAGCCTATTTTAGGATATGTACATATTTGGATGATTCATAATTCACAATGTGGGCATTAATTCTTTATTCACTCGGCCTTCCTTCACTCTGATAGCACACATTACAGTTTATCAGGTGGCATTCTCAGAGGGGTAAGAGTAGACCAAACTCATTTTCAGGCTTTAATGCATAATACATAAGATGACTAATGTACCACAGTGTCCTATAGAGTCATTTTTACTGACGACAAGTCTCAATCGATGGCTTTCTGGTAATATGACAAGGATTTATTCCTCTTAATGCCGAGTGATACCACCAGCTCTTCTTGCTGAGAGCACAGAAGGGGTCACAGCTTCACATTGTCAGGCCTGTATTTTAATATCTCGCAATGATTTCTTGAAGGGAGTGATTATGGCACAGAGCAATATGGAATGGGAACAAAGATACTCGGCCTCCTGCATCTTTTCCCCATTATGCTTACATTGGAGGGAGAGTCTGTATTCCTGGAAAGAAGGAAAGCCTTGCTTCTCTCTGGCTCCAGTAGCAAATCTGCTGCAGACAGATCCATTATCCGAGAGTGGAGTTTCTGAAAGTCAAAAAGGGAGGACATGCAACAGTGAAATTTGACTTCGGGGAGATCAAGAGATAGAAATTGTCCTCATTTTAAGATCCAAGACGCAGGAGATTCCCTGAAAGGTTTTTATCAAAACTTTTAAACAAATTTGTTATGAACTTAAAGCATGAATAATAAATAAAATGATTATTGGTATTTATTCCCCTTATTTTCTAACCATCTAAACTGTCAGCCGAGCAGTAATTTACCCATCAGATTCCCACCCATCGTAAACCGATTCATACTACTCCCCCTCAAAGTCATTAATGTCGTCAGCTGGAAATAAAAAAAAATCGTGAATAGGAAATAATTGCATTGGGGAGTAAGGGATCCCTTTGATTTTCTTTTCTTTTTTTTTTTTCTTCATTTGTGCGCAAGCCTCTTTTGTTAGCTAACTCTCGTGCTTAAGAAGGGAAAGAAACTAAACCAAATACATTTCCACATATTAATCTAAAAACTTAATTACACTGGATTCCCTCTGCTCAGATGAGTCAAATGAACTTAAAATGGAAATATAGAGGGGAAGAACACTTGATCTTAGGCAGCATTTCCCACCACAGTAACACTAATGCTCACTCAGGGATTATTTCATAGTATTTACTTCTATTTTCTCTATTTTTCCTTAAACTTAAAGTTCATGTTGTATATTTGTAGAGGAATAAATATCAATATCATGTAAATAATGTTATAAAATATAATTCCCTTTTAATTCCATAAATCTAAAAAAAAAAAAAAAAAAAAAAAAAGCCAACTTCAGCCCATGTTATCTTTCTTTGGAGAAACCTCTTTTCTGAATCCTTTTAAGGGAAAACTGACTTCCAAAACAAAGCAGCACCCAATGACATCAAAACTTTAACTGCTTTCTTGGTCTCTTAAGAACAAACAACCTGCATTACTTTGCCTGCAGCCAAAACACAACCATTCCATGTTTTGTTTTGTTTTCTCCTCCACAACTTTTTGCCAAAGACCCAACAGAAAAGCTTCTTTTCGTATTAGTGCAAGACAGCGAATAAGCTCACAAAGAGGCTTTTCAGTCAGCAAGCAGATCGATGCACTCTTGCAAACAGTTTTTGTTCATACGGGAAAAAGAAACAGACAGTTTCTGTTCCTTTAGAATTTGATTAAAAAAATCTGTTTGATGTATAATATAGAAATGTCATTTATGAAATATTATTAACATAAATTTACGATTATTATTTCACATTCAGTGAACCTGAACGTCTTTTGTCCCAGTTATAATTTGTTAAGCGCTCATGCCGCATCAATGGGTCTCCCTGCTGTCCATGCAGGATGGGGAGTGGCTATGGTGTTGCAGGAGCCTCTGATCTTATCGTGGGGTGCAGGATTTCACCTCCTCAGCATCCTCATCAAGGATTCAGTCGATAATGACACGGGGTCATGGGGGAAGATAGTTGAGGGAAACGGTAGATGGTAAGACTGGCTTTTTGAGGTTGAAGGCCGAGATCAAAGTCAAACATGTTAATTATGAAGTTTCTGTTAATGCGGGGATAAATACTGTAATATATCATGCAAATACTGGAATTTTAATCTTTTAAATAATTACATTAGTCTGGAAGCCAATTCGAAATTTTTGTAAGCAATATTAAAGAAGGATTATTAAGGATATATATATGTTTTTGTTTTTTTTTTTGCTTTTGTTTTGATAGCGGTCATATTTGTAGATAATGAATAGCAGCAATAGGCAGCTTCCAAGCAAATCGTTCAGTATTGGCCCCAGCTGTCAAAAACACATCCACACACATCCAGCAATACACCCACACACATTTAACAGCAGCCACAGAAAAGAGAAAAGACAAAAACCTGTTTCCTGCAAAATGCTCACCTGCATCGTATGATCTACATTTCAACTTTCCTCAGCTTTTTCAGCATTTTTTGTCATTGTTTTGGATTCCTGTTTGTTCGTTTGACATGGATCTTTATTTTTTGTGCTCACTTGGTGTCCTCAGGTTTTTGGACTTTCGTTGCTCAGTTTCTATTCCTGCCTACTCCTAGCCCGCTTTCTTCAGTATATTGAATTAAATGGCAGGATTTTTCAGTGATGTGACAAACAGTTTGTTTAAATCATATTATTTTCACGGTGCTTATGCTATTGTTGATCATCACACATTATATGTTTTCTGTGTTGTACTAGATTATTTTATTGTGTTAGGTTGGAAGAAACTGCTTTGCTACAAAAACTACAATTATTTTACTGTTGCAAGAAATGTTTTTCTTTCTGTAAAAATTCTTAATTTTGTTTAAAAAAAATGTATTCACACAAATCTGAATCAATAATGTGTGCCTACAACCTGTCAATTTACATGAGCAGTAATGAGGTCATGCCGTTCACAGTGCATTCTGTGGCTGTGAGTTAGTTAGAAAAAAGGGGGAAAAAACAAGCATTTGTCCCAGTAATTGGTGACTCATGCCACTTGCCTGTCATATTTAATGAGCAGCATTACTGGCTGATAGTGTACACCTTGCATGGCATAGTGCATGGTTTGAAAAACAGCCCTATTTTTTCTTTTATTTCTTAATTTTGGAATTTTACAGAATAAAATTTTGGCATTTTAAAGAAACTAATTTAGCTGTGAGGTGCACATCTGGTACAGTTCCTATCAAAAACATTAGGGTTCTTTATCAGAGGAACTCGAGACGCCCAAAGGGAACTAGGGAACATTTAATTACTGATAAGCTAAAAGGTCCAGAGCTGGATGGGAAACTGAACACTCATAAGGTTGATTAAGTCTCCCTCTGCTTGAGGCTTGAGAAAAAAAAAGAAAAAGGAAGAGAGATGAAAAGTCCCTTGATTATTTCATATCCTCATTAAAAACTCTGCTGTAATGGTTTAGCCATTTAAAAAAAAAAGTATTTTCAAAATGACAAAAAACTTCTCTAAGCAAGTTCTCCTGTGAAAACAGA
Source organism: Rhadinocentrus ornatus (assembly GCA_037177495.1). Taxonomy (NCBI): domain Eukaryota; kingdom Metazoa; phylum Chordata; class Actinopteri; order Atheriniformes; family Melanotaeniidae; genus Rhadinocentrus; species Rhadinocentrus ornatus. The sequence goes on from JBAMHW010000027.1 coordinate 7,073,639, forward strand.
AAACCCACATAAATTACTTAAATAAATATGTTTGCTGAATTGTTTCTCTAAAATAAATATGTGGCTAGTTAGCCTAGCACGAAGACTTTAAATAAGTGGAAATATGGCTTTTATTCAACAGAGAGGGAAGAAGAGTCAACATAGCAATTAAAAAGTTCAAAACAAAGATTTAAATATTTTAATCCACAGAAATACAAACACACAATGACAATGAATTTGGTTCCTCCTGTTAGTTTTCCTTCAGCAATCAGTCTCTTTTTATAGTTAGCCTAGCTTATTTACTTAGGCTTAGTTAACTTTGCTAAGCACCAAAGCTTTAAAAGAGAACACAGCTTTTATGCAATAGAGATGAAAGAAAAAATCATAATAAATTGGCTTTTCAGAAGTAAACAAGAAAGATTTAAATGTTTTAATTCACACAGATACAAATATATGATAAAGTATTAGTTTCCCTTGCTAACTTTCCTCCTGTTAGCATTAGCAGCCTCCCTCCATGAATACTAAGCTGACACAACTGTGAGAGAAGCCTGTCAACTAACTTGCTGCTTGCCTATTCTGTTTTACTGAGGCCTACTTTCACAGTACATTATGAAATTATCAGGTAATAAAAATAATCATAATTATGCAAATGCCCTTTTTTGTGGCACACACCATAAATTATAAGATGTTAAGAGTTAAATGTTTCTTTTGGGTATGTATGGATCCATTATGGAGGATACCGAATGGCAAGCTGTGATGTCTGGTGGTCATAGTCTCATAAGATGGATAAAGAGAGTGATATTGCTCTTCTCATATAACTTACTGAAAAGCAAATAGTTTCAAAGTATGTATCATAAATAGATTTTCAGTGGGATGTCCCCATTCTCCATGACGTTAATAAATATAGCTGTTTTTAACAGCTCTCCCACACATAACTGCAGAACTCATCATAAATGCACCAAACATTCGGAGTGATCACATTATGATTAATTCCTACATTGAATCACCCTTTTGATAGTGAAAAAGCTGTCAAAAATAATGATCGGATATGTAATGGCTGAAGCTAATTTTGTATCTCTGTCATAAAAATGGACACTAAATTACCTTGTTGCTCTCACACTCATCTCTACACAAACGATTTATGTCCTTCTGACCTATGACTAGTATACATATATTTAATCTAAGCCTACTATTAGTGTATTTTTAGCTGAATCCCATCAAAATGTGGGGAAAGAACATTCTCAGCTGAGTGCCAACATGATAAAGCTTCTATGTTTCTAGCATCTTCCGAAATTCCAACAGTTGATCCCCATATTGGTATCATTAATATCTCATTTCAAATATTTTATAATGCAGATCGCTTGATGTTTCTCTTAGTTAAATAAGTAGCAGCTAGAAACTGATAGGTTTTTCAAAGCATTCATAGCCATATTTTTTCTATCTACTTTCTTTTCCTTATTATTATTATTTTTTACCTCTTCTTATATTGCCCTCAGTTCCTTACCTCCACCTTCTTGTCTTGGCACCCCCGCTTCTCTGCTCTTTTTTTCTCTCTATTTCCATTTTCACCTTCCTGTCCTTCATCTCTTACCTACCCTTCTTCTTCTCTTGCTCATCTCTTTTGGCTTACTTTTCTTGTCTGGGTAGACTGACAAGCTCGATGTCCTTTGCTTTTTTCCTTTGACATCTTGCTAGCTTGGGAGCGAAGAACCCTGCGGCATTTTGCTCAATTATGTGAAATCCTCCTTTTCAAACTTCCTACTGCGATACTATAGCACAGTTGAGATGGTTACAGCTAACAGCGGCAGGTCCATCTTGCTCACAATTACACCTTAAAGAACCAGCTGGAAATCTCACATGAACACTTTTCAGTAAATTACTGCTTTCCAAGGGACCAAAAAGGATGACCAATGCAATTTTTATCTGAAGAATGTACAGTTAGTGTGGAAAAAAGTACAAGGCTGAATATTTGATGGCCACAAAAGTAACACCGTATATCGTAGTTGTTGTGCTGCCAGAATGCAGTGCAATCCAAACCTTTTTAGATAGTTAGGTAATTTAAATTGGATCCCTGCACACCACAGTCCTTACAATGCACATGTGATTCCTAAAAACCATAAGAACACTGAAAAATGACTTGTGCTATCTTGTAGGGGACTTATAAGGATGAAAATTAAACAAAACAAGAGATTTTTAAAAAAAAGTGAAAAACAGAGCAACACCAAGAAAGAAAACTAAATGAAAAAGAACATTATCTCTATCAATGATTCAGGCAGTTTAATGCTGTTGATGGAAAAAATGCAGATACTCTTTTCTGTATTGTTTAAAATAATTTTAAGTTGATTATAATTTGAGTCGCAGATAGATTATTCCTTATTTCTCCATAAACATTGTACAGAAGATGGACTAACGCTCTGAGTCTGAGAAATAAAGCAAATGCAAAGGCATCTAAACTGCACCCTTAAATAGCCAGCATGGGACGACTGCTCTGGTAGTAAAATGAAGATCATTAGGAAGTTTGGGGGAAAGTGTTCATTTGAGCCAACATTTTTAAGCTATGTACACAATTATAATGGGGAACTTTCCAATAATTCGAAAATGTATAATTATGCTGTCTGATCTACTTTCTCTCTGTTGATAATGTCTTACCAAAAATCATGGCTCCAAATTTTAATATTAATGAAAAATAAAGAACTGTTGGTGCCATATTATACATTGCTGGAAAGCCTGATTAGATGCCCTTACAATTAGGTATATCTTTATAGGGTAATGCTGCTGTGGCATGAGCAACACAGCTAAATGTTTGGGAAGTGACCCCCCAAAAGCCTGCCAAAATCATGATATCCTGTTGGTTAATAAATCCTGTTGGCATTCAATATGTTTGAGGTTCAAGTTCTGCGATGTGTGTGGCAGTCACAAGTGTATGACTGGACCCTGACTGACATCTAATTGGCAATCAGATCCTGGAGCCAGTGGTGATCCCATATCTCCAGAATCTGAGACCCAACTCTATCCTCCAGGATGACGCTTTCCTGACCAAGGAAACATGACTACATACATATTTTATTTACAAGTTATAATATAAATGGTTACCTGTAGAAGAAGGTCCGAGGCAGGTTTGATCCTCTGCTGGAACAAAATGCTCAGCGCTCGATTCTGCTGCTCCAGGTCAAAAACTCTTGTTCGAAGCTTTAGACACTCCTCTCTCAGATCCTGATACATAAGCAACACTGAATCAATAAAAATGCTGTATGATTTAGTTCAAGTATTCAGGTGGAAATATCACAAATGTGACTTCCACATGCGTTAAACTGATCATCAAGAGCAAAATGTTTTCCTTAGAAATAAAAGGGAAACAAACCTTCTGGGTGAGAAGTGCCTGCACAACTTGATTGGCAACCTTAAAATAGATGAAAAAAGAATCATGTTTCATTATATGAAGCTTGGACATCCAACGATCCTCAAAGGTCTCTGTACACACAAGAGTTTGCACTGCCAATTTCTACTTAAGGTGAGTTACTATAACCATAAAACAAAGACAGTGGCGCAATATATTTAAGTGCTTTTCTTTTGCTTTCTTATATATGTCTCTTACACACTTGTACACTATATGTCTTCTACAACTCTCATTTCCTAATGGTTGTATTGACATCGGCGGGTTGATGTAGGAGCAGAAGTACGCCTGGCTTAAGTGCTACTGTGCCTTAGCTTTGGTCTCACTGCGGCTCACACCCTCCTGTTCTACGGACCACAAGGCCGATGAAGAAGCAGCTCCGATTACTGCGTATTGATTGCTCATTAATAGTGTGTGAAGCCACATCGGCTCTTTTGAGTGCTCTCGCTCTGGGTTATTGAATGAGGGTAAACATTGTGAAATGAGCTCTGCTCCTAGCTACAGATTTGCCTCCTGTAAAAATCGCCAGGTGATCAAACAAATTTAAGTTAACAGGCTTTGAACTTGATGGCAGACACTGTATGATTTGGATGCAAAAAATTGAATGACAAATAAGCTTGACCACACACAAAAATTTAGACAGGCGGGTTGTCCTGCATAGAATAAAAAACATCCTTGTTAGAGGGCAAGCTTAATGTTTCCCACTGTTGTTTAGGGCAGTAGTTAGAAGGTTGCACACACTCTCTCCATCATTAAAGCAGAGTCATTACCAAACCTGTCCTCCACAAAAGTCAACCATAAAGAAAAACTGTTGTTATATAAACACAAAAAAGCTGAGTTAAGCCATCGTAGTGAGGCGGGGAATCAGAACTTCCCAGGATACTGGGGCCAAAGTTAGTCTTAAACACAGCCCATAGCATGCATCTCTGCATCACTTTAAACGCACTTCCATCCTCATTCTTTCCTCTTTTTCATCCCCAGTCTTTCCCATCATGCTCAATCAGCAGAGCTCCTCAATTCAGGGACATTTTAGGAAACGTGTCCCTCCTGGACATGCTTCCCTGTGGCAGTGCTCCCCTGCCTGTCTGCCTTCATCCTGAAGTGATTCAGATGCACTGCTGAGAGCTAGTTAGCTTCATCCTCCTCATGCAGATCCCTTAACAGCCTTTCTCAAGCTCTCACAAATAACCTGAGGGCACACAAACGCCATTCTTATGTAAATTATTGCTTCGGTAATACCAGCTCACATCAGGTTGCAGGGATCTGTTTATTACAAAATTATTACATGTGTAAATAATCGCTACAAGAAGTTTTCATCTGTTGTTAACAGCTCAATTGTGTTAGCAATCCAAAGTTTTGAAGCCTGAACATGAAAACGCATCCTTCTTCTTTAGAGATTATGGTTTATATTAGCAAAAAATCCATATAAGAAAATATATAGGAGATCTGACAACACTACTAACAATTCAAACTGACAAAACTTTGTAGTGGAAATTACTGCATAAGTTTAGGAATCCCTGCTGTTTTTTGTAACTGAAAGCTTAATTAAGGTTCTGTGTGTAAAGTTTGGGCTATCTATTGGCAAAAAGAAAATATAACATGTTTTCCTTTGTGGAGCATTGCATAGAAGTAAAGATTTGTGCATTATTATCTTCAAACAATGAGCATTTTATCTCCCCTTATAACATGTTGGTTGACTGTAACAGACCATCTTATTTTAATAGGATTGCCTCTCTGTGGTTATCCCAGGATTACCACAGAGTAGCAAATCTGTTGCACAAGTTTGTGGGATTTGTAGTTTGGGGAATTCAATAAAGCAGTGAAGTAATTGCTCAATGGTGTATTTGGTGTCTTATCTCCATGCCACATGTCAATAATGCAGTTGTCACCAACTTTAAGTGCTACAATCAGTAGCCACTAACTAACAGAAATGGCTAAAGGGGAAAAACAAAGTCTTTAAACTTCCACAAATGAGGGAACTCACAATAAAGATCCCACTGCTGTCATCGACATAACCAAGCTTTGTTGAATTCATCCAACGTAATAGTTAGTAACACACTATGGGATACCATTTAGTGGGAACTCCCCTGCATGTTTGGTTGGTTGAAGTTTGGAATATGTGTCACTAGACGTCACTATATCTTGCACAACTTATTTCCTCAAGTGGTAAATCTTGTCATGAGCATTTTTCCCAATCATAAATGCTGCTTCCTTTGTCCAAATGTAAAGAGCCATCCAGCTTGTAATCACATAAACATCAAGAAAGGCTCCTGTGGTGCTAAAACACCAAATGAAACCATATATGCAGCCATCCAGGTGTCTTTTTAATGGAACATTTACATTACATTACAGTCATTTAGCTGACGCTTTTATCCAAAGCAACTTACAATGGTTAGGCAGTAGCATTAAGGGTCTTGCCTAAGGACCCAACTGGAAGGTGTTAATGTTCGTCCCTTGGGGGATTTGGACCCTGGTCTCCCACATGGGAGACTGATGTTCTACCAATTGAGCTAACCAGCTGCTTTTCACTTTAAAAGTGACTGGTCTCAATTCTTGTGCTTATTTTTTTTTTTTACTCAGTGTCTTTAGTGTTTTGTATTAAGAAAAATTGAAAATATTGGCTGGAAAAAGGGAGACACTGTACCTTTCCCTTTGCCTAAAATATTGTTAGTATTTGCTCCTCCTTTTTCAGGCTGTGGCTAAACTACAAGGCCAAACTGAGACATACAATGAGCTTTGCCAGACCTCTTTAACACTCTAAACTTTACCTTTATAATAAAGTTAATGCTATTGTGTCAAACCAAATTCGATAAACACATGGACTTTTCAAGGTGCACAATATTATTTCGCTGCCTTGTACCTGTGACATGCGCAATGACAATAAAGTTGAATCGGAATCTGAAAATTGTGGAGTCATATACTGCTTTTTGAAATGAGGCATGACACATTCTGCACTCACCTCATCTAAACAGCATTCATATTGCTCCCTCTGGTTCTTATTCTCCAGGGCTAATGCAGAGTTCTCCTCCTGCAGAGAGCACAAGCTTTAGTTACATGTGACGCAACACAGTAAAAAAAACCAAAAAAAAACAAACAAGAGGAGCTTCCCCCCACAAAAGGTCATACGTCAACTTAAACCAGCATGGCCAATAAAAAATTACCAAGTGTAACGGAGAAAAAGGTCAAAGGGATGGAAGTTATGATGCTGAACTTTTGGGCAGCAGGAGTTTGGACCTAATAAGAATATATCCTCCACTTGCCAAGCGTTGAGGTATTGCTCTATTGATCTCTGGGAGTTTCCAATTTGTCAGCAATGCACTGCGTATTAGAAGCTGTCAGCCTCCTTGCTTCTTTCACCCTCTGCCCTTTAGTAGAAACTAACAAACCCTTGATGAAAACATAGGATACATAATTACAACCTAAAACATTCCAATGATGCCATATTTGATGAAACATGGACTAATTAAAGCCTCATTGTTTTGGGTCCAAATGATCTCAGTAATTACAAAACTTAGGAGGTCTATTTTTGGGAGGTACTTTTAGGAGGGAAATCCCTTGACGTCTTACTTATCATTTGTGTCATAGCCTGCATTGAATAAGAATTTTGTTACACAGCAGAAGGCAAAATAACATGACCTCTTAATGTGTGTTGAATTAGTCAGTGGTGCGCCTACACAAGAGAGCCTTTTTCTTACGCAAGCATCAACGTAGAGTAAAGTTTGAAACATCGGTTTGTAGAAGATTCAAGTTCAGCTCTGATATTGTTTAATTGTTAGATGCAACACAAATTTGAACTTTAAATGTTGTAAATCTTGGCTCATCTTATCATTTCATTGTGTTTCACCATGAATCAAATTGGTACACACCAAAAATATCTTGTAAATTTTAATAAATTACATAAATGTGGGATTTTTCTGTACACGTTTGCTGAGAGGCATTAAGTTCTTCTGACAGGCTTGTGGAAGGTGAAGGTTGTTAAAGAATGAGAGGTAGTGAACTGAGAGCCCCAAGGTAAACACATAAGCAGAGGCGAATCCTTGGCAACTGGTCCAAACGGCAACTTTTTCAGTTCTGGATTGAGAACATCAAACAAACTGCACTGAAAATTTAAACAGGTGAGTCTGTCATGGAAAACAAAGATAAGACGATAAAAAATTATAACTATGGACAAGATACTGATAACTGCTATTTGTTAAATCTTTCAATATAATTTTTGCATAGATTGAAAGCATGACTCTCAATGTCTTTTCAGTTGATGTTTTATACAACAGAATAAAGACATATACAACAAAACATTTAACATATAATGACAAAATGTCAAAAGATCATCCTGAACTTAAGGCCAGCTACTTAATCTTAAAATCTATTCAAAATGGGCAGGCAGTGGAGTGATATGAGGGGTAATATGCACAAATTTTCGGGTCCCAGTTAATAGAAGAGTGGCAGCATTTTTGGCTAACTTTAATCAAGTTTTTTTTCTTAACAATTTACCTGTAGAAAACAGCAATAGGCCCAACCCCACAAGAGACAGGAGCCACAGCAGAAAATTCACAAAGCTGTCCAAAAAAGGTCCTAATGTGCCATTTTGGAAGCTATATAATAAAAACAATATGCTAAAAAGGCAACTAAAACAAAAAAAGCTTTTGGGGGTTTGCCCCTACAAAGACCTTTTGTATTGCATATAATGATTGATCTAAACAAAAACAAAGTCAACCCAGGTTAAAAAAAATTACTTATTTTTTTACCTGAGAAGGTAACGCGTGTATATAAGGGGAAGACGTCACTGGGGTCATAAGATGTTTGGCCTGGAAGGGCAAAGGGTTTTTGACCGCAATAGTTGCCTGTTTGTTTGTTTGTTGGTGGCACAAGGTAACTTTATGCACAATCCAGGAATAAATACGGATGAACCTACATCATGAAGAAACGGAGTGGACATTCGATCATTGTAGGCATCGAAATGGCGAAAAGGCACGTCAACCTTCTCCTGGGTCAAGCACTCTCAGGAGCTCAGTAGTTGACTTAGCTCCGTTAACAGATTTAAATGCAGTACATTTGTAAACCACTTTCCATGAACTCAAATTAAGCACCCCTATCCTTTTCACGTCATACGTGGTGGACAGTCATTTCTCCTCGAATCTGGGCGTCTTTATTTTGGCTCCATTTGTAGTCTGCAGCGCGTTTCTGCCAAGCTAATGAAAGGTATCGGTTGCGGTGCAGGAATAGGAGCCAGTCAGTACTTACTTAGTGTCAGTGGAGTATAAGCAAAATGTGGAGCAGTGATGCATTGCATGTGTTTTGTTCTTCCTGCTTTAGCTGGAGGTGCATCCATCACCCGCACAGGTGAATGAAATAAAGATGGCAGACAAGTTTTAATATCACCTGGATAAATTGACCTAACATCCTACCACGTCAGGTAAATTATCATCCACTTTAAAATAATCAAGGCTTCTTCAATTCTTCAGTGCTGCACTGGCAAACCTTTTTAGAGTGGTCTTTCTTAATTACTCTTAACCAAGACACTTTTATTTCTAACCTTAATGGATTCTTTTAATGTCAAAAGATGCAATGTGGAACCACATAGGAATAAATCATTCCAACTAGTATGACTTGAGGCCTAATTTAATTAAGTCTGAGTCCTTTAATTGCTGGGGAGATTTTCGAGGATGTGTGTCCAGTGGCTTTAGCACAAACAATCAACTTGGATTGCTGTGGCTTGCACTCCCTCTTCAGAGCTCAAGGCAGAGTGCAACTCAAATCCCCGAACGCAGAGATAAACAAACCAAAGCTGGAGTGCAGCTCGCGGCCCAAAGCAGTGACTCCCACAGGATGACTTTGCTCTCCGAACGGAGAGAACTGGAGGATTTGATGAGCTGTCACGCTTTTAGACACAACTTAGCAAGGAGCCTGACAACTAGCAGACTGTCTGGCCACATAGGATAGTCAGGGTTGGCTGAGAGTGTCAATGAAAAGAGGCAAGAGTGATAGCAATAAAGGAAGAAGGAGGTAGGCAGAAGGAGAGGAAATGCAGAGACATATTACTATAAAAAAAGAAGGTGGTGAGGTTGCTACCTCTAGAGTCTTCAAACGGCCCAGTAGGAGTCTGGTTTTGTCTTGGTCCTCTTCTGCTAGGCCGGTATCATTCTCAGCATCTTGCATCAGCTCCGGCACCACCTCGGTTCCCGCCTGGGAGTTGTTCTCTTCTGGGTCATCACACTGTTTCTGCACTTCCTCAGACAGTTTATCCTGAGGCAGAGTAAACGATTCGAGGTTAGAAGTGTATATATAGTAGGGGTAAAAAAAAAAAAAAAAGAAGAAAAGAATGGAGGAGGAATTTGGAAAGTAGAAACCAGAGCAGATGGGAGGAGAGTATCCAAAGTAGAAATGAATGTTTCAGGAAAAGATGAAAAGCAGGGAAGGAGCTGCGAAAGGCAGGAATCGGAGGGAGGTGAGAGACAGAAAGTGGAGAGGATCAGATGGGCAGATGGAACAACAGCCTCCACAACAGAACTCTGAAACATCCCCTCATCCTTAATCATATGTCACTTGTTTTCTGAAGAGAGGCAGTGACCTTCAGGGCTCTTTTTCTCTATAATCGGGGGATCCAACAACCTCGCTTTTCCTTCCTATTTCCCCTCTCTGTCTCATATGTTTGTTTCTTTGTTCAGCTTCCATGCATCTGAGATCATTAATTACTGTTGGTAATTAGCTGCTAATTAAGCAATGGATGATTGGTGAGCACCAAACTGTAGAAAGAAATCGGGGAGGGTGCATTGGGACTCAACAGATTCCTTTTGTTTTTCTGAAAATCTCTGGCGCTCACCATGATTCCCCATAAAATAAGGAATTTGGAGTCATTTCAAACAAACTATAGACACACATTTGCTTCTGCTTTCAGCAGTTTTCTGCATTTTTAAAGCACAAGAACAGTTAAATGTATTTTAGAT
>JBAMHW010000027.1:7090901-7134879 GCA_037177495.1 Rhadinocentrus ornatus
AGTTTAGCACGGACTTCACCGTTAACCCAGGCCTTCTGATTTGGAAATGTCATCGATGCATTTCCCGATGTAACCAATGATCGAGTCGTGTATGTGTTCATGTCAGTAACATTAAACACACCCTACTCCGTCATGCTGAAGTAGTCGCGCAGAGCCGAGTCTGATTGGACGGACCATTGCTGAATGGTCCGCGTCACTGGTCCGTGACACTTCAATTTCTGTCTATAGGAAGGCAGCAGCAGAACTGAGACGTGATCAGATTTTCCCAAAAGAAGAGTGAGGGAGGGCCTTAAACCTGTTTGCGTAAGGGGTGTAAACATGATCGAGTTTGTTATTGCCACGCATAGCACAGCTGATGTGTTGGTGGTATCTCGGCAGGACTTTCCTCAGGTTGGCGCTGTTAAAATCCCCAGCTACAATAAACGCAGCCTCCGGCCATGAAGTCTCTGCCCTGTCGATAACTTCAAACAGTTCTTTCATGACTTCGTTGGTATCGGAGTGTGAACATACACTACTATCATGACAACCAACGTGAACTCACGCGGCATCTGATCATGAGGTGCTCTAGGTCTGAAGTACAGCCCATAGAAATAATTCCCACATCTGAGCACCACTTGTTGTTCACCATGAAACAGACACCACCTCCCTTTCTCTTTCCTTAATGTATAGTCGGATCCAGCCGATAAACGGAGAGTCCCTTGGTAACCAATGGCGCAGTCTGGGATCAAGGGGTCGAGTCAAGTTTCCGTTAAAGCAAAAATGTTACAGATGTTAATCTCCCGTTGAAACGCCATCCTGCTCCGAAGTTCATCCAGCTTGTTGTCCACAGTGTTGGGGTAGTTACTCTAAGAAAGTAATTTGTTACTTGTTACTCATTACTTTTGTAAATTGTAATGAAATTACTTTACTCGTTACTGCATTTCAAAAGTAACGCCACTATTTATTACTTTACTTGACCATAATTTACCGTGTATACATGGACAATCACCACTGCCTGCCTGCATAGTGTTTACTGTATATTATAAACAAAACGGCTTTAAAACCACAAGAACAACATGGCTGTCTGTGGGAAGAAGTGGACACACTTGTCTCCTAATTATTTTATCTAGTATTTTTCTAAACCTGGGCAATTCAACAATGGACAGGGGGAGCATGTCTCCTACAATAAACCTGCAACTAGCTTGTTAATTTCTGTTACCGGCTGCTGCGCTCCAGGAAATGTTGAAAAAAGCTTAGCTTGTTTAGGAGGGTCGGCTGCTGAAGGACTCCTTCCACTGACCGGTGAGCAGGATCTTTCATCACAAGTTTGGACTGAAACTGGACTGAACTGAAAATAATGCGAATATTGCCACTGACCAAAAGCCCGTATCTCCGACTCCAGCTGTATTTTTCTTTTTCCTTAGTTGGCTCACAATCAGCTACGTCATTATGTTACCAATATTTTAAGTATAATGCACTACTTTACTTCTTACTTACTTTACTGCAACGCGTTACTCCCAACACTGGTTGTCCAATGACTGAAGATTTGCTAGAAGAATACTCGGTAGAGGAGGCCAATTCCCCCGTTTCCTCAGCCAGACCAGGACTCCAGCTTGTGACCCTTTTTTCCTTCGCCGCTTAGGTACAACAACAGGTAGGCGCCGCCATGGAGATACACCATTGTAAGCTGGTGGCGGTGGTGGTGGCGATAAAAAAGTTTTTTCCATCACCGATCTGATGCATCGTAATTTAGCTCTATCATACTGTATAATAGGGCTCACTTTAACAGGTTGCATAACTAAAAAGAATTAATAAGAAGAAGAATAAATAAGGAATAAATAACGTTAGGGGAGAGAGCAGCAGCCATCCTCTGCGCCATCTTCAACGGTCTTTTGTACAGGAGGTAGCAGGATTGATTTTACAAGAAAATAAATATTAGAGAGGTCACGCCTCTAATGATAAGCCCAATTCTCTAAATTTTATATTAGTTCTGCCTACATTCAAGAGTTGAGAAAACTTTGCATTATATGTAAAATAAGTACAAAATGAGTCAGAAACCTTTTTTGGTTGTAGAAAACCTACAATACCTGCATATTTTGCAGCTGTTAGCCAGACACTGATGCATAGCACTAAATGCATCACGTAAAAGCCATTTAAATTTGGCTCGGTTGGGATGCCAGGTATAAATATCTAACTTTAATGTGCATTAAGTTGTAAATTTATCATAATTATTTTTGTTTAGTTTCAAAAGCAACAAATCCATATCTAAGTGTACAGCTGGACAAGCTCCCAGTAAAACACCCTCTCAAGAAACAGTGTAATTTGTCATTACTAACTAACTAGCTAGCTCAAACCTATTTACATGTAAGAGGCAGCATCCTAAATGCTTGTGATTGATAGGATATAATTCTCAGGTGACGGCACATTTTTTAACATAAAAAAGACAGACTTGCTCAGTATGATAATGTGATTAATCCCAAAGTGCTTGCCAACAACCCACTGAATGCATCACTCAGGGAAGGAGACAGCAATGAAAGGACAAATGTGTGTGTGTTTTTAAAAAGGGGGGCGGCAAAAGCCAATTCTGACTCTTCTGACCCTTGAGCCACACAAGCTGCATTTCAAACGTTCGTCAGCATTCCAGGAAATACAATTAAGGGTCCAATCAATTCTCCGCCACAAGCTCTGATGATTCTTGGACAAACACACCCCTCTCCTCCTTCACATATAGAAAACATATGAACACAGGCTGTAGAAAACTGCCATGTGACAGCAGCCTCTGTAGGTGAAGAAAGCAATGCATCGCTGAATTCACCAGTTAGAAGTAAGACCGGAGCAGTCTTCTTCTTCTTAAAAAAAAAAAGCAGCTAACAAATGAGACACTTCCCATCTTCTCCCACTTACAACTCAGCTGTCACAAGTCACAATGAAATTAAGACTTCAAACAAAGTCATGTTTTTTTCAAGCGGCTGAAAGTGCAGCAGCTTCATGACAAATTCTGTCACAGACCTGGAAATGATCAAAGACGCTGAACTTCTCTGAAAAGCTGACAAGCTGAGCACAACTTACCCCATCTTAAGTTTTTCTCCAGTTTTAACTCCGCTATTTCTCCTGAATAGAGTCAGAAACACAGCACAGACATCCCTGAGCTCCATGTGCAGAGACATCCAGCTGCACACCCAGCACTCTGCTGTCAGAGCACCATAAACTGACCTAGACACGACTGCTGAAATGTGGGTCTCTAGGCTAAAATAGGCCATGCAGTCATCATATAAGCCTGAGCGCTTTTTCGCTCAATCAACAGACGGCATGGTCAGTCCTGTTACCGCATCAGCCTGACTTCACATCCCCTGTTCTCGTTTTGCTTAGTCTCCAACGTGTCATTATCCGACACTGTTCCTGTGCAAAGACAGCGATCTGGCAGGCAAAGACTTTCCCATATGTCCCATGTTAAGCCTTCTCTAAAGAAAAAAGGGCCCCTGTTGGGAGACAAGCAAGCTGGTAGTCTTGGATCAGACAGGAAACGGGGACGGACTTGCAAGGATGAGGCACAACTAGGGGCAGGGATCCCCCTGTTTTGTCAGATCTTGTGTGTATGTGCACATAGTTGTGTGGGTCTTTACTAGTGATTAAGAGGCTTTGATTTCATTAAAATCAACACTTTCTGTGCAAGGAAAGCCGATACTAAGGCTGCATGCCAGGAAAACTCTCTGCGTGATCAGGGATCTCTGCAGGCCATCTAAGATTCCTCACGTCCATTTTTAATAACACAGATTTTAAACACTAGTTTGTTAAATTTAGCCAAATGATGAAAAAACTGTTAGCATTTCTCCATCACTCCCATTTAGCAGCACTGTCAGAGGCTCAAGTAAACCAAAATCTTCTAATCACATTTGACAATAATGTATGCTAAAGCTGGGGAAGTGATAGGTAGAACAATCACCCTGGTTGTGGAGCTTAATTAAGGCCATCAGGGGCCTCTCGTGACTGCTTAATCAACAGCCTCAATCGCCTTAGCTGAACTCAACAAACCCCTGCAAAACTGTCTGTTTTAGAGCAGAAAAATTCCATTCTTCTTCTCAGACTCCGTTCCAGCAAATCACTTTTGTACGCCCACCAGGCGATTGCCTAGCTTAACCCAGTGCTAAGCCACTCTTATCCTCTTAGACTTGTTTTGTAGAAAACATGCAAGGAGACCCTGTCTTGGACGTGACCTAAATGCACAATAGAAAAAATTTTGAGGGACTAAACCGGAGAGTTTTAATTGAAGGTTTGGTCTATTTTCGATCTGTAAAAGTCAAGTACATCAGTCAATCATGTTGCAGCGGAGTAGCATTACAAAGGTCAATGCCCTCATGACCGCTGACTCTCACTGACGACCTTTAACCTTAACAAGACACACATGCAGGAGATCAAGCGGCAGCATTATTTAATGTGCTTTCACAGTCATTTTTCTTCCTAATATTTATTGACCAGCTGTGGTAACAAAATGCTTCTTGTTACACAGGATGCTCCTTTAATATCAGAGGTTTATGTCAAATTAATATGAAATTACTTATTTTATCAGCAATACCATTTTATTATAAGAAATGCCTTGAAACTGTCTATAAAGGGTGTTTATTAAAGGGACACATGGAGGATACCAGATTTACTGTAAGTCCTTGATTCATCCTTCCAGGAGTTTCCCTGCATTTGGAAGGATTTAGAATGTAACGTCATGTCGGCTGTCCCACATGTTCACCACTGGCCAAAGGAAGCAGTTAGCGATGAGGAAGGCATTGATCCTCGAATCTGTAAGCATCTCCTCAATGAGTTCCAGCCATGTGCTGTCCACATGTGGGGAAGAGACAGACATACAGACATTCCAGTGGGAGACCTAAGTCATGATGACAGCAAGAGAATCAATGACTCCCAAACAGGGTCATTTTGGAACTTAGAGGGGGTGGGTAGTGGAGTGATGATGGGCGAAACTAAACGGAGTTGAGGAGAACTAAAACAGGCTGTCAATGAGGTGATTAGTTAAGCAAAAATGCATCAACCTTAATGAATAACATTGATCATCTTATTACAAAGCAGGGCTGTTCTAGAAAACAGTGGCCTTTACATGGACATTATTTTGATCCCCACCTAAAATCTCATAATATAAACCAAGAAAACGTGTAAGAGACAAACGCATCATCCAGTGCTTTAAGCTAACCAGGCCAATCATTGATGCCCACCACAGAGCCAACAGAACCCAAAGGATCACCTCACAATAGCTAAAATTATAAACACTAGAGGATCCTGCTGTAGGTTCAGAGCTGTTTTTAAAGTTTTTTATAGACTAAATAACACAAGTATAGACAAAATATCTGGTTTTTGCAGCCTTTTAAAAAATATTTTACAATAAATGACACTTACTCAATGTTAATTGGAGACATCGCAGTTAATTGACACTGACTTCATATAAGCTCATATAATGCTGAATAATGTTACCAAGAATCATATGCTCACAAAAAGGTAATCTATTTATTCTTTGGCCAAAAGATATGGGGAAATATTTTACTAAAAAACAAAAACACATCTATCTACTATTTTTTATTTGAGCATTTTGCACAGTAATATCTCCAAAATAATATTTGTGTAATAAATGTGTGTCAAGTCAAACATCTGTCAATCAAATCTATATGGGAACCATTAAGTCAGTTACACAGTGTTTGGCTTTAGGCTACAATTTGCAACCACCAGCAACACAAGCCAGATAAAGCAGGCATGCTGGCCTGATGCAAGGATGGATGCCCTACTTCCACAGACGCTTGTAATCTGACCTCTTTCGACAGCCTACAAACATCATAACCAGCATGTTTAATCCAAGGGCGATGCTGGTTGGATGGAGAGGGCACGCAAGTATTTGCAATTTCCTGACACAATTACAAGCCATAACAAGAAATGCCCTAAAGGCAAAAGTATGAGACTGATGTGAAAGTACTCTTAAGAGCTAATAAGTGCAAGTGACGGAGCAAAATAACCCAAATTAAAGTTCAATCAGGTATAATTCCCTGTTTAAATTTGGAAGTTAAAAGGCACGCCTGAAATAGACCAATAAATACCTTAAACACAAGGTGCTCCCAAAATAGTGCAGACACCTATTATCTGTTTAACAGCCCTCTCTTCCACAAGGATGTAACTTCAAAAGACTAACTCCCTCCATCCGGTGAATGACCCCAGATGTGCAGTCCTAAACAAGGGTCTGATTCATCAAATCCTGCAGCCGCCAAGGCATCTAGAGGAGGGGGCATTTCAGATGCACCAAATTAAAACGCTGGGTCCAGGCGTGGCTGGAGGCTTCAATGATTAGACAAGAGGGCATTGATCTGCAAACAGCTTCCTCTTGGGGTGTGTGAGCCTGTTTCGGTCCAGCTCTGCAGTCCGCTGTAGTGGTAATGAGAGTAGCATATGAATGCTTACAGTACACAGCTCTAAAACTTTATCCTGCGGACCGTGGAGGGTTCAACCTGAGCGCGACCGTCCAAACAACACGTCCAGACTTGAAAAGCCATTCCTGCCTGTTTACATCATCTGGGCCTTGCTTACACACACACACACACACACACACATATTGAATATGGATGCGTGTGCGCATGTTTTCACATACTGAGTAATGTGCAGACAGAATGCTGAGCTATAAATCTGCAGGCAGCCGTCATCGTCTGCTGTTGTTGTTAGTCTAGCTGTAAGTCTCCCATATCCTGCCGCGAAGAGGGCCCTTCAAGACGGCAATGATTCAAAGTCAAGTGGAGCGGGTCGGCTGTAAACGCCTCGGTTTTGACGATGAGCTGACGATGCGGTCTGGGTGACAATGACTCTTAACTAGAGAGCAAGTAAAATAAAGTCAGAAGATATTTATTTCCATCTAACTTTTAGGACAATGATTTGATCTGAGCTCCTACATGCCACTGTTTCTATTTTTCTCTTTCTTAAAACAGTTTAATCTTCACAACAGCATAAAAAAGGTGACAAGTCTTTAAGATGATAAACAAAGTGCAGCAAAGAGAAACCAAACAACTGCCACCAAAGACTGAAAAGATTCTCTTTGCTTATTGTTACCTTAAAACTGCCTCCCACATCTTCACCCCAGATGCAGGGCCCCCGGTGGCCCTCATGTTCTCGTCTGCTCATTGGTCATCTTGTCTTGAACGTTGAAAAGAATGTGGCTTTTAAACTGTCCTTTGCTGGAGAGATTTTCAGTTGATTCTATTTCTGCCTCTACGATTTATTTGATACTCTCATCTGCTGAAGGTTGTGACCGTGTCCCCATCTTTTCTCTCCAGCAGTCTGCCCTGTCCTGTCTTGTTTTAGCTCTTAAACGTCTGAGGAGTGGGACGTCCAGGGTGGGCCGAGGAGGCTGCTGAGTCTCCAACTAATCCGCTGAAGTTTAACGATAGCAGGCTTTGCTAGTGGTGGGGAAACCTTAGTGTGTGTGGGGGGGTGTGGGTTGACCAAAGTCAAGAGGGGTTGGGCATGGGACCCACAACAGCATAAGAGCCCAACTGGTTGGGGGAGGGTGGATGTATCAGCAAGGCTGGATGCAGTGTGTGTACACCTATATGACTGGGGCAGACATATAGTGGCAGGTCGTGTGAAAGTAGAAAAAAATCCAGTTTGGGGGAAAAAAAAAGTGATCTTCTCTGATCGGTGTCTCTTTGTCTTTGTCTCTTATTTTCCTTAAGCAGAAGCAGCAGGGTCAAATTAAAAGATTTGATTCAATCTGACCAGCCTCTGCTTTTTGTCAAGTTTCTAAAAAATCCATTGGATATATTTTACTGCAATATTTGGCAGGATATTCCCGTCAAAATTGGGCTGGCCTGATTTTCCCCTCCCATCTTCACGATTCACAGCACAGCTTCAATTAATTAGCAATACGCAAATCAATCAGTACCCTGAGGTCAAACAGATCCCACTCTATTTAAAAGATTAGATGTCTGCGTAACATGATTTACATGTGTTATCTCAAAAAGACACATTGATGAACTGAGGTTTTTATTCCCCTAATGCACTACGAAGAATATGCTTAAATCAATCAAGGAGATCGGGACAGAGGTTTTTCTAAGCAGAGATGCAAATACCTGCTAGTTGATATAAGCATTTAAGGGCAGTGTACATGAACGCGTGGGAGGTTTATGCATAAGCCAATAATTGAAAAAGCAGAGCAAGCAGCAGGAACAAGTGCGGCAAAGGTTCAAGGAAAGACACTTGTCAGTAAGCGGTCTGGTGACAGAGCCGTCTTCTTCCTTCGTTTTTTCTTTTCACTGGCTTTTAAGTTGCTAATTAAAGTGACCACACTGACGTCCCATCTGCCACCAGAGCCTGATGCTACAGATTACTGGCTGCCATGTAAGCATGTTAATCCACTGGGGGCCAGGTAGCAGTAAACACAGTCTACACTCCCTAGGTTCTCGCTGGCACTCCCCATAAACGCTCAGCATCGTCCAAACAAAGATTAAGATGTTGACAGTGGGGTTGAAATCCCGATAGCTTGTCAGCGCGGAGGAAGGAGATGCATCTTCGCAACTCGTGGAAGGAAAGCAGCTCGAGTTGTTCCCTCAGGAGTGGCAAAGAAAACTGGACGAGTGCACAGAAATTACAACAATCCAGCATGATGACAGTGGGAAGATGGCTGAACACCTCTACTCCGATTAGTGGAATTCTTGTCTATATCACAAAGCCACATTCTCGGACTCCCAATTAAAACCATCCATCTGGGCAACCTCTGCTAGGCCCAACATATCTATCAGTCTCCGTGGAGACTGTCTGTTGCTCGGGCTTCAGCACATCATCTCTCATATTGCTGCTCTGTTGTCTAATAATTTTCTTTTGTATTACTCCCCCATTTTAAAATCCAAAAAGGGACTTTACTGTATCTGCACAAATATTAATGCTTTTTCTTGGCAACCTGGGCAGGGAATACAATACAATTTTTTTTCCTGATCATCGACCAACCCAACTGTAGGATGTATGCAGGTGCAGCCAGCTATGTTGGAAGTAAAAAAGAGGTTCAGACAGGTTTACGCAGGGCTCCATCATGATTTACACACCTGTGACTGAATAGCTTCAGCAGCTGGAAGCGACCCATAAACAATCATATCATCGGTCACATCCTGTATGGCCCGCTACTGACATGCCGTACAATGGAGAGTTAACTGAAAATATTATGATTCCCCTCAAAAAATGCTGCTACAAGACCTTTGAGCAAGGCATGAAGAGTTCAGCTGTCTCTAACCGCTCTCAAGCGTAAACCGAATGTGCTGCAGGAAGCTGAATACCATTCAGAGGCATCAATGGAACATTTTTAATAAGTAATAAATCTTTGTAACGTCGCTTAAATATTTCATTCCCTCCCTCTGGCGGTGACTCTGCCCTCATCTACAATGTAACACTGGGACCATTAAAATGTACAGGATTTTCTCCCCCAACTTAATGAGAAGATAAGCATTCAATGTGAAATCCTGCACAAGCAAAGCGCTGCATGCCTATCGCCTAATTATGGCATCAACTTGGCTCCAACTTTTGATTTGCTGTCACACTTCAGCAGCTGCACTGCAGAGGACATGTTGGAGAAGCAGAGGTTACCAAAGTTATGACAAGATCATTGTTTGAACGTTTCCTGGCTTAGACATTCTCTCAAAGCAAAACTAATGAATCGACCAATTGATGACAAGATTGAGTGATCAAGAAAAAAATCTTTAAAGTAGTCAAAAAAAAAGAAAAAAAGGCCGAGAGCAAAGATGCTGGGATGCTTAATTTCTGCATATTTTCAAACAAATCTAAAAATTAATAAAGAAAGCCCAATTGAGCACTCTAGAATCAAATATTAAATTGATTTATGGTGAGAAACAAGCCAACATAACAGATCCATGTGAGATAAGTAGATAAGACTTTGCTTGTATCTGTTATCTGGTGGTCATGTCTGCACATCAGCTTGGATTAATTTTAGTTAACTTCTTACTACGGAAGAGCTTAAACTTTAAATTTTAGTATGTTTTCTCACATGAAGATCTCACTTTCGCTTTTCCTTTAACATTTCTGTTGGATTTTTGTCAGGAGTTAGACTTCCAACACATTAACTTGACTCCTTTTAACCATTTCTGGCTGAACAAATTGCAAGCTTTGTGCTACTGTCTCACTATATGAGTCACCTACTTTAAACTGAATCAATCAATCAATTTTCATGTGATGCCTTAGATTTGTTGTAAGAAGTTTGTGACTTCATCAAATGACCACTAAAGATCAGTTCAACAGCAATCGCTCCTGGGGAGGGCAATGATAGTCTTGAACTTTCTCCATTTCTACACAACTGAGTTAGAAAACTCAAGGTTTTTTAACCTTTAGCAACCTCGTGAGAATCAATAACTCTCTTTATGAGCTTCTAAAAGGTCGCTTTTGTTTGTACCATGATGCACTTCCAGAACAGTGTTGAATGAATCAAACTTTGATGGATAGCCAAGATCAAAATGCTGTCTTTAATTTGGTTTAATAATTAGATCTATTTTTACCTCTTCTAAATGGATCTGGTATGTAAATAACCTTGATTTGCAAATCTAGACTCTGTCACTATCTAAAAGCTAAAAATGCTGCATGTCTCTACAAACTGTAAGATGTTTGGGGCATACTTGCCATGTGATCACATAAAGATGCTGTAGATCCTTTTAAGGTCACACTGACTATACAAACAAGTACCAAAACACTGAAGTTACTCTGCCTCTTGAAGTTCAAAGAAGAGAAAAATCATTCAGCTGAAAGTCTGATGTGTAAGCTTCGTAGTCCAAAGAAAATCGACTTAAATTCCTCAGCTTTTGCATCACCAGCGTCAATAGATTGCTCTTGAGTAAGGAGACGTTACAGCACTGCTTTTAAAAAGCTATGTTATGTGTAGGAGTCTAAATTAAGCAAGCTATCACTGAGTGATTAAGCTAATTTCTTTGCTGATTACAATTTCTTGCAGATGGCTAGTGGAGTACATGGATGTTTTCCACTTTAGTAGCAGGAATGAAGAAGCAAGTCATTGGCTTACAGACTCGCTATTGCCTTCCTACTCAATTCATATTCTATGATGACTTATACCTGCTAGATGTAATAAAAAGCAACCAAATAATTTGAATTTGAATACAATATCAGCTTACTCTGAAAAAACCCTGATTATGGTGTGACTTGCTTTCTTTTTTTTTGGGGGGGGGGGGGGTCCTCATCTCTAAATTGTGAAAAACTGGATTCAACAGTCACTTTTGTTTTAAGGTTCATCTTACCTTGAAAATTGCTGCTGAAGTGAAACCATCTGCGCTCGTCCCAGCTCCGACTCCTCTGTTACTTCCCGGAGTCGCTTCTCACTCTCCAGTCGCAGGCGTCGCTCTTCCTCTAGTTCGTGGATCAGCTTTTCTCGCTGTGGACACAGAAACACAAAAAGGATGGTTAAGCATTAGCGACGTACAGCCTCAAGGCTATAAAGATCATCCTCAAGTCATCTGCCATATTTATGGCCGCTCCAGGGATGGGATTTCTCACTATAGACCAAGCCTGATCTTTGACCCTTCTTGGAAATAAAAAGGGTAAGTGGAAACAGGATGTTTCAGAGTCATGATCACCAAAGCATCTGGGATGAGCGTTCACCAGACATCTTTCTAGTGTTTCTGGCCTTTATTTTTTCACACCTTAGGTGTGAAAGAAAATGAGAAAGTGAGGACCCAATGGCATTTAAGCTACTAGAGAGGTTTTACTTGCAGTAGCTTGTTGTTACCTTGGAATGCTTAGAATGAAGCATCTATTGACTTGACCTGTGTGAGAGAAAGTTCACACAAAATGTCAAACAGCATCACTGGGCCTCGCTGTTTCTTTCCGCTCTTTCCTTTCATAGTACATCCTCTGCATGTTTCATTAACTTCACTGTGCTGTTGCTTAGTAACTTTGCAAAGAATGTTATTTATGGTTAAATATGACCTCATGTGATTCAGTTATTGATAGAGTTCAAATTGAGGAGCAAGAGCCCATCAGTAAGAAGTAGTTCAAGTTCAATTTCCACTTTACTGAAGTCAAGCTCTAAAATTAAAGCTCAATAACTTAATATTTACTCACCCTATACTTCTGTGCTGTATTCTGGGGACTTTTAAGCAAAGTGCTATTGGGTTTTCCGCAGATTGGTGCAGGATAACCCTGTCGCCCCTCTGTGGAGCTCTACCACAAGCTCTCACACAATGCAGTTTTATTTGCTCTTTGTCTACCAGGCAATCCCAAAATGATAGCCCCATTTTCCACTCTTTAATTGGATTTCTCTCTTTCGGATGGCTTCAGCCACAGACTACTAAAGGACCAAACTGTCTTTGCCTAAAACCCAAACTTCAAAGACTGGCACTGTGCTGGAAAGCTCCCTCTCCTGCACAAGGGATGCTTGGCACAGCAAGTGAGTTTTTTTTTGCCTTTTTTTTACAAAGTTGCAGAGGAGCTTGGAGCAACTGCTACCAGAGAGGCTAAGGATTTTAGCTGACAGAGAAAATGAGCCAGGATGATTGTTGTTGTCTTTCAGCGTCTGCAAAAGTCTGGCATCCACTGTTGCAGAGGGCTTATGACAAAGCAGTTGGCTTCTGTTGCACAACTAAAGACTTAAGTGATTAATTATCTGTCATAATCTCAACAAGATTAGCTAAAAAAATATAAGATTGTAAACTGATCTGAGAGCAAAAAGACTGAACGGTAGGGAAATATGCTTATTTGACAGAATAAGTGATTAGCAAAGAAGTTATCTTTTATTAAAATGTATTGAAGGGCCACTACAGAGGCTTTAGTGACATCTAGTGGCAAATTGCCAGATTACAACCAAGTTAATACTCAAATACTACAGGGTTACCTAATGAATGTTTTATGTTTTGACTGTAAGTGAAACTATCTGTGAGCAGAGTTTTGGACTTGGCGTTGTATCTGATATTACATTTCTGAAGGAAGCCTCTGGCTTTAGTTTTCAACATCTTGAGTAAGCATAGTAATTCAGTTAATTATTCTTGAAACTAAGCCGGAATCTTTTTCCTTTTTTTTTTATATTTACCAAGGATCAAGTGAAACTCTGATTAAACATGAAAACATAAATTCATCTAGATCGCATTAATTTGAGACACTTGCATCAACACCCCAACCAAATGGAGAATGAGTTCAGGAACTTGTGCTATCAGACCTAACCCTTGGTTTAGGAAATCACTAAAACTGACTTTCGGTGGCTCTTAAAATCCAAGATTTAAAACTATTAGTAACAAGTAGTTAGGATAAAATAGTCAAGGTTAAAGCCCAGTTTTTTTCTGATACTTCCATATGTTCCATCCATACATCCCACCATTTTCCACAAATTATCTGGGAGTGGGTCATAAAGGTGGCAGTCCTTTCCCCAGCTACCTCCTCCAGGTCTCCTAAGGGACACACCAAGTCATTCACAAACAAGTCAAGACATGTAATCTCTCCAGCAGGCCCTGGGTCTGACCCCAGGCCTCTTCTTACAGGGTCATGTCCAAAACAACTCCCTCTGGAGTGTTCTGGAAGACATCCTGACCAGATGCCCATATACAACCTCAACTGGTTCCTTTCAAGAAGGAGGGGCAGCTACTTCTTTGTGCCTCCTGGATAAGATAATTAAACTCTGTAAATGGTAGACTGCCCACCCTAAAGTGGACTTTTTAAATGAGGATCATGACATCAGACAAAGAGGTTTTCAATACTTGATTTCTCCAACATATGGTTACCACCACCTACACTAAATCCTTTCTTGAGCCTGTGATTGGTTCATCTATTCAGGGATATGAGAAACTTTAGATTTAATATGGTAAACTCTCAGGGGGAAAAATGACCCATGCTTTTACTGCAGATATCATTGGCTCCAAAATTAGAAAAAACAGTGCTCAATTCACATGAATCTTCATATCATGTTGCATGTCTATGAATAAATGCACCAAAACGTTACAGAAAACCTGATCCCTTACAACTGGCAGTCATCTCTCCCACTCTAGACCTCATATTAAGCCTTTCCTCTCCATCCTAAGCACCACTCATTTGCTCAGTGTCATGACTTTAAGGAGGCTGAAATTGCTTTTCATGGAGAGGCTCTATGAGGCCATCTAGTGGTGTAAAGGTGGTAGCTGTATAATGGCTTCAGACACACACACACAAAGAAGAAACATCCACAACATGAGGTTTGTCTGTCTGAAAATCTACACCGTGAAACCAAACTGCTACAAAATGTCAAAACAACTGGAAAGCATTCCTGTAAATTACATACCGTCTTGAACGCAACCAACAAACAGTCATAATTCACTGCATTGCTGCTTCTGTCACAACGGCAGATTTTAACAGCCAGCGAGACAGAATATTAAATCCATGTCACCATTAAAACCAGTTCTGCTCCTCGCTGTGGCCATAAATTAATGGCTACTCTATGGAGAAGCTCTTTACACAACAGTGAGGCTCCTCCTGCCAGGGGTTATGGCTGCTGTAAATCCTGTTTTACTGAGGCATAAAGTACCTCCCACTGCCAAAAGCAGAAACCAACGGCTCTTTGGCTCTTCTTCTGCTTTTCTCTTTCAGGAAAATGGTAAGACATTTGCAAAAAAATAAAATAAAAAGCAACATGCAATGATGACAAAAAGCAAAGAACTTCCAGTAAGTTGGACGGATGGAAACATGTTTTAATAGCAGTAAAAAAAAGAACAATAGTCGTTATTTTCAGTTGCACCCTCCAGCATCCAGAGGTTTAGCTGATTTTCACGTTAATGCAAATAAACAGAGGTCTTTTATGGGCACTGCTGTATGCATTAATGTGCAGAGCATTGTTCTGCCGGTTGGCCTGGATTTGGACAAAAAGTAAAGTGGCTTCAGTCCTGATTTTTTGTATCCCAAATGAAGCCTGGGGCATAAACCACTGACCCCTGTGTGTCTGCTGACACACTCATGCCAACAACCTCAATAAGAAAACAGGATTTATAGTCTAAATAGTAGTAAAAGCCTTCTATTGCTTTTGTTCAATATATAATTTCAGCAATTTTACAAGGCTAGATAGCCATTAAATCAAACATTACCATATCTTTATGTGGCCAGTTTTTCTTGGTTGAAATGTTTATTGTCTCCAGCAACATTTGTTTTTTTTTTTCCTGTGGCTAATTGAAAGCACATTCTGTAATCAGCCCTGCTGCAGCTACAAATACAACACAACTCAAGAAATGCCATGGGAAGACATCTCAAAGTCAACACAAATGGGATGAATCAGAAACATGCCTGGTCACTCTCTGTGACAACATTTGTTTTAGTTAATCCAACCATTGAGGAAGATAATCCTCTCTCTTGACTTGTAATTGTTGATGTGTAATGCCAGTTTTGTCCTGTAGAAGGCATCATGCTCCTGAAAAAAAGCTGGAGCTGAGACTATGTCAAACAATACAGCAGCTAGAAAAAAGAAAGAAAAAAAAAGGCAAATTGAATAGAGAGTAATCTATAAAATGGCCCAGGCAGGATTTTATACTGGCCTGCTGAGCCATATACCTGAAACAAGCTCGGATTGAGTGTTTCTGGATTAAAGCTGACCTCGGTCACTGTCAAGGCTGGCTTAATTTCCTAGCTGATAAATCTTGATATAACTGAATTTATCACCATCAACATGTGAAATTTTTATTTAATTGAATTGATGGTGAGATGCTATTGTTCCAATACACTGTATGTAGTGGAATAAATGAGTGCAGGATAAAGAAGCATACGAGATGTGTGTTGAACTGAGCGTGCACACACAAAGGGCTACTTCCCTCTGTTTCCAAAAATATAAATAAAATGATATTAGCTGCAGTGGAGTCCAGAATAAAGTTTGCATTTGTAATTGGACAGTATCAGATGGTAATGTTATTCATCCAAGCTGAATTACTAGAAGACTCAAAGCCTCCCGGTGCCCTCTAACATCCACCAAGGACTCTAAATTAATTAGAGCCCTTTGCGTCTTCTTGTTGTGCCTGCAATGCTGTCCCCCATAAAAGGCCAGCTTTATCAGGTTAAGTGCATGTGTGCAGTGTGCATGGCCATGAGTGTGTCTCTGATTCCATAGGATCTCCATCTGTAACTGTACATGTGTTGTTTCTGTTTGGGGTACAGTTTGTGGGACTCAATAATCTCTTTATTACACAGAAACCCCCCTCAGTTGGAGCTCTTTGCCTAATCAAAGGGCCGGGAGCGGATCTGGGGCTCGCTGCTAAAGCAAACATCAGGGACACAATGCAGCGTGCAGGTTCTTCATTCATAAATAAAACATGCCACAAGGCTGTGTGTGTGTGTGTGTGTGTGTGTCTCGCTCATCAGCAAGACAGAATTCACATGAAAGTGTAACATGAGGAGGATTTGGCCTCCCGGCTGGAACACAGTGTGATATATGAGCTTGGATACGAGACAAATCAACGATTATCATTAGGGTGAAAGTACAATGGCAGACGTGCAAAAATAAACAAAATACTAAAATAAACAAGCTTTGCTAAATATCTTTAGTGATGCTTTTTATTGCTGCTTTTTTCCTTAGTTTTGAAGGCTCGTGTGAGATTTATTAAAGATTTTCTGAAATGTTGTGTGAAGTTACTTTTTTCAGGGCCAAATGCAAGGTAAGAAAAAGCACAACAAGAAAGGTGCAACATAAAGACAGAAAAAACAACACTTTAAAAACATAAAAAGTGTAAACAAAAGAGTTTCACACAAAAAGCTATTCACAAAAATAATTTAAAAAAATTACAAGCATTTTGTTGTGTTCTTTGTAATGCTGTTCAATGTTCTTTAAACTTTTTTTTGTAGTGCTTCTTATGTTGTGGTTGTTTGGGTGAATAATGTTTGCGACATTTTGCTTTTATTCAGATGAGCTTCTTCGGTTCTGATGGAGTTAGTGAGAGATTTTACTTAAGTAGCCTGTGAAACCAGTGAAGTTTGAGAGTCTACAACTGTATTTAAGTTGTGGCTCATCTGAAATCTCTTAAGAGTGACTGTTCATAGTTTTACTTGAGGCTTAAGTGTGAAAAGATGTTGTCAGTCTCCTTGTGATAACTGAAAGGATGCCCTGTCTCTGTCCTCCTTTATTAAGGGTGGAGTTAACAAAAGTTGCAGTTTTAACAAAGGTCCAGTCTGGGCAGCTGCAATCTTTATCTCTATCTCTTTTTCCTGGGATTCTTCGTTGGCGGTGATGTCCGTCCAGTAGCTACTGAAGGGTTGTGACGACTCCCAGCTTCTGTTTTAAGGGATGATGGGAATCAAAAATGAGGTACTGGTCTGTACAAAGGTTAGCAAACAGTATCACTGGTGTTTTAACGCCGATAAAAAAAAAAGTGCAATCCAATGATGCAGTTAGTGTATACCGCAGTGTGTGCCGCCTCTTGATGTCTGAACACGGTGAAAAAAATGCAAACATGAAATGAGTCAGAATAGTGTTTTATTTTTACTAAAAGTCTAGGCGCTGTGTCCCACAGGGCTCCATCAATTCAATTATCATGAAGAGCCACTACGTTAGAGTGAACTGCTTCTCTCTCACTAACCCACAGGCACTATAACAAATAATACACACACCCCCGGAATATGCTAAATCATATGAGTGGCCCATTTATCAATGCCAAGGGAACTCCCCCACCTCACCCACACATTCAGATCTGCAGCAGAGAGTCTGATGCGATTTGGGCCTGCCTGTCAGCGTTCGTCACTCCGGTGAATGTGCTGAACGCTTGAGGGGAAGACCCCATCTAGACCCTCGGCCCTGTCCGTGGCTGATAAGGCCAATCTGAACCAGAAACAACACCTGAGTCGTTGCCCCCTCCACTTCCCACAGCTCCTCAAATCTCCACGCTGTCACCCATCCTAAAAACAACTGTCAGAAACACAGAGGGTCCCTCAGCATAGGAGTTCCGTGAGGCCTGAGGCCTTTCTGAGAGCCCTTCAAGTTCTTTCTTTATCTGCTGAATGCACGCTACATGACAAGATATCACCTTTGAAGGTGCTTTTCATCATGGTTTTCAACACTAATAAATAACTGTCATACCTTGGTATCATTAAAGTGACATTAATCAGTAGCACTTCCTGTGTGGCCTCTTTGCGTGTCCAACTTTGGGTCAGTTTGCACAGGAAGACCATCAGTCACTTTGGAGTTGTGCAGGAATCCCGAACATTTCTTGTAAAAATCTGACCCGTCTGAAGAGAAGAGCACATTTAAACCTTTAAACCTTTAAAAGTCAGTAAAAAGCTGACTGCCGTGACTTTTGAACTTCAGATTATAACCAAATGTGGTGCCACCTTCCTTTCAAACTCCATTCTCAAATGAGCCGGGACACTGCTGGACATAGAAAATCTGCTTTCATGCATAGAAATAGCCATTTTTCATCTTGGCAAATTCACAAAAGCAGCAGCTCCCTTCTTATCCTAGCTTCATTTTCTACATGAAATCATGCAAAGAACTCTGATTTTTAAATGCGTAAGTTACACAATTAAGGCAAAAATATGCAAAAGCAATTGATTTAATTTTCAACATGTGAAACCAAGCATCCAGAGGAACAACCATGTGTGGATTGACTGTTGTGTGCTATTAGAGCATCCATAAAAAAACTCAAAGACAAAATAAACCAGTTTTCCTTCAAAGCCAGATCGTTTATTTTCACATGTTGTTTAGACAGCCGTTTCCAGTGGTCGTAATCCTAAATGCCCTTTAAATGGGGAGCCCGGCCCCCTCTGCCATGGCAGGCGGCGCTGCCTTTACGAGCCAGCATGCAGAGTCAGGAAACCCTGCATCCTGCCCCTGATGGACTTAGATTGCACTTCTAAGTGGCATCAAAAGGCAAGTGGGAGACAGAGAGCGGCCCTGCCCTGCACCACGCCTCTGTGTCGGTGTGTGAAGAATTCCAGAGGAAACCTACAGCGACGACGTGGCTGTGACAGAGCTGGGTTTGTTGGAATGGGAATGTGCTTTTTTTAAACAGCTGAAGGCAAATCCACTGTTTTTCCAAGACTTGCAACAATGCCTCCTGTGTGGCCACATTTGTGGTGAAATATTGTGAGCCTAATTACTGATTGCCCAGCAAATTATTTAAAAGATTTTAAGTGATTTTCCCAAATGATCCATAACAGTGGTGTTATACTCTGTCACTGCCAGTAGCCATTGCGTTAAACACCAGGAAAGCTAATTAAAACACACGCTCCTCAGTAAACTGTGCTGTTAATACAGATTAATTTACACTGACGGCAGCAAAACTGTGCAACCGGGGCCTGAACTTTACGATTGTGTGTTTAAGCGCCTTGCACGATCGTAAAAATTCCTCTTGCATTCTTTTCCAGCACAATGAGCTGGTAATAGTGCTGCAGAGCGCGTCCCTGAGGAGCTACTCAGCAGAAATATACAGCACATTACGGCAATGGGTGCTTCTCTGATCACATTACACAGAAGACGGTAATGGATGTAGAGAGGGAAGTTGAAGGCAGGGAACAGAGAGCTAGAAGATACAAAGGAGGGGGTAGCTCCACTTAAGAAGTCTGTGCTGTTTTAATTTGTCTCGCTTTAGGGTGGGGGTTGGGGGAGAAAGTGGGCATGGAAGTGGGCGTTGGGCTTGTGGGGGTCTTTGCTGGGCACAGGATACGCCTGGTTTGCAGTTTCCACTTTACACTGGCAGCACTTTGACAATTATCTCCTCGATGCAGCAGTCTCTTTTTCATTTGTGTCGAGGAGTCGTGCCTGAGCTCTGAAGTCTCCCAGGAATGCCAGAGAGAGTGCAAGGGGAGTCCAACGGGGATAATCCCAATTTCAAATGGAGCTTAGTGATACCCCCCTCCTCCCTTTCTTCCTCGATCCTCCCCCTCCTCAACCTCCTCCTGTCTGGCACAGATAACTCATCCGTCTCTCAACCATGTGCATGTGCAGACAGCCAGAAACATACCCTCTAAAGTCATAATTAGTATGTCATCCACTCGTGCAAGTCTTCAGTGGAGTCTCGCGGCATGCTGAAGGGGTTTACTTTTCTTGAGCTGTGTTGAGGTTGGGTTAGTGTTACAAGATGAGGTGCTGACACACACACATAGGTGTCACCTTGAAGTAAGGACACAACTGAGTAGAGAAAAAAATAACCTATGTTCCCGGAAAGGGAGAACAGAGTACAACTAAAGCTTATTTTCACTGTATGTGTTATGATGCACAACTGTTAATGCCATTCAAGCAAAATGACTCTTCATAATCCTGTTACCCAGACAACAGGGAGAAGTTAATTGAGGATAATACAAAAACAAGGTAACAAGTCTTGAAATTCCAACATTTTATCCATTATCCCTGCTTTTATCACAAGGGTGACTTCTACATCTGTGATGGTACAATGCATAGCAAAAGATGCTGTCATCCAGTCAATCTATATCCAAGGCTTAAACTAATATGGCCTGGTTATCTCATACTGTGGCTTGGTGGGATTGCACATGCAGCAGCGTCCATGTCTTTATATGCCACTGCTTTAACCAGCTGTTCCTCCAACCTATCCATTCAAAATTGCTGAATCTTTCACATCAGTGAAAAAAGCGGAAATTAAAAGTTTCTACTTTACGCTTTTCCGCATTAGCTATGCTCACTTTAAATTTCCAATCAATAACACAAAAAGTTTTGAGAACTTCAATCTGGAACATACCACCTACAGGTATGCAAGAGAGCATAAGTCATCAGCACAGAAGCAAGTTGTAGTCTATTTATAGTATCCAGCAAAGGAAGCTTGTTTTAGCAACTCTTAGCATGTTAGGTGTAGAAGAATCAGGAGAAACCACAATAGGTGGGTGAAATCATCTATCTTCCAACGACCCTGAACAGACAATTACAATGATCTCTCAGACTGACGGACCCAAAAGCACACAGGAAAGAAAAGAGAGACAGACTTACTTTGTCTTTACTTGCCCTTACTTGTTGAAAAGCCATCCCTGTATGACTTTTCCCCTTTGGGCATTAACAGTTGGCACAGGCAGTGCATCAATAGGTGTGTTTTCATTACCCCTAGAATTGCGCAAATGCTAAATATCGCAATAAAAAAAAAAACGGTAATGGATACACGTACATCTTGAAAAAACTTTCAAATATCGCTAAAAACTTTTTATGCTCTCATGAGTTTTTTTTTTAAAAAACGTGTCAATATAGATGTAAATCGCAAAAGTAACAATTTATGCTATGGATTACAAACAAAAGCATTATGAATATATCTTCTACCAAATTGCTCGTTAGTCAAAGAACTAAATCAACTCTCTTGCAAACATTTTATTAAAGTTTTCCTTTGCACTATTACCAGTTTAAGTTACTATCAATAATAAGACCTTATGAAAGAATGACAATATAGTAACCAATTGTTAGAGTTTAACTGAGTGACTCTTCCCAACACAGGTTTTCTGTTGGTAGCTTTCTCATTTCAATGATTTTATCAAATGACTCTTGCAAGGAAGTTGTTTGATCCAGTATCTTTATGTCAAGCATCAACACATGGATAAGGAGAATCATGTCATTCAAGCTAATCTAAAGAACAGAATGTGAAAATAACTCTGACAAAAGAATTATATCTTTCACAGTGAAGATATGCATGCAGAGATGGGAATGCTTCTGTGGGGAACATGTTGCAGTACTTCATAGCACTCCATAACCCTACAAAACATTATAATGAGGAGAATTCAAGTTGGTTAGCTCTGGGGTTAGGTCCAGTTCTTGTGAGTTTGTTACAACAAGGTTAGTTCAGATGACTTCATGCCTTCACCTCTGGATTTATTTTCTTTGTTTAGAGCAAATTGATTGCATTACAGTTGTCAAAGTAAGCTAAATGACCTTTAATTCAAGCATTCCAAACATCTCCCCATTAAGACCAAAGCTTGTTGTTTGACATGCTTGACTGAGAGGACAGAAGTCACTCCGAGGTCAGACGGATTGTGACTTACTCTGCAGCTCGATAAAGGTCAGCGTGAAAACAATGCTCATCTCTGTCCGTACTTATCTTCTTTTTAACCCAGTTAGTTAAGACAAAATTGTCACAGTTTCAGTGTGCAAATTAATGAAATGAAGCTTAAACAAATGCTTGTTAAATTTCCTAGAAAACACAGTGATAAGCATGATACACAAGTACACATACATTGTCTCTGGTAATGATGGAAAGAATATGCTAGCTTAAGTGCCTGCAAGAAAAAACCCTGGAACCCTAGACCAGCTTCAGTATCCATCCTAATGATTTGACCTCCTCAACTGTGGGGAGAGGGGTGAAAAAAAAAGAAAAAAAGAAGCATTTCACTCTGGGGATCAATAGAGATTCCTCCAACGCAGTGTAAAAATCTCAGGATTTTATCATCCCATGTGTGCTGTTGCTGTAGGTCGGCTGCCATAAAAGGAATCGGGGAACTCCACCTGCGCCTGTGGTTAAAGCATCAGCTCAGAGGCTGCGATCAGCTGAGCTCTGCTTTGTCACGGGTTTCAACTTTGCACTTTCTGACCTGCCTCTGCTCAGACAAAAATGTGGAAATATAGGCAGATAAGCACCTATCTTCACCTCCTGAGCCACATTGTCTGCTTTTGCAAGCTTTCTTTAAAAGAAGTGAAAGCACAACATCAGCACTTTTGCTCTCAGATTAGGACCAAACTGACAAAGGCAGTGAGCAGATTGAGTTCCACCTCCAGCTTTGTAATGCTACAAAACCTGAACAAGCAAGCCGTTTTCTTGTGGAAAAGCTAGACTTTATCAAACATTTCAAGATGATTGCATTCATTTCAAAAGATCAAAAGTAATATTTAATTTCTTCCAATTCCAATCAGGTGTCCTTTACAACATACAGAGTTTCGAGAGTCACCGCCATATGCTAGTCATTGCTCCGCAGAGGCCCGATGTGCTCCTCTTCCAGACCTTACGTGCACCCCTGCTACGCAGACTGTTACAAGGAGGAACTCCCTTATGATTGGTCAGTTCGGGATTATGAGTTTCTGGATTTTTGGATCTTCTTGCTGAATTTGTGTAGTAACCACCATTTTTTAAAACAACGCCCAATAGATAAAGTTGATGAGAGGCTGATCGAATTATTTCTTCGTTTTGTTCCACAAGTTAATAAAGACACTTTACCATCCTGGACGCCATTTTTCTTTTAAAACAGAAAATCCCTACCGAACTGAACCATCAAAAGAACTACAACCTGGTGAGTTTACCGGCCGATACCACCCCTGCTGCCCCCTTTAGATTAGGAGGAGAAACTGCAACACAACATCAAAATGACCCCCTACGCTCGAGTGCGAGAGCAAACTCACCAGTGTCAGCTACGTCGAGTACAAATTCGCTTTATGTGTGCAGGAATCTAAAGGTTTTTTGGCTTTGCAGATGAGACTTTAAAAGATGAGAAACGTTACCATTGTTCCTTCGCTCTTGCTCCGTGCGACTTCCCTCTGCAGACGAGCCACAGCCAGCTTTTCCCTAAACAAACAAACATATGGGTGAGTCAGTGTGTGATCCCTCTGTAGCTCTTGAAAAATGAATCACTGAAGAACTTTTTTGCAGCAAATTAGCAAGAAATATGAGAAATATCAGACACAAACCAAGTTTTTCACAAATTTCCTTTCTATACAAAAGGTTTAATCAGCTTTCTTTATTAGAAAGATACATTTATTTCCATTTTTCACAGTTTTTTACTAAGTAGGGACCACACAAGCCAGTGAATCAGCAGACACACAGAGGAGATGAGGTTGGCCAGTAAGCGCACAAAACAGAGCTACCAGTTCTGTCCAGACAAAAATAGCTCAGAGTAAACAAAAAGCAGGGCATCCTTGTACCAGACTTTACACACATTCATAACAAACTCCCCCCCTTACACACAAATACACACACATGAACAAGGAGGAACAAAGAAATGGATTGTGCACGTCCAATCCGTTTCCCACGTGAGGGCATTCCAGACTTTAATGGGATAAATCTTGGCACACTAGCACGGATAATAAAGAGTCTTGTTTTAGAGCCCCTCTAGAGGGATCACAACAACACAAACGTTGCTCCAAGACAAGCTTGTCATTCTGGAAGTGCTTTTATCCACAATTCTGGGAAAACATCAAATGGTTTATGGATGAAAACACCTCCTCTGGCGGTGTAGCGTGTGCTGGAGACAGAAGCTTTGTCATTTTTATGCCAAATACTGTAAATATACTGTGGTACATAAATATATTTCTACAGCAAAAAAACTTCATGAAGAGAAGAACTGCATGACCTGAAATCCACCAGTTATCTCACATGGATACAGACGTTTTTTACTCAAAAAATACAAAAAAGAAAAGTAAAAACAGAAGCATGAAGGATTTTTTTCTTTGTTTTCAAGGATATTAAAAATGGACAATTTATTGCAAAATAAGGAAATAAAAATATTTTTAAAATATAGAATTTCCTACTTTCAGACATTCCTTAAATGAACCATGCATTATATTAGAAGTCAGAAGTGTGGAGCTAAAGTTTCTGCCAGTTAATGGTCCTGACCTGTCACAAGAACCCCACCTACACCTAATATGAGACCTAATAAAGCTGTTCATTCAGCAGACAGCCACAAGTAATCACATTCATCTGCACATTGTTCACATTTCTTCAGAAAAGCAGACCCCCCTCTGACATCCCCAACCCCCAAAATAGCTCATGACTAACGTCTTCATGCCTCCTCTGACAAGGAGACATCATTGTTTCTGAGCAGCTTACCTGTCGGGAACCCCCCCTCCCCAGTGATTATGAGACGGGCGGATGAGTCGAGCGTCTGGACTGAAAAAATGTGCC
Source organism: Rhadinocentrus ornatus (assembly GCA_037177495.1). Lineage (NCBI taxonomy): Eukaryota > Metazoa > Chordata > Actinopteri > Atheriniformes > Melanotaeniidae > Rhadinocentrus > Rhadinocentrus ornatus. The sequence goes on from JBAMHW010000027.1 coordinate 7,115,672, forward strand.
GCTAACTAAGACTTTTGTTGCTGCTGCCTTTTGGTGGAGGCCATTTCTGCAGCCACGTTCCCACTAATGGCACCAGACTGAATTAAGCAAAGCCGATTGTGAAACACCACACTGCAGTGGTGACGAATCCTGGGAGGAAGTAGAGCAAAGTACTGTGGTAATGAGACAAGGGGGTGTGTGTTTGGGGTGTGAAAGCATTTGGGATTATTTTGCAAGCTTGTGCATTCATATTTTTACAAATCTGCTAAATTGAAGGTGTATGAAACAGTTCGTAAATGCACAAAGCTGTGTGTGTGGAAGTGTCTGAAAGCTCGCTCCACACCTGAGACTGACTCACACACTCATGTTCAAGTTACACAATGTGTCTCATTTTATTACAGCATACTGTACACAGCATTACACTACCTTGAGAAGGAGGAGGGAGGTGGGGGTCTGGAACTTCTCACAGCAGATATTGTTTTGTTAAATAGGACTGCGCCTGGCATTCCTCCAGTCTGTGTTATGGCTGAGCGTCAGCCCTGTAAGGGGTTAAGTTTCAGGCCACTTATGAACAGGCATGTTCCAGGAGCAACGAAGCATGAGCCAACTGCGCCCCAAGAAAATCATCGCCAAATATAGAGCAATTTGACATTCTGTGTTAAACATAATTATAGTAATTGGCACCAGAAGTAGTCAAAACAGTAATCTGCTGCAAAAACGCTCACTGCTGACATCCAATGGTTGATGGTGACGAATGATCTTCAAGTATGTAAAGCTGTAATCTGCTGTTTTCCACACGTGTTTATGCGTGCAACAGATTCCAGTCTAAATTTGCCGTATGGATTTCAATCTCAATCCATGTTTGACTTTTTTTTTTGTCAATCACCCACTTTGTAAACTTTCACCAGCTGTGTAAACTGACTGCAAAATAGTCAGATGGAGCAGCTTGAAGGCTGTTATGTGAAGAGGTTTATCTCAAGCCATCTCTGATGTAGATGGCTGTTAGTGTGGGGCATATTAACTGTGATGTTTTCATTTCCCTCTGAAAAAACCCCACATATTCTCATAAATGTTATCCAGAAGGGATGGAGCACAGGCGCAGACTCACTAAATGCCTCATTTTAAAGGATAATTCTAGTTTATTATAATGTAGGTCTTGTTTGTGTTGGTATGGATATTGAATTAAATGGTTGAGATGCATAAGCAGACTCGACTGCACAGAAAGTACAAGTCACTTATTTCTCTGAATAAATGTGGCTAATCTGTTGCTTTATTTGCTTGAATATGATGCCTTCTTAATGTCTACATTACACTCTTGGAAAAAATTAGCATGCATGCTCTATATGTGTTTCACACCCCATGACCCATGCCATCTAAGCATGTGATGAAAGCTTTAAGCTAACCAATAAACATATTCATTCTTCTCAGTTCTTCTTCCTCTGTGAGTCCCCATTATAAATTTTAGCTGAAGAAATTCCAGCAGCTAATCGCGAGCAGCTTGGACGTGGACCTCCAGCAGTTCTCAGTGACCTGGAATCACCTGATGGCACAGGAGGCCTCACCGGAGAAGGGAATCCCACCAAGCTTCACTGGAGCAAGACAACGCATCTGACAAGCCCTGCTGCAAATGCAACAACTGTTAGGATTACTGTTACGGTGCAGCAACAGACAGATGTACAGAGAACATCTGTTGCAAGGTGAAAATCCGGCCAAGACGATGGTGTTTAAAGTTTAAAGTTACAAATATCGGTCAAATGATTAAGCTAGGGGTCATGGTGAGAACATACTTGAGAGAGATTTGAGTCATTTTAAAGTAAAAGGGGGTTTCTGGATATTTAAGTTTTTTTGGTTTCGGTTTTATGGGTTTGAACTGAGAGTTTACGGAAAAACTGCAAAGAAAACCACAGTTTTCTTTACACATCCCAATTCATTTTAAGTGAAATGTACACGTAAATGTGGCTCTATTAGCCGTATATTAGCTGGAGAACTAAGCGATACAGATGTTTTCCTCTAAAAAACAATAGGACTTTATTCAGACTTATTTTCTTTGTCTTCTAAGCTCATAAAAAAAAGCCAACTGTGTTAATGCACAAAGGGAAACATGCTTACAAAGCTAGCACTCACATGATCCTGTTACATTCCACTATGTTGGACATTGAGGAGACTGGTGCAGCTACGTGCCTTTCATAAGCAGATGTATTTTTGAGTGATATAACTGATGGTATTAGTTTGGCAGAAACAAAATAGTCCTAACATAAAACTAAAGCTTCTTAGACTACAAGACAACTGACACTGCCTGCAGTATAAAAACATCCCTTTCTTTGAGATAAGACACACAACACCTGCCTAGTTGAATTCACAGCAGATCAGCCTTGCTTCCTCTGCTCATTTATACTTGCCTAGACACTGTGTAAACCCTCCTCACACCTTTTCCTGCCGCTCACGTCAAGGCAACGTTCTAGCCATTTGCTTCGCAGCATGCAAAGACACGATCTGTCAGGGTAGAGGGAGGATCAATCACGGTGAGAGCATTTACCAACTTGAGCCGACACGCCAGACCTTTGAACTGCTTTGTGGGAGGCAGACGTTTAGCTGTGTTTTCCTCACAGTTATCACAGCTTTTCCATACAGGTGCTTTAATCCATTGTACATTGTTTGCTGTTAAGCAGATAATGAAAGAGAGAAAAAAAAAGTGCTGTCTCTGGTGTTTTTGGTTTCCTCTGTGTGCCATTTTATTATCAAGTGTGGTTAATTTCCCTTCTGCTCACATAGATGTTAACAGATTAAACACTACTTTCTGCTTCAGCCTTTTTACTGCAGGTTTTACTCATACAAGCATGAACACACACACTTGCTGATGTAAAAAAGCTGCACAAACGTAAACCATCTTTGCATTATTGTTATTGAAGCTTATGAAAAGCTAAACGTTTCAGTCGTTCTGAGCCACAACTGTGCACAGAGTGCCCGGAAAGGATGAATAAATGTTTGGATGAAAGCAGAGCTGCCATGCATTTATGTATTAGCGTCTGCACTCCTGCTGCGTTAAGAGCACTGACATGCACGCAATCCCCATGGCTCACATTGGGCATCGTGTTTGGAGGCTACATTTTGTCTCTGGACTGGACTGGTCATTCCTATCTTTAATCGTCCTGCATCTGTGTTATGTAACCCTCTGGAGCCGTCCAAAATTTCACTCCAGCCCTAAGAATTGGACAATGAGCTTATGGGCTGTTTGCAATTCCGAGCATCCAACCCTAGCCTACAGGAAAAACTAAGTTACAACTGCCAAGAGGGTCAAAGCCAGGATGAGGTGAAAATTAGTTTGTCATCCTGTGGAAAAATGAGAGGCAACTAAATCACATCTGACGGGTGGGGCTTTCATATCTGTAAGCGTTCAATTGGTCCCAGCACATTAGGCGAGTCCAATTAATCACCAAGAAGCGCCACTATGGGGGCCGGCAGCAGCTTGACCTGCCGACTCACCCGCAGCTGGTTCCTGACCCTCAGTCTCCAGCAACGGACCCCGTCTGCAATGGAAGGTCAGCTGCAAAACAGGAGCCACATGTCAGCACCTCAACACACCCAGCCCCGCACAATGAGCCTTACCTCACCACGGCAGAGCATCAATTATTGACAAGGTGAAATGTGATAAGGTTCTGCTGAGAGCACACAAAGGGCATGTAGCTTCTTAGGCTGCCATGTGGAGAAATAATGTTATTACCCTTTTTCATGCTTTGAAGGAGCATTAAAATGTTTTTTTTTTTGTAGAAATCTTTCCTGCATGTCTGATCACATTTATATGCACATAAATTACAAACAAAAAAGGCTGTTTTCCTGCATTTATGCCTGACAAACCAAAAAACTGGGTCATCTTAACAGTCATGCATAACTTCTGTCTTAATCACTCTTGAATTAGGGAGTTATGTTTGGACATGTGGGCACCACAATGCAGTTATACAAGCTGAGATCATTGCGATTAACAAGATTTATCCAAAGTCAACAACTTGTTGAGAGTTTTGAATTGTTTACGTTTTCCCTCCATGATAACATCTTGCTCTTGGTTCTGAAACGCGGCGCTGGATGGCTACATACCAACATGTAAGGACGACACAACTTTGTTGTGGTTTCTTCAATATGTGTAGTGACAGAAGCTCAAAGATTGATGGATGCAATCACAAATCTGTGTGAAATTTGTTCATCTCTGAAGGCAGCGGTTGAAATGCACCATTTAGTGGGTCAAAGTCAGATCAAATGCAGCTTCAAAATTTATAAAACAGCAAAAATCAAACATGAGGAGTCCTCTGAGGTGACTCCTGAGCTCACAAGAATGCTCTCGCCAAGCGTGGTTTACCCCTGCCTGACTGTCTGTCTCCCTAAATGTTTTCTTACTCTCCGAGAAGGGCCTGACCTCAATTGTTTCCACGCCGCATTCCTGTCCAGACGAAACCAAACTTTGCGGATGAGCAGATGTGCATTAAAAATGGCCGCAGCACCCGCCCCCTCCTGACTGTCCGCCAACAGGCCGGTCTACTTGCCAGACAAGATCACACAAAAGAGGAGTGCTTTTAAACACACGGATGAGGACACATGTACAAACACAGTGAAGATATACAGAAACATGCACACGCATGATAACACAACTTTGAATCTTTTATGCCTATAAAAGAAAGATTCTCTGCATTTGACCTGTAACTCAGGAACACAGATATTACAAGAAATGATTATTTGATGGTGATAAAAAGCTGATCCTAACAAAAGAGAGACAAGAAAACACTTGGACTCTTCTCAGCCACAGACACATAACACTCCAGCAGCATTTGTCACTGTCACACACTATGACACATAATTGAGTTTAAGTCAAACACCCTTCATTCAGGGGCTACAATTACCACATGATTTAAGAGTTTACCTGCGTCTCCAGTGTTGCAATCGGAAGAAACAAACAAACCCGTCAGCATTCTTTTGCCAAGACGCATTAGATGTTCACGTCTCTGCAGATCTGTGCAGAAATGCAGCAGTACGCCCGAAGCAAAGTAACTCATAAGATGTGACAGTGAGCCACACCTGAAGGCAAAAATGTCTGAACCTGGGGCAAGACGCTGCGCTTAAAGGAAGCAACTCGATCAAATTAATTCTACAAGTAGGAATGTCTGAATTCACTACCTTTCATGGTGTACATTTTCATTTAAAGGGTGATGAAAGAAAGGATGTTGGCTTTAAACCATAAAACTCACTTAGCAGGGGATCTCGAATGACAAATGAAATTTTTCAGATATTTTGTCCAGCTGTTTAAGACCATATATGGAGAAGATGGTGGGGTTGGAGGGCAATACTTGCAGCCTGAATGAACAAAAATGCCTCTCTTTCAGTTCTGATGTGTATCCAATTATGGTGCCATTTTGAAAATGGCCACCAGTACACTGATCATAAGAAGTGAATTAGACTAATGACACCATAATGACCTGTGGGAAACATTTATTGACTTAGTGTTCCATGAGATAAGAGGAGCCTGTGATGTTTTGGAGTATGTGCCCAGTCTGTGTTTGTACACTTCAAGGCCTCTCTGTTTGAGATTTGATTGATCTGATTTTAGATTTCCATCTGCCTATAATCAAACACAAAAACTCCAGATTTTCCCAGATCCTTGCCGTATCTTAAAACTGTTGCAGAGATTCAGGGCGCACTCACACTGGTGCTGTTGGATCAGCTTTAAACGAACCCGGAGCCGCTCCCACGGCTGGTACGGTTAGTTTGGACCAATGTGAACACTGGTGTGGCTCAAGGAGGCAAACTCTGGTCCACTTGAAAGTGAACCCTGGTGCGATTATGCTTGGAGTGGAAAAATAAACAGACCATCCAGTTAATCAAAAAGAGGAAGAGATGTTGCACAACATGGTGCATATCTCGCTGCCTCCCCTGCTGCTCATTCTGGACAGATTCTTGTGAAACCACATTAGGTTTGTACACCAAAGTAAAAACAGAAACCCTAAGACTACATAAATTGTTGCTTCATTGTTAACTTTTGGTGAACAAGCAGTTTTTGGCCAATCAATGACCTGGATTTTCTTCTTTCTGCTTGGTAGTTTCAGGGAATACCACCCCTGGCAAGCAATTGTAGCTGCATGACGGCCATGTGGTTTGGTCCGCTTTAGTAATGCACAGTGTGAAAGCAAAGCAAACCCCTGGGAGGTGCTAAGTTTTTTGGTACCAAACTAAGTTTCCTGGACAATTCTGGTGTAAAAGCACCCTCAGTCTTCTGCTTATGGGCCTTCTTTGACTGAAACTTGTCTAAAACACCTCTCCTGTACAAAACCCTTAACCACCTCCATTCAGAAGAGTGGCAACTTTACTTTGAGACATTTCTGGATTTCTGAGGCCAGCCACCCTTTGGAGGAAGTTCATTTCACCCGCTTTCATTTTTAACCAATACCCTGAACCAAACCCCTAAATACCTAAAGTTCCCAAGCTGGATATGACTTAATCATAATATCAGCATCATTGCTTAGATTCAGCTGCAGAAATTAAGTTGAAATTGCATTTCCAACCACCTCCAATGTTATTTGGCAATCCAAAGAAGCCCAGTAAAATACTTCAAAAATTTAACTTAGAAACTCAACCTTTCCAATTCTTACACACCTTTCTACTCAGACCTGAGTTAAATTTGTGTTGCAGGAACCAGATTAAGTGTCATACAAATGGACATGTTACTGCCTCAGGTCCTCAAAAGTCTGCATCAGCTAAATCCTGCATCAGTGACATAATGGCTGCAACAGCTCTCACTTATCAACAGTTTAGCAGCCTCCACGTGTTCAGCAGTAAAGAGGCACAGACGTATGAGTCACATGTTCTTCTCATTGTTTTGCATTTGACCACCTGGCCGACCAGCATTGGAGTAACTGTGAAACAGGGACCCATATTTACTACTGTAGCATATTGCTGGAAGGTTCTGCTGACTCATGCAGACTCTGCAAATGCTATGGTCTTTTAAAGCAGTTGTTTTTAGAGAAGGGGCAAACAGTAGCTCTTTACAGAGGAAGACAAATGGCCGCTTCACATGAAATACAGACAAAGGTTTGGTAAACAGAAGCACTTGAGCCAAAGGGCTGCAATTTCTATTATTATCAACTCCTGGAAGCATGTATTCATATCTGCTCTGCATTGCATGCGTTCTGTCTTACTGGCATGCTAGCAGTTGAGCAGTTAACAGTTTCTGCCCTCGTAATTTATTCTCAGGAAAGACTGACACCAATAGGCAAAAAGAGCTCAAACACAACAAGGTAGGTGTTTGGAAAAGAGTTTTACAGCTTTAAGGTGAGCTTCTCCAGCAGACCTCTAGCTATTTCCTCTCCAGCTGCACCAACACTGCCGGCCGCTGGATGTGATTCTGTGTGTTTCTCTAACTATTATCTGAAAATTTATGGCCAAGATATAGGGGAGGTGAGGCTTGTTGACATTGCCCACCCCAGACAACCTCAAATGTGACACTGACCCCTTTTTCGACCTCATAAATGGCTTGCTCTGCTAAAAAAATAAAATAAGAGGGGGGGGGGGGGGGGGTTCTTTGATCTAAAAATTCCCTGCAAGTGGTAAAGTGTGTCAGCTGGTAGACTATGTGTAGTAAACAAGGGCAACACCATATTATCTTGTAAACTGTTGGCATGCAGGGCTATGACCCAAAAACCAAATCCAATTTGGGGATTTTTTTTTTTTCAAGAGCTGAAACACCATGAGACGTATCAATAAAAGCTTTTATGAAGGGAAAACAAAAGTTTATGTCTGCAAGCCAAAACGCTCAAAGCCTCGTTGTAAAAATGAGGGAATATTTTGTGCCCGTTCTGACTAGAAAACAGGCAGTTAAAATGCAGCAAGTCCATGAGTCGCACCTTAGTGAACTCACATGGAGCGGGTTCATCTATTTAGAAACCACAAAAATGCTCCAACTCTAATGACATCATTTAACAGTCAAGAGGGTGTCTGGGCAAAGCTTCGTCTCCAGGCAAAGAAGTCAGTGCATGCAGTAAGCCATTGATAGTGAGCTAATAAAAGGATTTTATTGGTTATAAATTGTGTTGGATCATTAAACTTTATATCTTTCCTGTGTGACATTACTCTAAATTCAGCCAGCAGGAGACATTGAGAAAAATCACCTGATAGTCCAATTTTTCTGCTTTTCCACCTTGTGAACATTTGGTAAGACAAAAAGCACGAGACTCGATCTGGGCTACAACATCTTAAGGCTGTTAGATTTTAAATAAATAAAGATATTGGAGTTATTTTTCAAGCTTTATCTTAAGATGCTGTATTTGCAAAAACAGGCCCACGCAGATCTGCAAAATTTAGGCTGATTCTCAAGTTCCTATGTGCAGTTGTTGGGGAAAGATAAATGCAGAGCAGGCTGAGGAGAGGAATGCATTCAAAGTAACTTTAATTGAGCTTGATGGCCTGCAGTCACAGAAGCAGAGCGTATCAACAAGGCTCAGATCCTGAGATGTGCCTCACACATACAAATCATTATGCTAGCTTACAGCTCTGTAGTGCTGATGAAGGCTGCAGAGACAGAGGGAATTATATGGGAAAATTGTCTGGAAGGAGTTCCCCCCTCCCACCTCCAAAATTAAAGTCTCCTGGCTGTCAATGAGAGGGAAATGCTCTCATGCTGCGGCCCACTGGGCCAGCCATTGAACAAGGGAACATTCCTCAGTAATTCTGTTTGACCTGAACAGAATATGCTGGCTGAGGGTCACCAGCATAGAGGGAGGGGACAGAACGGGAGGAGGAAAAATTGGGAAAATCGGATGTGAAGAAGTGAGAAGCAAAGTGATGGACAAGAGTTAGAGGGGTAGAAGAGAATACAATAGCACACAGGATGTGCAGGAGAAGCTGTACTTTGGGTTTTCTTTCAGGCAAATGTTTTGGATGACGGTCAGCACATGAGGTATGCCAGCTCACGCAGCAGCCAAAAATGACCACAACTGAAGTTCAAAACAACTAAATGAGACAACAGATAACAAAACATTTTAAAAAAATGGACTTTCACAGAAAATATAGGGGTCGAAATACATTTTTCTTGCTTAAGACCAGTCAGAATGGGGGATTCACAAATCATAAAAAGGGTTTCAAAGGAGTCTATAATGTCTGTGTGATACTGTCATCTAGATTTGACCAGTCTAAGTAGTGTATCTTTTCAGTCTTTTCCCTTAAAATCCAAATAAGATGAAATTCCAACTTCACACAAGAAACAGGAAATGTGAAGGAACTGGGTTCTGTCCAATTAAAAACTATTGACTGTACCTTTTTAGTAAAGATAAAATTGCCCATTTATACGATTTCCGTTTTATACTTCGGGGAGGTTACAATAAAATATTAGACATCTGCTGACTTCCACCCAGACATGCAGCAAACATCTCAGTCTTGTGACTTGTCAGCCTAACTGCAGCACACATGATGTTGTAATGGAGCATGCTGTTCATACAAGAGCAAAGCAGGAGAGAAAAAATAATACCCTGGAAACAGAGCTACACTGCAACATGGCTGGGCTGGACAGAATTACAGTTTTAATTCTATAAAATCAAATCCCTCCACTTGGCAATCCTCTTATCCAGTAATCCCCAGGTAGGTTTCGAACAGCAGCAGGCTCAAACTGCCCAGAGCTCCAACACATCTGCCGTGGTGGCCAGATGATATCACCGTCCTACTGCTCTGCTCCATAAAAAGGCTTCAACTGGACACTGTCTGAGCAGAAACTGGACCAAACAGCTAAACTGCCTTGGATTGCTTCTGCTGCATGAGTCACAAAGTCTCATGTAGATCGCTGATGCTCAGATAGATTACAAACTTCTACATATCTAAGGACAGAATCTGAAGGAAGTTTAGGGTATTTTGTGTAGTTTTAAAGCAAAGTAACTGAATGCCACACAGATTGCAACATTTTAGGTTAAAGATTACCTGACTAAACCCATTCTCGCAAACAGAATACAATGTTGCTAATGGAGGGAACCAACTTAACCAACTTCTTTGGCCACATAAGAAAGAAAAATGTAAAATTATTCTTGATTTATATCAGTTGTGTGTGTTGTAATCAATTTCATATCTGGTAATACAGCACATGTTTCTTTCTTTTCTAGAATGGCTCAAGCAATTAGTCAAATGAGTTAGATATTAGCTCGATGAGAAGTTACACCAAAACCTATCCAACCCACATCAGGCACATTTAATCAATGGAGTGTAAACTTAATTTTTTTCTCTAAATTAAACCAAGTGTCTAAAAAGATTCATGGACTTTACCGGATACATAGATAAATGTCATTTCACAATTCTACAGACAAAATGACTAAGTACCCTGATGAAAGCCATGCAATGAACAACTTTTTAAACAGAAGCAGACAAGTTTAACTGGTTCCAGTATTATTTCTGTATTTTTGTCTCATTCACATTAGCCAGATTTCCATTCATTAGGGAAGTAAATCCAAAGCACGCAAAATAAATACAAGCATTAGAAATGTGTCTACTTACATGCTTAAAGTAAGAAAATATGCTTTGTGGTGTCACCAGATGGTGGCAGTTTAGACAACAATGCTAGTGGTTGCAATTCAGTAGAAGAAGTAGTTGTAAACCTTGCTAAGGAAAAACAAAAAGAAAACAAAGACATGATGGATATCCACAAAAGTAAAACAGAGAGCTCTTCTTGAGGAATTACAATAATCCCTGGGAATGTTTGGGATCTTATCTAAAATCTGATGAGACAAGATTATTATTTTCATAGCTGGTGAGTTACAACATGTCTTCATTTTTTTACAGGTGAGATACAAATCGGCAAGTTTATTGCATTCCTTGTAGGCTCTCCCCATTTTTAACCATTCCTTATTCATATCTTCTTAAACATTAGGGAAATACTGTCTACTGTTTGGTTAAGTTGGGAAACAAAACTACTTGGTTAGGGTCAAAGGAAAGCTCATATTTTGATAAAAAAAAAAACAGCTTAAAATACCTTTTTTTTTTTTTTTTTTTTAAATATACCCATGTTATATAAGTTTTTAACTGAGAAAGATTAACGTAATATGCCAGGACCCTAGTAAACAGATTTGTTGTACTTTACATGGTTTACTTGGAATATTTGCTTATAAAGCATCACCACATGAATGTTACTATATTTTGCTTTTGTGATGAGAAGCACCAGTTCCCAGGGATAAAATAAAATGTATAAAAAACTTCACTATCATTACAAAAAGAGACAGAATGGCATTTCTATCTGGTGTGTTGACAACACCAGCTAGATTCATGATACCTCCCATACTCTCCCATGCTCTCATTTCTAAAACTCCCTTGCAGTTCTGTTTTTAGAGATAACAAAACCAGCCAAAAATATCAAGCCAGTGTCCTGAATCTTATATTTGGCATCGTGTGCAGTGCTAGTTGTATGCCTCCCATCTCCTGTCAGTCCAGGGTAAATACAACTGACTATGAGGGGAGACCTCTGAACTGTGGTGACGTTGACATATGGACAGCAACACTGAAGCCCTTTACAACACAGTCGTAAGAAACTGAACAAAAACAAAGAGACCATATCCACATAATCCATATTCCCCACCATTTAACAGTATCAACACCCAGTCTAACACCAGTCATTTAGTTTGGGATTAGGGGGATGGATTGAAATTTTTAATCTGCCTTGGAGAGAGAGGGAACGGGAAAGAAAAGGAGCAGACGGAAGAGAAATATGCATCCTTACAGATAAAAATCCTCTGCAGCGATTGATTGTTTTGCTTTAAAAAAAAAAAACAATTTCATTTGGTTATCAATCAGAAACAAAGTAGCTTTGCCCAGCCACAAGCTGTTGCCACTGGCAACAGGACACGCGATTCCCCGTTTAAATGGCTAATAGATATAATTCTTTGCACGTGTGCAAAACGCAGTTATGTGAAACATTTCTCTTCCCTGCAGAGTAAAAAATATAAAAAATGCACAGCAACAAAAATAAAAAAATAAATAAAAAGTGATGACAATCTGCTTCTTACCCTGATGGAGATGCAGCATCCTGGTGCTTTCAGTGGACACGCATGGTAATCCACCCGCACACTTTCCTCCTGCTCTGCAGCTGCTACCCAGTGATCTCGCAGATGATAAAGTTTACATCCACAGCGCAGCACTGCTGGGCTCTACGCTGCCTCTCCTCTCCGTTTCTCTCTTCTCAAACGTTGCTTCTGTCCTCTGCCCTGACTGTCTCTCTCAATCTGGCAACATCGACTCTCCCGACACTGCTTTCCTCTCCACTCCTCTTCCCTCACGCAACATACACACTCCCTCTGCGCTCTCTCACCAACACACACGCCTGGAGGCTTCTCTTTGCAGCGTTTGTGTGCCGTCCCCCGCACCACCACCTGCCCATCCAGTCTCCTGGCTTTATCTTTCCTCAGAATTTCTCTCTCGGCTCACTCTGCCTCTGCTTCTATCTCATTCTGTCATTCTTTCGCTGCCTCTGAGCGTCCCTGACTGCGTCCCTCCTCCCCAGGCTTACAGGACATTTAACATGTGTTCTGGGAGACGGCTGCTTCTCCTCTGAAGGTGGCTTTACTCAGGAGAGGAGAAGCGAGGTTGGGGTGGGGGTTTTCACAGAGAAGGTGGAGTTTTTTGGGGTGGGGGGAGTGACAGCAATGTTAAAGGGGGGTTTCACTCCAAAAAGGGGACGAGAGGAGGCAAGGAGCAGCCGGTCTGTGATGTTCCACTAAGTGGGCTTTTTCAGAGGAAGGAAAAGCAAAAAATAGACACAGGAACATCAGAAGAGATCAGAAGAACAAACAAAAAAACTATACAGAAAAAAGTTGCATGAACTTCATTATGACATTACACTCAGCCTTACAAAACATTATAAGGTCTTTTTAAACCAAAAGAAACGTGCTAACATTGATTATTATTTTATTTCATGGGGAAAGGAAGCAAGAAAAATGCAACAGCATTATCTTCCTCTATACATCCAATTGAACACCAGTTTAAATTTATGTTAAATTTCTAGTTAAGTTGAAGACTATAGCGAAAGAAGACTATTTAACTTTAACCATCAATGCGCAAATTACAAAAACTAGCTCTGTTTGAAATCAAACAACAAATACAGAAGGCAGAATTTGAGCTTGACTAACACAAGTATCTGCCAGTAGCTTGCCAAGAAATCTCTCCAGTAAATTACCCCCTTGGTACCAAACATCCCATGGGCGCGACATGACAAATAAATATGTATTTTACTCAGTCTCCCTTCCAAGTAGTTACATGTTACACACCATTGGAAAGCTAGAATTTTTGAGATTTGGATGATGTATACCATTCCAGGCTACAATCAAAACTGTAGATTCAGTAAACACACATTTCTGAGCAGTAGCAAATGCAATTTAATTTTAAAGCCATATTGTAATCCAGTGCAACAAAAACAGTCCAGTAAAAGTAGTCCAGTAAAGTAGTTGATCCACAACAAGTCTTTTACTCATAAAAAAACATTTTGGGTAAAATTGTAAGCATGTAAGGGGTTAGCAGATTCACATTTCTCCTGTAAACCTCAATTTAAACGCTGTTAGGATACAACTAACTCAAATGCCGAGAATATTATGACTTTTTATCTTTGCATTCAGCCGGCTCCATGGTGAGTGCAAATGTTCACTTTCTTGTGTTCTACACTTAATACAGAACGATTCATCTAGGGTAGTGGTTCCAAAACTGGGGGGCATGGCAACATGATGGGGGGGACGCATGCGATTGGGAAAATGTAGCAGAAAAACTAATGTTTTGACAACTTGGGCTCTTGGAAACATTCTGGTCCACACTCCAGACCACTTGGTGGCAGTAATGCACCAATTCGGTTTGCCAACGCCTACAAAATATAATGATGGAGAACAGGAACAGCGATAAGCGTTTACTGAATGCATTGAAGGGAGAAAAGAAAGAAAGAGAGATGGTGAAACAGGTAACTGGGAATGTTTGTTCCTCCAAAGGCCACGGGTGAAAAAGTTTGAGAACCACTGCTCTATGGAGTGAATTATCAATCTCAGACCTGACAGAGTTGCCAGATTTGAAGGGTGTAAACAAAATGATAAACATGGTGGCATGGTTAGTTTTTAGTTTGTTTGCCATTATGACAGAAACAAAACAACAACAGGAGTATTGTAGATGATATATAAGGCCCCAAGAACAAGCAAACTTGTCTTGAAAAGTTTCCTTCATTTTTACCACTCTGATCTTACATCTGGTAAAATAGGTCTCTACACTGCCCCTAACGGTTACTTAATTGCACCTTTCGAACACTTATTGCTCATTTCTAAGGATGTTCACAAATGGCTCTTCAAACAAACGCTAAAAACATGATGCAACCATGATAAACACACGCATAATTAATAGCAAGTATATTTACGACTGAAGAGCATTATTTTAAAACACTGTCCTTAACGACAGATAATTTGGATGAGACCATATTTTATCATGTTGAATGGTCAGTAACCTAAACATATAGATGTTCAGCTGCTGGTCAGATTTTTGCTATACTTCAGAGAGTTTTTATGCTAACAATTCGTCATTAAGATTAAAAAAATCTGCTACCACCTTATGTCTATATTTCGTATCTCAATCAGATTGAAGACATATTTCTTATATAGTTTGGAAAATCAGTTGGACTGCTACCAATGAGATTGCCTTCTGACCCAATCCTCAAGTTTAGGTACAGAAATTTGTGGCAGTTAGTTAAATATTGTTGAAAACAAGAAGTCTGCATTGGTGAAAATGTCCCAATGTGCCATGCTGACCTATTTCTGCAAAGGCTGCTTTGCTTTAACATTGTGTTTACTGTTTTGTTCTTCTTTAAACCTATCAAGTTTAGTGGCTGCATCCTGGGCTGAGTCATTTAAACATGTTTTGTTGGATAAACATGCAAAGAGAAAGTATGTGTCAATCAGAAGCTACTTTTTTCTGGTCTGATCTTTCTTCACAACAAAAAGAACCAATTTAAAACCAATTCTGAAACCAGACATAGAGGGACACCTCTTTAAAAGTAGTACATATGAAAAAAAAAAAACTCTCAGACAATGCGTTGCTTGGTTGATATTCCTGAACATTGTGAAAATTGTCAGATGCAGTTTTTCTAATTCTTATGTCAGACAGGTGTGGGGTTGAGGTTGTTAAATGATCTGACAAGCATCTCGTTTGATGCATACCGAAGCAACATAACACAATAAGGAGGTACAGAAAAGGCACAGACAGGGACAACCGAGGAAGAGACTAAGATCATCAGAGCGAAGGCCAGAGAAGAAAACAGAATGGAAAAGAAAAAGAGAAGAGTTGGGGTCTGCCTGGGCTGAGTAGCTCCAGCCCATCTGCCACAATTGCAATCAGTCTCAGCTGAATGGCTGTGACAAACTGCAGCCTCGAGCTTGCAGCCTCAACCAGGCAGGACGTGTACAAGGGCCAAGGGACATGGAGAGGCAGGGGGAAGGCAGGGAGGGAAGGGAATAAAGCAGGGGTGGGGGGCATCCTCTATTGTCTGCTCCCCAATAGGACACAGAGCGAGAGGGGGCGGGCACCGGACGGGTGAAAGGGGGAATTAAAAGGGTCTCGGTGACAGGAGCGCCCGGTTAAAGAGGGTAAAGAAAGGATGGGGCTGACTTAGAGCTGGGGCCATCACTGCCACTTTGCACCACATTCACTGTCAACTGATGTCCTAAATGAACAATGACACTAACCATGTGAGAAAACTAGTTTGCAGGAGACTAATACAGCACATAAGGGTAGAGGGGGATATGGAAGTAAAAGGTAGAAGTAAACTTGCAGGACTGAGTTGAGATAATATCTTCTGCTGTCAAAATAAAAAAAAAAAAACCTGAGATGTCCTGTCACTTCCTGCTATCAGATGTCATTTAAAAGCTGGCAGCCACATTTCTATTTGTCATCATTTAACTTAGAAGGATTTATGATGTCTGATTATTGCAAATATAAGCACACTGTCATGCAGAGGGGTAGTCGCATTTCTCATAAGCACAGCTGTTTGGTCGAGAAAATCTGAATATGGGGCGAACGTGATTCGATTTTAGGAGCAGGTGGTCACCAATTAGACACCATTGTCCTGTTTGGGTAAGAGAGACAAATGGAGGACTGAGTCAGCACTAACACATGCAAATGCACCATAATCAAGAAATATTGAAACTGGTGTTTCATTCAAATTTGATCAAAGCGAGTGGTGACTTGCTGAGCGATGGCTCTTGCCTGCAACTGCACCCAGGTTTAGCAACCTTAGTTAGCATTAAAGAAACAAAAGGTTTTTTGGTTAGCTACATTTTCTGGCATTTTAAATTCATAGCGAGCTTGAGAATGTGTTTAAAACCGTAATTGCGTATGTAATGAATGAGTTTGTGCATGCATGCAATGCTAAAGTTTGTGCATTGACTGTATTAAAACTGGTGTGCAGGTTATGGTTATGTTTAGCCAACATTTGGGCGCTCAGACAATATGCACACTAGATTATCCATGCGTGCTCTCCAGCATCTATTATGTGTGTGTCTGTATCTGTAAAATTCATGGCCGCATGCACATGAAAGTGTATGTGTGTGGGTTGCCGTGTGTGCTGAGTGATCTGCTGAGCTCATTAAGGCGCTGCTTATTGCTCTGCCAGGGGTGTCAGTGACAGATTCCACTGTTTGGAAACACACAGCCCACACAGCCAGCCTGGCTCCACCACTGTCACACACACACATAGGGTAGCATTCCACAGAGAGGAGGGGGATGCAGGGAAGGAGACAGGACGGAGCTGGGACAGCGGCTGGAGGGCCGGTGGGTCGAAATGGATTTGTAATGGGGTGCAGGGTGGTCTGAGGTAAAGGGATGTTGGTTGTGGCTGTGTGGAGTGTGTGTTCCTGCACACACAAAAAGAAACGTGTGAGTGTCAGCACCTTCGAACCACAGCAGAGACCAGCCTGGGTTACAGGGAAGCAAGTGGTTGTGGTAGTATGTGTGCAGTGGCAGAAGAAACATTTAAACACTCAACTAAAGTAAAAATAGAAAGTCAACCATGTAGAATTCCTCGATTATGAGAACAAACCATGTCAGTCTATGTAAACTTCATTTGACAAGTCTGGTCAAAGACAATCTTTTACCAGAAAACACACATAATTGACAATAAAACGTAAACACAAAACCATGGACTGCAAAAAGATGTTGAATATTTGGTTTGTTGGAGAAATATGTGAGCCAACTAAATGTCTTTGAAAAAGTTCGGAAAAAAGTTGTGAAATAGCTGGCAAGTGTTCAGTAAAATGAACAAATGAAAGGGCACCCCAGAGAGGCTGAGGCTCTTAGAAATAAAGATGCAAAATATTAAAATATTTGTAAGGCAAGGCAGTCTATTTCTATTGCACATTTCATGTACAGGACAATTTAAAAGTGCTATTAAGAAATGATATTAAGAAATAGTAAAAGGCAGCCACTGTTAGATAACCGGGCGAAATAACAGTCAGGCGATGAAGAAATATCATCTTGACAAATTTGATTGAAGAGATTAGACTGCTTTACTGTAGGCTCATCTACTTACTGGTTATTTGAACAAGCTGGATTTTAACTTTTTAACCAGACCCCATAGTATTTCAAGAGCTCACAGTTTCATATTTTCCCAGCAGAGTTCTTCACCCTCAGACTGCAGGTTTATTTGTGGTTCCAAGAGTTTCTAAAAGTAGAACAGGAGGCAGAGCCTTCAGTTATCAGACTCTCTACCTCTCTACATTCAAGATCAGGCTTAAAAATTTTCCTTGTTTGTTTTCTCAGCCAGACAGCTTTTTATGAATTGGCTTTTATAAATATTACTGCACTGATTTTTGATTGTTGGAATGTACTAGACTGGATCATTATTTGTCTGGATCAGACTGCATCGAATTGGAGTTGAATCCAAATTGTTTACATTCCCGGAAAAGTGCCCTTAGACTTCTGTTTTTGAAGTGTATAATACTTTTTCACATCCATAACTGCCCTTAGGCTTCTGTTTTTTTAAAATGAACATAATAAAACTATACTCTTTCCCATCCATAAGTGCCCTGATTGTCCAGTCAAATACAGACAAGCACACATGTTAAATACCTTAAAATGAATGTGAAACTTCCACTGCTGTCAAACGGGATATTGTCTACTTTTCATCACAGTGATATCAATTCTGGAAGTCATCTGGTTCCTTCCTGGGTGTTACAATCAATGTCGGCATGTCCTAGTTGGTCCATATGGAGCTACGTTGAACCACATCATGCAGTTGGGCAGTTTAATTTTATGCAATTTGTTATATTTAATGAGGTGCCTGTAAAATCTCCAACACCAGCCTGAAGATCTCACAAATTTGTGTAAATGTATAAACGTCCTTTGAGTGGATGTTTATATGAGTGGAGCTCCAGCCGTCAGCCATCCTTTTCCCTCCATGACATTAATCTCCTGCAGCTTGATTACAGATGAGTGACCAGAGGCGGTCAGGGGAGGCCAGCATGCGTCACTTGAGCTCATTACCGCACCAGTCAATATCTCCGTCAAGGTGTCTGTTCTGAGTCAGACATTAACCACACAGGAGCAAAGAGGGGGGACTTCTCCTCAGCACCCTAAAAATGGCTGAGCTTAGACATGTTTCTTAGAACAGTGTGACATAAAAGTAACGTCATCTGAAAACAGAGGTAAACATGGCTACTCTTGTAGGAAAAAGAGGGGTTGGGGGGTTTCTGCATCGAGACATGTAAAGGAAATGCCAAACTCTGGAGAGGCAGCATGTTTGTTTACCCAACACAAGTCTGCTCAAAAACATCCAGACTGATGCAGATCACATGATGGCTGGAAGAACCCCTCCAGAGAGCATGGGAATGTGTGTTAGCGTGCGTCTGAATGTGTGTCGTGTAACTTCTTTGTGGAAAGGTGAAGTGTGTAGTTCAATGAAAACGATAATGCACTTCAGTCATGTTTCATTAAGCAGGGTGATGGGGGCGGAACGACGTGCAGGACGGTGGTGGTCCAGTGAGACTTTTTCCTCCCTTGCGTGGATCTCCGGAAATGCTTCAAGTCATCATGGCTGGAACGAGCGGGATTAAGAACTGATAGAGTTAATCTTTAATTAAACTGACAGAAACCTGCTAAATTTAATTCTGGAAATGATTACGGTTGACAAAAAAGGGGTGATTGTGGAGGAATGCTAGTGGTTTACATGAATCCTTCATCATAATAAAAAGCTGGCACAGTAAAAG
>JBAMHW010000027.1:7134979-7149631 GCA_037177495.1 Rhadinocentrus ornatus
AAAAAGGGGTGATTGTGGAGGAATGCTAGTGGTTTACATGAATCCTTCATCATAATAAAAAGCTGGCACAGTAAAAGTGTTTTTTTTTTATTATTATTATTGGTGTGTAGAAACACTACATGCAATGGCTTACACATTACAACGAAGACCCAGAGGTGAACAACAACAAACTAAAGCATTTTAATAAATTCAAGAAAAACACAAAGCATTTCAGAAAAAAAGAAAACAGAGCAACCTTTAATCACCATACAATCGTACTCACATGACGCTCACATTTATCACAATCGTGTTATTCTTTTTACACATTATCACCCCTTCCTGTTTCCTCAAAGAGCTGAGGGGATGTTTTCCGATGAGCCCTTAGCTGAGTGGGGGGTGAATAGCGTGGATGCAGCCACTGTGACATCCACCAGCCATAACCACACAGCGTCTATCAGCAATAAAACCACACAGTCTGGATCGCCCTGTTTTATCTCAGACTCAGTTTCCTTTTACCAACAACCCATTAGTCAAAATAACTGCAAACTTTGATGAGAACAGAAGGACTTATAACAATCCCACCCCTTCCAAAGCTACTAATTTCACAGACAATAGCAGAGTGTCTCAAATCAGAGGGGAAAAAGATTTATTTTCTAAACCAATGCATGATTAAAGTGCTTTTTTTTCCATGCTATGGCATCAAATTAGAACTCACTCTGAGAAAAGCAACAGCTTTAATGAGGCATTAAGCAAGACCCCGCTAAAAAGAAAGAACTCTTAAACACAGCTAATTGTCTCCAGGAATGAAGACGATGCCCTGTTCTGTCCCTAAACCAACAATGTGTCACAAGACAAATAAAACAAAGCATATGCATGTTGTGAAACCACCACATTCCCAAAAATGTTTACTGCAAAACCCCAAACAAGATTCACATTCATTTGTTTTGCTTTGTTTTATTTAAAACAGACAGCTGCTAAGCTTCATCTTTGCCTCATGAAGACAACATGCTCATGACTCTTTTGTGCACTAAGTTACAACAGATCCATCTCTTCAATTACAGGATAACACAAATATCTAATCAACCAATCACACGGCAGCAGCTCATTGCATTTGGACATGTAGACATGGTTAGGACGACTGAGCATCAGAATAAGGAAGAGGATTTCAGAGACTTTGAACACACCATGATTGTTGTTGCCAGACAGGCTAGTCTGAGTATTTCAGAAACTGCTGATCTACTGGGATTTTCACACACAGCTATCTCTAGGGTTTACAGAGAATGGACTGAAATAGAGAAAATATTCAGTGAGCAGCAGCTGTGTGGACCAAAATGCCTTGTTGATGTCAGAGGTGAGAGGAGAATGGGCAGACTGGTTGGAGATAAGAGAAAATGACCACTACAATCATGGTTTCAGATTATACAACACGTCCAACCTTGAAAACAAATGTGCTACAGCAACAGAAGACTACACCGGGTGCCACTCCTTTCAACTAAGAAAAGGAAACTGAGGCTACAATTCACACGGATTCAACCAAACTGCACAATAAAAGATGGAAAAATGTTGCCTGGTCTGATGAGTGTCCATTTGAGTTCCCACTTTATTCAAATTTAGTGGAAACAACATGTTAACATGGATTAACCCATCCTTGTATTAAATGTTCAGGTTGGTGCTGGTGGTGTAATGGTGTAGTCATATTTTCTTGGCATAATTTGATCCCCTTAGAACCAGCAGGGCCTGGTTTAACCACCACAGCCTACATGAGTATTATTGCTGACCATGTCCACCCCTTCATGACCACAGTGTTGCATCTTCTCATGCTACTTCCAGCAGGATAATGCACCATGTCACAAAGCTCAGATCATCTCCAGCTGCTTTCTAGAACATGACGATGAGTTCACAGGACTCCAACGGCCTTCACAGTCACCAGATCTCAGTCCAGTAGAGCAGCTTTGAAATGTGGTGGAACGGGAGATTTTCTTCATGAAAAATCTGGAGCAACTGTGTGATGTTGTCAATATGAAGCCCAACATCTGGAGAATGATTCAAACAACTTGTTGAATCTTTGCCATGAAGAATTAAGGCAATTTTGAGGGAAAAAGCAGATCTAACCTGGTACTACCGAGGTGTACATAATAAAGTGGATAGTGAGTGTATTGCAGTTGAAGTTTCTGGATGGAGCTGCTTGTTGAAAAGTGATATACTGTTGCAAGCATATGGAAAGTATTATTGATTTTGAACAGATTGAGTTTTGTTTTAAAGATGGTCATGTGGTAAGTACAGAATCATATATTAATAAAAGGTAAATGCAGAAATAGAAACATCAGGTTTTACAGTAAATGCCTGTTGGGGGGAGGAAGCAGTCTGCTTTTGCTATGAAAATGACCTTGAGGGAGCATCAGTAAAAGGCTTCATTAAACCATTCGATTAACCTCTTCCTCCCATAAGCTCCATTAAACCGACGCATGCAGTTCCACCGTGCTCAGGATCTTCACATGAATCAGATCCGCAGCGTTTGGCATTTACAAAACTGTGGGGAGTGCTGTAGGAATGAGAGAGAGTTTGTGAATCCTCTTTCACATCAGTCAGCAAGTGCTTACTGTAGTGTCACAGTGCACCCACATTGTCACTTCCTTCTCTAATTGCTTCACAGAGTTAATCGGAAAGTTTGCAGTAAACTCTTCACTGGCTAAGTGTGGTAAAGATCAACAAGATGCATTGCCATGTCAAGTCCTGCAAACATTAAAATGCACAGATGTTAGAGAGGAGCATTTTGGAGATGATTACCTCATGTTTTAGCCTCAGGGTTTGCACCCACAAGCTTTAATCATGCTTTTTATTAGACAAAAAACTAAAGGTTAAGGAAAAGAAATTCCATCAGTGCTTCAAGGTTCTAATGTCTTTATTTACCCACTAACTGCCTCTTGAAGATATTTTGGAGTCTGGACTCTGGGGCCATAAAGTGACCTCTAATAGATGGATTAGACCCAGTCATTCACTTCAGAGGACAGACAAATACACTTTGAGGGCATATTAGATCTCTTTTGAGCTTAGCGTGATCAAATTATTGCATTAGACTGGTCAACTTATCCAATTAAAGTTGTAAAATGCATGGCTTTTGCCCAAGCGAGACGGCGGATCCTTGGGGGCGTTGGAGGGTTTGCGGGAGGCTGAACCCTATCCACTTCTTCATCGACAGAACAGGCCTGGCTGCATACTTCAGCTGAGGATTACAGCCTTTCATCTGCCTCAGACCGCCGGCAGCACACAGGCGTCTTTGAGGCTAGATATGCCTTGTAGTAACATCAGCAAGGTCCAGATTGGTAAAGCTGTTTCCCAGCTTTGCACTCCTGTGGTCTTTCATTCTCCTGTGGGTATATACTAACTCATTCATTTCAAGTCTTCAACTACTGCTATTTTTGTTGATTAAAATGATGAGGGGGTTTGAAAAACTCTTAACATCTGAAAACATTTTTAAAAACATAGAGCCCACTGCTACACAAGTAACACATCCCGTCAGTTTTTCCAATTTTGGCTTTTTAAACTGCAATCAGAAATCTCCACCCATGTCCATCCATGGACAAATGGGCCACAAATTTGAGCTGTTACAGGACATGTCCATTTTCAATTCTACCCACAAGCAAATTCACTTACTCAAAGCAAGTGTTATTGCATCTAATCCCTCAGCTGATCTGACCTCCACTTTCTATCTCTATGTCTGTGAAGCCACTACGACATGACAAATAGATTATTGATCAGCAGATGTCGCTGCTTATGTCCCTTCGGCTTGAGCTGCAGCTGCAGCCTCCTGCTTTAACGCAACCTGTTCTAAGCCCTATGCACCTCCAGCTGAGTCCCCCCCGCACCCCCCTGCCTGTCCTTATAGGTGTTTAAAGGGGTCACAGATGAGCACCATCTGCTCCACCAAGAAGACAGTGGCAGGTGAAGCCTGCTTTGGGCTATGTGACCAGTTAGCGGCTAGCTTTGGGGCATCTGACCCACTAAACAGAAGAGAAAAATAAAATAAAATGAAGATTTATGGAAAAACAAAAACAAAGATAAAATCTTTGCAGTGGCAAATCAAAAGCAGGAAAGCAGAGATAGAGAGAAAAATATCTAATCTGCATTGTTTTAATCCACTGGGAAGATTACGCAGTTATGGTGCCTTGACACAGCAGCTTGCCAGAAAGAGGTCATACTAGCTCATCCCCACCCGTCATGCCTTTTAGCGCTGAGGAGCATCCATATGTTCCTCCCACACATATCTGTCACTCAGCAGAAGTCTCTCATAAACTTTATTTTTCTCAACACATCCAATATACTGTGCGTCAGCAGCATTTTGAGGCTAATGAGATCCACTGAAAAGACATTTCATCATATTTAATGAGACTGCACTGCAAACAAATGATGAATAACTGGAAACCCTGGGTCAGCGTCCAACTGTACATTGCAGCTGATGTGGCCAAATTTGGGTTTGCTCCATGTGATGTTGACACTGTGCTGAGAAGCTTTTGTTTCCGTCTGTCAAGGACGTGGTCACATTGAATAGAGCGAGCAGGAAAGCCCGGCCAGCGTCCCACTGGGGTTTTGTGCTTCATCGAGCAATGATGAAGTGACTGAGTGCAAGAGACAGTGTGTGTGGGGGTGAGCATACGGCAGATGTTTTTGATGCATCGAAAACAAGCCGAGAACTGTCTTTCATTAGATTCATTTAATCAAATATCCATCAATTTTCATTTAGAAGCACTGACCACCTATAAACTGGAAAGTCAGCTGTGAAAGTAGCCTCTTTAGCAATGTACTGGAAAGTCTTCGCTTCTGCAACCACAACAAGCCATAATTGTCTAATATGTGTTCTGCACCAGTGTGAAACTGCCCAATAATATGGCACAATGAGAGACATGAATGCAGTAGGTCAGTGGGTCACAAAGAAAGGATGCAGGGAACTAGAGGAATGTGAGGGCTTCCCTTTCACCTCTTGACGGATTGATGGGCCCCGTATTCTTAGGGGGTGGAGGGAGACATCTACAGAGTTGTGAGATGCTGCCTAATAAGGGGAAGGAGGCATTTGGGTTTTTTTTTAACTTGAGGTTTGTGTTTTAGCTGAACAAAAGCTTTTGTAAAGTCATTCATGCTTGTCGCCTCTGTGAATCAAACAATGCCGGAGAAAAAACGGGAACAGATCCTTCTTGGTGGTGTGTTTTCCCAAACTCTACTTCAAAGATATGAAGCTTTCAAAGCCATATGAATTGGTTTGTTTACACATTGAGATGATTACATCTCAGATGTGCAGAACTTATTCTAGGGGTATCTGTCACTACCCTGTGTTAAACAAAAGGATCTTCGTAAATGGCACTTCCTTTTAGACAAACTAGCTCAGCCTTGCTTCTAATGCATCACATACCAGTGCATTGTTGGACCCTCCGTGGCATCAGACATGCACTAGGTACATCATGTCTTTTTTTCAATTGTATAAGTTAAAGCAATGAAATTTTTTATTTTTGATCTTAGCAATGAGATTTTCCTAATCTATAGGAATAGTTTTGGTGCCTAAGATGATTTAATTACAATGCAAAACTGTAATCTGGGAGAGAGAGCAAAAAGTTAAGTGACATATTCCACCACCAGCCCTCCTACCTCCTAATGAGGACTTTGCAAACTTACCCAAAAAACAGTGCTTGCTCCCAATGTGCATCTCATTCAGTCCATGCAGCTGATAGCTTATTAAGTTTCTAAATAGTTCAGACTTTTTCTAGAGTAGTCCTTTGTAGGTATAACTTTTTTTCCCCCAACTAGGTGTAACATTTTTACTAGGAATAAAGACTTAGATCACATTTGATGGTTAAAATTCCACATTTTTTTTAATTGCATAGTTAATTTCTAAAAGGTGTCTCTTTTAAACAAAATAATATTTTTCTAAACACAGACGGACGTTTTAGTGGCTAAACCTGACCAAATAGTGACAATGTAAAAAAAAAGACCAAATCAAAAATAAGTTATAACCGTACCAAATAGAGCCTAAGGTCAACCAGGCAGAAAAGAATGAATCAGTTTCTAATGAGAAACATCATGGATGTAAGTGGACAATAGGTAATATCTTAGGTAAGTTATTTACCAGTCACAAAATCTGCAGCAGTAGCTTAAACAATTGCTCTGTTGCATGGAGCTGGTACAAGTTCATGGCTCAAGCATTTGGCCCTGTGGTGCAACCACAGGTCAACTCATACTGAGACATTCTGGTCACTCTTAAGTGGCTATTAGGTCAGTATGGCTGTCACAGAAGGTGTCTTTTAAAGAGGGGTGGGGATGACTTAAGGGTCATTCCTTTACACATCACTTCCCTTATTAAGGGGCTGCCCTGGCCTAGTAAAAGGGATGGTCAGTGGTCGTTCATCCCCCCTGCCACCCACTTGGAGACCTCCATCCCCTCTGTCCAACCCCCAGACCCTCTCAGCTCACTCAGGGGGAAAATTACTTTGAGCTGAGGGAATATAGCTCCATTGACATGGAGAGAGGTTTGTACAAAAGAGGGTGAAGTTTTAAAAATTGTTTCTTTCTTTTATGGGAGCGGTGCATCATTAGAAAGGGTAGGATGATAGGAGCATGGAGGGGACAAGGTCATTAGATTGGCATCTCCATAAGCTCTTCATTCCCATTGTCTGGGCAAATCTGCTCAAAAGGACCTCCATGAGAAATGCCCCCAGTCAACCCCACACTGGGCTCAGAGTCTCTCTTTTGTCTGCCACTTTTAGTGTGTTTCCAACACAAAAAGCATTATTCAAGAACAGTGTACAAAGCTTGTCTCCCTCTCATAGCCAAATTACATTGTTCTGCTGCCTTGGCCTGGGAATGGATTACAGGCAGCTGCTGATATCCTCAGGCAATAAAACATCTGCCCAAAAACTATCTTACCTTCTGACATTTCGCCGCTCCTCCTCGAGCTGTTTGAGAAGCTCATTGATACATTTGTTGGCATCCATGTACTCCTGCAAGAAGGAGGAAAAGGTTTACTTAGACCTAAATCAGCCAAATAATAGTCTGTACCAAATATGTGCAGAAGATGAACAAATTTCAGACTGTGCATCCACACTTTGCTGTCAAGTGCTTTTCTAAAGGTGAGTTAAATCAGTCAGGTCTCTTTCTGTGTGTGTGTAACTCCAGAAGCACCTCTGGGTAACTTCTAACGGCTGGCCCAGAAGCGAGCCCAGCTGTGCAATGTCAGCTGGGAATAGCCCACACTCACTAAATGTACACTACTGAGTTACAGAAATGAGCTTAGGCTGAGTAAAATGGAAAAAACAGATGTTAGGATTTCTTGGCTTTGCTCTAATGATTTGCCTCATAGTGGTCTGACTACATATAGCAGACGGGCGGTTGTTAATGTAAGAAATAGGCCACCATACTTCAAACATCTGCATTTTCTCACACTGGGCCAGTTGTGACTTGATGCTGTCATATCAGTGTGGTCCAGGTTTAAGACTAATTAATTAGATGTTTGCTTGACAGCTCATGACAGATCTCCTGGGTAAATGGTTATCTCAGTGGGACAGATGCTCTCCATTGATTTCTAGTCATGTGCTTATGAAGCAGGATTGAATAATGGGGATTCCCTTCAGCCAGGAATCTCAGTCTATGAGAATGAAAAGTAGCAGTACCTGTGACCTATTCATTTCTGTGTCATAATGTACACATTCATTTTTACATTTACTGCGACTGAAGCTCCCTTGCCTGCTCCACTTTTCTTGTCAGCTCTCTAATTTGTCAAAAAACGAATCCCCTCAATGAGGAACCTCCGTCTGCTTCATTCATTTCCAAAAGACTCAAGGGGGGAAGGAAAAACAAACACTTGAGCTGCAGATTTTGAGTCCCGTTGTGACACGATGTGGTAGATAAATTTTAGTCCAAGTGGAAATGGGATGATTGTGCTGAAATGCTATATCATAGCACAGATTTCTGAATAACAACATCATGAAAACTAATCTTAGACTGTGTAATGTAGCTGAAAACAGCAACCTATGCAGTGGCCTCAGTCTCCAATCGATTTACAACCCCACATTGAGTACATTGACTTGAAAAATTGTGCCAACCCTCACAATTCGAATCATGGATTTTTCTTAAAAGACTCGCATGAAAACATCTATTGGGTTTTGTGACTGTGGAAAATCCTGCAACCCTGCTCCAAACACTTTTTAAATTGCTATTTTTTTTTCAAAATTTTAGTACTGGTTTGAAATTCAAGCTGAATATGCTTTTAATCCTAAGGACATGACTGTTATATCTACACCTTGTTTGTTCCTGCATAAAAAGTTTACATAGATCTAATCAAACATATTACCAGAGCTAAAGAAATCAAGCCAAATTTTAGAATTGCTTTCTTTAAAATTGCACTTTAACGCAACCTATTGCTGTGATATTGAATCTAGTAGTTATATTCTATTAGAAGGTATTTGTCACTGTATTTTAACTTAAAAGTTTTCATCTCTGTGTGATATTGACAGAACAGAAAGCCACTTTATAAGGTACACCTGCACAAAATAGCTGTACATGTCTGATGTATTTGAGTAAGCCACAACAAAAGGTCTTCAGCATGCACCGAGCCAAGCATGAAGAGGTCAGGATGAAAGTCAAGTCTCTCCAAGGATGAGGCCACCATTCTCAACCGGAACAGGGTTAACTGCTCCCTCCGGGTTGGGAAAGTGTCACTGCCTCAAGCGGAAGAGTTTAAGTATATTAGGATCTTGTTCACAAGAGGTGGGTCGATGGATTGCAGTTTCATCAGCAGTAATGACGGAGCTGCAAGTGTCCATGTAGCGAAGAGAGAAACGAAAGGCATAGCTTTATATGTACTGGTCTATCTACGCTCCAGCCATCACCTATGGTTGTGAAATTTGGATAGTTACGGAAAGAATGAGATTGCAGATATAAGGCGATGAAATTAGCTTTGTCAAGGTGGGCACACTCAGCCTAAAAGATCAAGAAAGAAGCTCCCACATCAGAGTTGCAGCTTCTTTGTTTTAAAGGAGTTACCTGAAGTGGTTTGGGCATCTGATTAGGATGCTTCTTGTGGTTTTTTTGGAGGTTTTCTGGGCACATCTTACTAGGAGGAGACCATGTGGCAGACCTAGGACCCACTGAGGGGTGTATATATCTACATACAGTTACTCTTCAGGCCAGCAATCACCTACTTCAGTCCTCGAGGACCGGTGTCCTACAGGTATTGAAAGTTTCCCTACTGCAATAAACCTGATTCAAATAAAAAGTACCTCCAACAGCTTGTTGTCAAGTTTTGCACAATTCTGGTAATGACCCAATAATTTGAATCACATGTGTTGCTGCAGGGAAACATCCAATACCTGCAGGACACCTGTGTGACATAACCATGAAGAAATAGAAGAGGATGGATGGATGGGAGGGATAGGATAACAAAGAAGGAAAATAAAGGATTTTCTACTAAAATTTTAGAAAGGGAAGTGTAAGTAAATCTATGCCATAACCGGATACACATATAAAGTCTCTGACTTTACGGTAAATATTCATTTTTAAAGGAATTCCAGTGCGGCTGATTATTTACCTTGATGCTGTTGTTTGGAGATTACAAAATTTTATGCATGTGATTATATTTGCCTTGCTATCTCGTTTATCCGGATAAATCACCTATTGTAAGTAATCAATTTTGTTTTCTCAAGATCACAGGATGATCAAAGTAAGCTTGTGATTCTTCTATTGAATCATAATTTATTGTTCCTTGTAACCTTGTGAAAGAATAAAGTTTTGCTTCCTTTCCTGAACTATGAAAAAGAAAGACATCTTTTCCTTTTTGTATTGATCATAAATAAATGACAACTGTGAAATCTATCCAAAGCCTTAGATCCAAAACAACTGTTCTACTATTAATTCTGCTTTTGCTGTACAAATCTTCCAGTTCTCTCTAATTTTATTATTTAAATCAACCCCATGAACCTGCTGGGTCTATAGGTTCTGGGCTTCATATTAAAACACATATCAAACCGACCACATTATCTTATTATAACTAAATAAAATAAAGATCAGGAGCCTTAGGGCTTTGCAAGCCTCATTTTCACTTTATCTTTTATTTTTTGTGTGTGTGTGAAAATAAATGCCAAGACTCACTTAATAATTTGCCTGGAGCTATATTTAGTCTGTTCTGACCTCGCCATGAACTGCCTCTGAGGCCTGACTAGACTTAAAGTACGTCTGTTAACATTGTCATGGGCTTTTTTTAACCTGTGGCCTTGACAGCAAAGTCTCAACAGGCCAGATGTTCAGGCACGCAAGCTGCTGTTCTAAATACAGTAAGTGCAGTTGTTTTGTCTCCTCCTGTGGTGCCGTACTCCCACTGCTGCTTCTGAAGCACTTGTAGCACATCTGAGACTGCAACTCAAAACGCAGTTATAACCAGCAGCTGGACCCGATGCCAGAAGAACAAGACAAAGACCCCGGTTTCCTGCAGTCAAGGGCACTTTCAGTGACCATTAGGCGAATTCACAGAAGCTCGCCAACAGATTGTTGCCTCACAGCATGGTGTGGAATTTTCCAATTTCTGTCCATAGATTTTAAAAAATGACCAGAAAATAACATTAACTTATATTCCGTCCATCTATTCTTGCCACTAATATGATTGATTCAGACTTAATCAGCATGACAAATCACACATGTTAAGAGGTAACAACGGTGCCCCAAACCCATCTGTTAGTCTCAAAGTGCCAAAATGCCAATTGAATGAAAGCTGAAGCACCATTAGCTAAGTTTCCAAAGTTATAGTCACTTCTGGCTCCAGCATAAATAGCTGAAGCCAAGTGGTTGCATCTTGGTTCTCTCATTATTCATCCTCTGAGGGTGAGTTGAAGGAAAGTAGTCACTTCTGGCTCCAACATTAATAGCCAAAGCCAAATGGTTGCAACCATGTCTCTCACAATTGGTCCCCTGAGAGTGGGTTGAAGGAAAGAAGCTGGAAGTAGTTCTGCAATAAAATATAATGCATGTTAATAAGAAACAAGAAAGTCTGAAAATCACAAAGCACAAACATCTAAGGTACCAACACCTATCTATCAATTCATCAACTTAAATGTGTAGCTTTTTAATTGAGAAGGGACAAAACTCTGAAAGACCATTAGTTACTCAATCCCACGATGACTTGGACCACTTAACAAAAGATAACCTATATCGTGAAAGCCCAACATCAGGGAAAATATTTACAGACCACATCAAAGTGAAGAAAAAGTCTATGTTGTCATCACATAGACCTCTCCTAATGATAGGGCACTGAAATTATCCTCAGCACACACGAAGGAATGCAGGGAATGCTGCGCGCTTGTTGTCATGTGAAATGGGAAGCCATTTAAAGAGCAGATTTAAAGCGTGACTCATGTAGGTAATGCTGCATGTTATATCTTCAGCTGGGCATTATTTCTGACGGTTTTACGGCATGAGTGAAAGCTGCACCGTTCCCATGAGGCCCAGGTACTCATGTGTAGACTAAAAAGAACTGAATTCAGTGACCTGAGACTTTATTAACGGCATATTTCTCTGGACCAGTGGTCTTACGACTGAGTGAGCCCAGCAATTCTTTACCAGTGAGCTAAGAGTTATGAACTAAGGGTGTAATAACATCCTATACTAAATTATAAAAGAGGCTTTTAAAAAGAATTAGCAGCACTTATCTTTACTGGACAGTAAGATGTGTACCGACCTGACATTCATGATACATAAATAACACAATAAACCCCAATATTTAAAAAAACACTACTAATAATAATAATTACAACATACTTCAGCAGAATAATTTTACATAGTTTTTTAAATCTTTAGAAAATGTTTTGTTAAAACGCAGTTTTTCTGCTTTTTGTGGTTTTGATTTTCTTGTGTTTTCAGGTCATTTTGTCTTCTAAAACGTTTTCTGAAATGCTGTGTTGTGTTAGTGCTTGTGTCGCTCGTCCTCTTGCAGAATTGTTTTGCTTTTGCTCCAAGTTTCTCCATTTTCTTGTATTCTCATTTTCTTTTAAATAAGTTTTCTTTAAAAAAATGTTTTCTGTACTGTTTGTGTTTTCAGATTTGTTGCATTCTTCTTTCCCTTTTTCTCAAAAAGCTGTTTTTTTTATTTGGATTTTCTAAAGTGCTTTCTGTTTTGAGGTGTCCTCGAGGCCACTAAATATTAGATTTAAGGTGGGTTTTAGAACTTTATTAAATCCAGCTCTGGACACAGTTTAGACATTTTGCTGCTATGACGAGAGCAGCATCTAAGCTCGCGTTATTCTGACGGATAATATGTTTGCTAATTATCCTTGTCCATGACCGCAGATTCCCAGTAATGTTTATCCAGCCATGTTTACTCATGTGTGTGTTTGATAAGGAGGAGAGCTGAGTGGAGATCCTCCCCACCTTGTGTCATGGTTCAAGTCCCACATCAAACCAAAATTTATGGTAAAGCTAAAGAAACATGCAAACAGAGTCATGAAACATCACATGCTTATTTATTCATGCAATTGTCACCAATATGTTTCAGTCTTTCTTTCACACATTATTTTAAGATTAGAGGTTAAATCACATCCGGTCTGGTTCAGATATAAGCTTCTTTAGAGTTGAATGGAAAAAAATGAATAAACTTTTAGCTCAATAAAACTCTGACCTAGCTGCTGCAGAGGTCAGGATATCCATTGCTTGAAGTCCCTTCACCACCTTAATGTGTCAGCAGATCAGAAGCTCAGTCTGCCGTTGCTGATAAGACACCTTGTAGAGGTCTGCAGCCCTTGGGAATTAGACCCTGCCAAAGACAAGGTCAGGACCTTGATCCTCCCAAACCCTGCACCGGATCTGCCTCACCAGCCTCTCTCTTCTTCCCGTGAGATATTTTGCATGCTGATGACATGCCAGCATGACCTCTGGGACTGTAACTGAAAACCTTGTGCTGCAGGTTTGATAGAAAGTAAAGCTCCCACATGGACTTCTGGAAGTCAAAGGTTATACCAATAGACTGTAAGCCTTCTTTCTGGGTGTGTTTTTATGGTTCACTTGAGAATGAATTAGGACAGTGACTTTTAAAGGTGTGGGAGATAGATACACCACATCTGAGGGTTAGTCTTGGTCTCCTGCCAAGAATACAATAATTAGATACTCCAGGTTTATGCAGACATCACTGGCAAAGATGAAAACAGTGCAAATTTAATCAGCAACAGCAAAAACAAATGTGCTCGTATAATTCATGACTGTGATCTTATTGAAAAAAGGCCATGAAATAATCTGTATGACTAATTGTATTTGTGTGCAGATGTCTAGAAACCTGTCTCTGCTCATGCCAGGTCCATACATATCATTCAGCCTTGGTTAAATTCATTAGTCTTATCTGCATGTTCTGGGGCTCTAAGCTGGTGATCTTTCACTCACAGGTCTTTACTCACACCCCAAATGACCTGGTCTCGTAATATCAACAAAGCCATCAGGCTCTCATATCCTCAGACCCCGATAACGCCCCAGATAGCCGCAGTGTTTATCAGTGCAAAGGGCAGCCACTCGGGTTAATGCATGTTATTCTTCATGTTGGGGAAAGATACCGAGATCTGCGTACTGTCAGCTTGATCTACGAGAGGATTTGGTTTCAGTGACAGACGTGATCCTAGACATCTTCATCAAGCTCCAGCTGTTGTACCACAACCAATTCCTGCATCGTAAGAAAAAGACGAAGTCAGTAGTTGATTCTGCAATAAATGTAAATTTTTTATGTAAAACTCTTCATGCCTTTTCTAATTTTTCTTACTATTGGTTTCCGACCAAGCTTGAAATCCATGGGAATTACAGTACATCCACATTAAATAACATGCTAATTGTTGACATCCAATGTCAGTGCAGAAAATGGTGTGCTCTTGTGTTACATTGTGCAATGTAAGGGTGTCTTAATGCCGTAATCCCTACTATACAGAAGCTATTATATAGAGCAGGACTTTTTGTCATGCCTGATATAGCCTTGACAAACTGGCACTTAAAGTAAAGGCGGGCGCTTTGTGATTCATTAAGCATTCATTTTAAAACAATGAAATGAAAACTGATCCTGCAAAAATGCATATGCAGATCTTCTGTAGACGTATTTTTTTTATGAAGCAAGTCAGTCATTGACTATCAGCACCTACAGTAAATAGTAAAACAAACTTTTTTTTGTAGTCATTTTAGTGCTAAATGCAGATATTTTCTGATTGTTAAATTAGACAATAACATCCAGAATTGGGCCTGCCAATGGGAAGATTATATCTTTGCAAGCTTTCCAATGTAGTCTTATATACAGCAGGGGTCATCTGCATCAGGAGGTAGAAGGGGTGATGGATGGAATCAATCACAAAACTGCTGTTGTAATGATTTTAACTCCTATGTGAAGTTATTCTCCAGTGAAAATAAAAATCTTTGTGTCCTGTTTCTACGGAAGAGGATTAGGGCCACTGAAGAAAACAAAAATTTTTATTCTTTTTTTATTTTATTTTTTTTTCTTTAAACCTGTCCTGTCCAGCATCATAGCAGCAGACTGATAGTCTGGTTGCTGTACTGTGCCAAACAAATTGGCTTTGCCAAGGGGAGGCTTATAAGTATAAGACTCCTCTTGATAGTCTGATTCTTTTATTTATTTATTTACTATTATTTATTTACTTTGAATCATGGAATCTATGTAAT
>JBAMHW010000027.1:7149731-7164157 GCA_037177495.1 Rhadinocentrus ornatus
CGCCTCTACGGAGGCTAGAGGCAGACCAGGGTAGCCCAGAGACACGGGCCATCAACAGCAACCCCGGAGCACGAACCAAAGCCACTCCACCCCGAATATGAACCAAGCCCCACCCGGAGGGTGGCAGAAGAGAGCCCCAGCCAGAGCCCCCTTGGGGCACAGGGCACAGGCCCCAATGGGCCAAGATAGGCAGCCATCAGCCCCACCAGGGACCGGCCACCTAGAGCGGCCCGAGCGAAGGGCCCAGGGCCCCAGGAGCCCGGGGCTCTAACCAGTTTTTGTTAATTTTTTTAAGTAAAATCTTTGTCCCAGCATCTAACTGCCTCTTCTTTCCTCCTACCCCAAGACATCTACCATGCTTCCTTGTTAACAAGTAGCAAGGACCTTGTAAGGAGGCTGGAGGGGTTTTCAGTTCCTTTTTTGCCTCTACATTGACTTTTGTTCTTCATTTTGAGCAATAAAGATATGGTGTTAAGACATTATTTTTTAAACATTTTCCCTGTAATGTGCCTTGGGATTGTTACATTATTAGCTTGGAAAACCTGCTATGTGTAAAGGCGTCATGTAAAAAGATACAGGTTAGGAGTGAGAATGGATTGCCCATGTATACAGTAGCTAGAGTCTATCTTTCATTGTTTGGCTGTTGATGTAAAACAAACCCTTAAACTATGAGAAAATGTGTTATTTTCAAACAAGGAAATATAATAAAACTGTACCACTAATGAATCAGAGCTGAGAACTACACTGTGCGACTCAAAGACTGTTAAGTGGTGGAGGCTTACACAGTGGCCTCATTGAGTTGACATTCATGTAACAAATGCCTCCAGTGAGCAGGCTATTCTTCAACCTGGTCCAAATAGAGGAGTGTCCAAGACTATGGATTACTTGAGATCCATAAAGGAGCCTGTTCATTATTTAGGGTAAGTTTCAACAGTTTGGGTTATCTGATGTTCCTTCTCCAGCAGCACCCACGGCCAAGTCCAGCTCAAACATCAACACCTCGCCACCGTCAGGAATCCAAATCCCTGCAGATTATCTTTCCAAACATCAAGGTGGGTCTAACACTCAAATAACCCTCCCTGCTTGTCGAGGTTTCTCCCCTGCTCTTTGGGTTTGACAGAGCGAGCCATTCATGCCTGTTGGGAACAGTAGCAAAGCTGTTCGCGAGTCAAATCTCACAGGGGGCGAGTTGAAAACGTAGCCGAGAAATGAAATACATCGGATCTGACATTGCTATTCGATCATTTCCACAGAGCTACCACTGTAAAAGAGCGAGTTAAAGCATCACGAGTGCCTGTGTGTGTACTTTTAGAATTTTTGTGTTTCCACAGATTTTTTCTAAACAAGGGAAGTCATGTTCTTTATCACCCAAAGCAGACAAATGTGATTGACAGGGGCTTATTTCTTTAAATAAGAGCCCTAAAAATTACACACTAAACAGGAAACAGCAGGAATGTCACTGAAGTTGTGAACTGGCAACTATGAGTTGATAGAAAAAGCACATTATAATCTGCAACACATGCAGTTCATTTAAATGAATTAGTGAGCATCCACTTGGTTGCACAAAACTCAAATGTTTTTTTTTATCTATTTCCTTTAGTGTTTAGCCTTCGTTTCAACGGAGCAAAATCACCCAACAGGGAGGAGCCGTTGAGGAATGTTGCCTTTAGAAATACAAACAAATACACATATCCATGTTGGTTCCAGACAGGATGGGAATCTAGGAATGGGGGATCGGCACAGAAGAGGGTGGAGATCTGTTGGGCAAGCCTTGGTTTTATTATCATCCAGGGGCCAATATTCAGCCAGGTGTACTTGGAGCGGGAGGGAGAGTGGCGATGACAGAAATGAAAAGGGAAACCTGGAACTGACAGCCCCACAGGCGCGCAGGGAAAACAGGGAGGCTGCTGTCGGGAGAAAGAAAGCCGGTGAGAGTCAGAGAGGATCAGAGAGACATAAACAATAGATTTCTTTTATTTTACAGGGAAAAACTAGATTGATTTAAACCCCAATTTTGATTAAAAATAACACAAAGAAAATATCAAATTCTAAAAATGTAAAAATTCTAAATACTTTTATGAATATTAATAATTTGAGACCAACAACAAAAAAAAAATGTTTTAAAAAGCTGAGGTAGCTCAAGAGCTTCAACAGGTGCCACATGTTAAAATAATGAAGTTCCTGAGCCCCTATTGCAGCATGTTACTCCCCCTATTTTCTGACCACTTTCTTGTCAAGCTACAGCATGTTCTCATTTAGAAAAAAAAATAAAAAAGAGAGAAAGTGGAACCAAAAGAACCAAAAAACGAGGTCAGGCATGTTCAGTGTGGTGTGGCCGTAAGCCATGTAAACAGGGCATCCAAATGTTATGGTATATATAATTGTTGTCACGAATAGAAAATAATAAAAATATATGAATAAAAAAAAAGAACCAAAAAATAGATTGGACTTTGAACACATGACACACGCATCATGAAATTAAACAGGCCTGGTTAAGGCTTAACCTCATGATTAGGTGCTAAAATGTACATAACAGGTTTTTATTATATATATAAAAGAAACATTTTCCAAATTGCCATGGCAACACAGCCAAACACTGTCATATTATCAGCCTGGCAAACCCTTCATTTCCAAAAATGATACTTTGGAGGTACAATGTTTGTACAAAGTTGGAATACATAACACCAAACCTTCATTTTCAATGAAGGTTTTGAGGAATTCAGCAAGACAATCCAAATTTTACACAAATTCCAATAGCTTAACTCCACATATGATTCCCTAGAACTGTTACAGTGAAAGACCTTTCACAACTATGCTGCGAAAATCTTCAATTAATAATGTAAAGCAATGTAAACAAGTTGTCAATGAGAGCTTATATCTAAAAATAAATAAATAAGGTTTCTCACTTTCATTAACTTTCAGTATTTTTAATTAGATATGTCAAAAAAAGAAAGACATACATGGTAAAATCAGGTATCTGTGGGTTACTATGAATTTAAACAGCCCCAAGACTCCATTTCTATGATGAAACTGAAGCCTTCAGATAGACTTTAAAATAATTTTCACTGAGGACTCGAACTAAGTAATCAATCCCCCATAATCCTTATGAACATAACGTATTCTCACATAAATTTAATAAAAGCAACTTGATTGTGTTAATAGTGCTTGTAAAATACTGATTTAAGTTATAGTAAAGTGAAAAAGGCAAACACTAGAAAACCCTTTGGAAGGTGACAGGAGTGTGCGTGGATCGGAGCAGAAGGCTGATTCTAAACAGATGTTGGTTTGGAAGCTGTGGGCTTCTGTTTGTGCAGGCTTCAACAGACAGGCACCACACCTAACCGAGCAACACTGCAGCTCAAGCATTTACAGGAGCACAGACGGTTTAAAAAGGAGCAATGATTGTTCCTTCATGGGAAATTGGGCACATTAGAGACTGAGCAGAAGTCCTCGCGAGGATCCATTTAGCATTATCTGCAGTTCACAGCTCCTCTCTTCTCATCACAGTTTTCCTTTTGTCATCATGTTGGCTAGTGATTACTTTGTTTTATGACCTAGAAAACATTACATAGTCGACAAAAGTTCAACTAACAAGACAAAATAACATCTCAGGTAACAAATCAACCCCCCAAAAAAACCTTATCTTCTCTATATCTTCCAAGCGTGTGTTTATGTTGAGATATTTCTTGCCTGGGACACAGTTCATGTGTATTAGCTTCAGGTCTCAGCTTTATCACGGCTTCTCCTCTGTTTAATCCAGAGGCTGATTTATTGACGAGGCCCTGTCTTTGCTCTGACTTGGCCAACCCAGGTGCCGGGCAGATGTCGAGGCAAGCGTTGAGTTGCATTCCTGCTTGAGAAAGGAGTAATGTCAGCTTGTGATTTTCTCTTCCCATCTTGGGACGGGGAACTGAGATTGCCCTGGAGGCGCGCGAGTAACCATAACTGGTGAAATGGTAATGTGACAAGAGGAGGTTGTTTGTTGCTGATCCTGTCATTCACAAAGCCACCTGTGCCATTCGTGCTTATCAGATCCGCATTTCCAATCTATCCTGACAGAGACAGAGTGTAAAGATACAGTGTGGTGTTTTCTTTTTTAAATGGGGGAGGGGTGGTATACCTATTTGGTGAAAAATAAAATAATGTGGAAAGAGATGGGTTGTGGTGACTTTTGACCTCCACTGCAGGACTCCTTGTAATGATTATTCTTCTGGTCATGAATTATTTCTCAGATGTGATTACCTTGTTTTTCTTGGGCGCATCTTTCCAGATGGGTTGTGGGGGTAGCGGCAGCCTCGGGGTTTGTGAAAAAGACTCACGGCCAAGCGGAAGAGTATTGGAATGTGACGGCTAACCAGAAAGCAAAATGCACATATTTTCCTAAACAATGAGCCGGTGCGGGTGATCAGCAGCCGGCAAGACCTCAGCAGTTCTGGCGTGGGTGGTGTAAATCTAGGAAAACCCCAGCCTCTGGGAATTTTCTGTAACTAAAACTGTCCTTGGTGAACTTGTTAAATAATATATGTTCGCCAATGGATCTAAAACTGCAGGGCTTTTGATAGAAATTTCCCCACAGGGACTGAATAATATTTATGCAGCCTCTGAGATTTCCACCTTTGCAATTGCAATGAAACATATCTTGATATTTAGACGGCAGATGCTCCATTATTATAGTCAACTCGTTGCAATCTGTGGGGTTTTCCTAAGCAGCAACCTCCCCTGGAAAAATGTGAAGCCTATGTGGAAGTGCAGAAAATTGCAGTTGCCCCCTCATCCACTAGGGGCTGGCTCCAAAACAGAGCAAATCCCCTTAGACTCCCATGTTAAAAAGACCAACGTCACAGCAGAAATAAACATGTTCAAAGCTTGGTACAAAAAACCATGTTAGGATTAAAAGGACAAGTTTACCTTTATGAAAACTTTGAGGGAGAAATTTTTTTAATAACTCATCTGTTTGGATGTTATTTAATCTTGAAATTTGGCATAATTAGGGGCGTGTCCTTTTGATTGAAATGTATCCGATATCTGCGGCAAGAAGGAAGAGTGTAGCACAACCGGGGTTTTTAGCCGGCTAACAGTGCACCTTAGCTTTAGCCCGCCTACCTGTGTTAGCTGGATAGCTTCCTTTACCGGGTTAGCTCGGTTAGCTCTTAGCTATAGACAGCTCAGAGTTTAATGGGTTACAATCATCCACCCCGACCTTCAAAGTCCCCCTCTCAGCTCCACCTCTTAGTCCATTTTTGAATTTTCCGGGAATGACGACATGTGTGACGCTGTCAAGATGGCGACGGTGGGAACCGCCCATTGAACTTAAATTCAGATCTTCAGAAACCTACGGGTGACATCACAGAGGCTCCGTCCATCTTTTATATACAGTCTATAGTTTTTCCTTGTTTTCTTTCTTCTTTTTTTTTTTTGCTCAAAATGCCCACTGAACCACAAACTTGCTGAGAATAAATATTTTAAAAAAAAGATTGTATTAAAAATAATAACTGCCACAATAGGAACAGAATTGCATTACACATCAATGTATTTGTCCCCTCTGACCTATTTTTTGTAAAAACAACACTTAGAAGGTCAAACTACATCATGTGGTTTGGTGTGAGAAAATCAAAATTTAGTACACATAACTGTATCCTAAAAACATGGTTATTTTCCATGACCTTAGAGCTGTTTCACTGCAACTTTATTGATAAACAGACTGATTGACCAAAAAAGTTGACCAAAGTGCTACAACTTGCAACATTTTTTTGCTTAATAGGAGACAACATGAAATTAGAAGTGTTAAACCTGAATCGTCACGTGTGAATGCCAAATTTGCCAGTGACTACCATTTATGTAACTTGACTTTGTCCCCCGTATCATTGTTGCAAAACAGAGCCTGATATAGCAAATAGTCCATTATACTAACAGAAAGTTATAATTTTTTTGTATTTAAACTTTAATGTCAGTGCATGATTTTGCTTGAAGAGATCATGCATGTATTTCCTGGGTTAATGTAAGCAACGGCTTCTCTGTCAGGTTCAGACTTCAATAACCCAATGACATGAAATATTTAAATCAACCATCATGGACTTATGAAATGTACTATTTCCGGCTTCTTCTCTTTTTTACAGTTGGAGCTCATCCAGGTTGGAAGGAATTTTAATATGAATTTGAGGCCAATGGCAGTAAATCTTTGTTATCATCTCAAGTGTAGTCTTATTTTTAGCAGCCATACTTGTTTTATTTCATCCAGATGGGAGCTGGAGAAGACTCTGACATCAGTGCTGTTTCTCATTAAGGCTCTCGGACGAGGTGACATCAAAATGCTTGTCTGGGATGGAAACGCGTCCAACTCGTCAAATATGTGTCAAAGGTCTTTCTGATAAATAAATTAAACTCTCGCTGCTGCTATAACTGACTTTCCAAACAGGAACCTAAACTGGATTATTATTTGTTTTTCTTCTAATGTCTCTTTCTGGGTTTTATATCCTGAGATGTGTTCAGATGTGCTTTAAGTCACAATGTGATAGTTCCGCCACTGTGGGAAAATCAGGCAGAGCACGGGCCTGAATTTGCTTTGCTAAGGCCAGCTATTTGCTCCTACAATAACAACACTGTTCTGTCATTATTATTTGTTAGCTCAGCTAACCCTCTTTATCTGGGTTCTCTTTATCAGAACCCTCTGGAAGCCATTTCTCAATGGCTTCCCTCCTTTGGGCTGACTGGTAGGCGCTTCACTCAGACGGGGTACAATAGTCCACCCCTCTGTTGCCCCCTAACCCTGAAAGCATTACCTTCAGCATGAACAGTATTATACAGAACATGCTGGAGCTTTCTGCTTTGTCCTCCTTGCAGGTCAGAAGTTGTACTGGATGCTCTATTTATTTATAGAATAAATATTTGAGGAAGCAGAAAAGATGCGAAATCTAGCTGAAGTAAAATTACTTTATTAATATGTGATGGTAAATTCTAATGTTATATAAGTGGGGTTTTTTTTCTATAATTGTAAAACACATTCATATTAACAATTATTATTATATTGTGTTTGGTTCAAATAAAAAAAAACTAGTGTTTTATTTAATTTTTGTTGTTTATATTTTACAGTAAGATAATACAGAAATTGTATGTTACTAAAAACTATTGTTAAATATAGAGAAAATTGAAAAAAAAATACAATTAAAAATGCAAATTAAGTAATGAAACTAATCAAATAAATATTTATATAAATTTTAAAATAGTTTAATAAACATTTTTTCCCCTCAAAATAGTTGAGACACATTTTCAGTCAAATTAAAATAAATAAATAAAAGTACAACATATTAAGTGCTGAAAGAGACTATTTGCTGTACTTGTAAAAATGTTTCCTTACTTTCTCTTGAAATGGGATTTCAGTTGTAAAGCAGTACTGTTTCAATTCATGTAATTCATCCAGATCCATGTCCAAAGATGCTGTTTTTGTTGTATGGTCACTTTTATCAAACATGAAAATAGAGGAATAAAAGTCTTTTAGGTTGTTTCCACACCTAATACTCCTGAAAACTCAGTATGACTGCGGACTCGATAAAGGTTCTGTGTTGCAACAAGTTTGCTTTCACACTGCACTTATAAGAATTGAACCTTTTGAACAACATGTTCCCCTCCCCACTCGAGGGAGTGCTGCATAAAGAAATATTGAAGTAGAAGACAAGGCAGTGACCAACTTGCTCATCTCATCAACTTTCATTTCTGCCACATATGCTTAAGTCTGCATCCCGTATTTGCTTCACTTGAAACAAACCAAGACCTGTGTTTTATAGGTGGGCCTGAGTCCGGTTGCACATTCACACCTTCCAAAATGAACTAGACCAGGGGTCTGCAACCTTTACAACCCAAAGAGCCATTTTCCCCTTGGCCCAGCTAAATAAAGCTTAAAAGCCGCAAATGTTTTTGAAAAAACATATCATGTTTGATGAATATCTACTATAGCAAATGTCTTATTTATTTTTGAAGAACCAAATTTTTATATCCATTTTTAGGTTTTCAATTTTTAGGCATTTTTGATATTTGTGGAAAATGACGTTAAAAAGAATAAAAGCACATAGTTTCCAACCTAATGGCAAGAAAAATAGATACAACAATATATACATTACTGCTACTTTTAGTGCCATTATGTTGCTAAAAACCTGTATTTGTTATTATATCTTAGTTTTAAAACATAGTGTAGTTCTTTGACATCTTTAACCATCTATTAAGAGTCATTATAGAAGGTCCAGAGAGCCACTTGTGGCTCCGGAACCACAGATTGCAGACCCCTGAACTAGACACTCCATGCAAACAAACTAGGATTCAGTTAAAAAGGGCTAGTGTGAATGCACCCTTGTACACAGAGCTAATGTCTCCTGATGTAGCAAACATCTGCATTAAGGAGCATAAAACACACCAACAAGACAACAAATCTGGGTCTCCACAAGAAAAAAAGTGATAAAAACAAAAATGTAAACATAGCAGCATGTGCTTTGTGTATTCTCATGTTAAACAAAGGCAGTCTCACATAGGACCTGGGGTCTGTTCCAGAAAGTGGATTATGCTGAAACTCTGAGTGTGTTAACCCTTGGTTGCAATACTTTTAAAATTTTCTGTTGTAGATTGGACATTTATTTATAATCATAACATAAACAATAGTAAAATAAAGGTAAAATAAACAGAACAATAAAGGTTAAATAAAAGTAAAATAAACAGAACATTTTGGGAAGATGGCGGTATGTTGACTAATGAGGAAAGTCCTCACGCACAGAAATCATAATTCTAAAAAATTTTGCGATGGTTCTACTTTTGGCCTCTCTGGATCTCAGACTGTCCAGATGTAGAAGTAGCTACTGATTTTTTTTTCTGTATCAAGTGTAAAATAGACATAAAAATGTACAATCATGTTCTAGTACAAAACATTTCCTTTCTAAAAGATGTTTTATTTAATCTTCGGTTTCCTCTATTTCCTCTGTTCCTCTTTTTTTCTCAGTGGGATTAAACCTACATAAAACTAAGATTTTGGTCCAATCACTAATATTTTGACCCACATGCTACAGTTTTAAGTGGATTCTAGCTTCCACATTGACTCAGGCAATGCTGCTTCTCTCTCCTTAGCAGCTGCAAAGTTCCCTCCTTTACAAAATACCTCTTTATCATGCCCAGATGCTTTATTAAGTAGGCCTACCTCTCGCTCCAATCAGGTTAAATAACTAGCTTTTTGTCAGATGTTGCTATAGTGAATCCAGGTATCGGTGCTCCATTGATATTGGATCATTGCTGTCATTCCCAACTTAGGGTAAAGATACTCAGAGTTGATTGAACGAACACACGGCAGCTGTTCTGGAACCAAAACTTTAGAGTAAATTCACCCAGAGTTTCTGACTAGAAAGAGTTAGCTGAACCTCCTTCCATAACCAGCTTGGGTTCAGATTTATCAGTCAGCTTAGCGTCATTATGGTGAAAAACTGTTGGTTGTTTTAGGATATAGCTAAAAAGAAGAGATTGTGTGTCCCAAGTCAAGTTAGCCATTAACTTATTGGCTCAAATAAAATAAATAATCTTCAGAGACAGAGTGGGAAAATACCAACACAGAGCAGATACCAAAACCACAAGAAAGATGGATGCTGCACGCGGCACGTCACGGCTGCACCACGGTTTTGTTCCGACCTCTGTGTCAGGTGTGGAGTGCCCGCGAGTGCATTCCAGCAGGATCCGCAAGATCAAAATCACCACTTCCAGGATAAACGTCTTGTCGTCTATGATGACAAAGAAAATAAAAATAACACTGAGACCCCCTGACCGGTTAAAGACGTAATGTTTAGTTAGTTCAGCGGTGCAAATATGCACGGGTGCTTTTATTTTGAAAAATACCGGAAGCTTTTACATTGCTCCTGTGTCTGATTACCTGTCTGCCCTTATCTGAACTGCAGAAATTGATGTAATCTGGGTGTGCGTGGAGCGGCAAAATTGGA
The DNA here is from genome assembly GCA_037177495.1 of Rhadinocentrus ornatus. Taxonomy (NCBI): domain Eukaryota; kingdom Metazoa; phylum Chordata; class Actinopteri; order Atheriniformes; family Melanotaeniidae; genus Rhadinocentrus; species Rhadinocentrus ornatus. The sequence continues at coordinate 7,159,694 of JBAMHW010000027.1, forward strand.
CACAATGCGCTTCTGAGACGGTTCTGATACGTGCTGCGGTGCACCCGGTGGAAACCAAACCATTGACTAAAACGGCCGCGAATAGAAGCGGAGGCCGCGATGCAGCCGTAACGTGACGCACACTCACCCGGTGTAAAACAGGGGTAAGTGTATAAGGGTCAAATGGTCATAAAATGATTAAACTTCCCATTTTATGCAAAATTTACTTTCTAAAGGTTTTGTAACAGTCTTTTGTGTCCTCATAGCCTGTGTATGAGGCCCAAGAATTAGAAAATTCTGTCTCCTCTCTCGCTCGCTCCACGTTTTAGCGAATGTGTGCTCAAACGGGTGAGTCCAAAATCTATCCCCTTGTGACATCGCAAAGGGAAAAATACATTTCCCTCAGGAGTAGATACCGTCATTGACCCGTCCCCCCTCTGGCTCGCTAAGCTTACCCTCTAAAATCACCGAGTGAGCGCCAGCGAAAGCCTGATCCTTACACCATTGAGGGGTGTGGAAAGGCTCCACTCATGAACGTTTAAAGGTTTAGATACAGAAACAGCCCGTTCTCATTAGAGCTCACTAGAGCCACATGTTGAATGGCTGAAATTAAGGACCAAAGCTGAATTTGGGATAATACACTTTGAAAACAATGTTGTTGGACCTCTGACACCCGCATGAAATTGTTGAAAAAATGTATAATATGGGCCCTTAAAATCATATTTAAGAGGAAGTATTTGGAGGTTGGATGTGTTAGGGGAGCCACATGTAATTGTCAACCATGATGCCATAATTCATACAGAATGTTGTTTCTATAAACAGATGCCGGCATATGTTGGTTCAGAATCTGTATTTTTTAGCATTACTGCAGCCTTCACAGACATAAATGTGCACTGAAGCAATCCTGATCATTGATGCTGACTTTTGAACTGAGTACTGATCAACAAGCAGAACAGACCCAGTTTTCTTTAGCTCAAAGTTCTCAGCATGCACAATTTCTAGAAGGTAAGGCAGATATTGATTTATCAGTCCATAGGACACACCGTAGTAGAGTCCTATTTACATTTACACAATACTCCTATTGGTTTAGAAACTGGTTTGTAGAAGTAAGTGGAGAGAATATTTATGCTAAGGAGCAGAAGTTTAGAATCTGAGTGCTGTGTATTTTCACTACTAAAGTGAGAAATAGCTTTGCTGAAAGATGATTATGTGATCACTGATCTTTCACCACAGTTTATGTGGAGGAAATTGTCACTTTCTGAATCGCTGTGTTGCAAGTCAGATGAAGACAGATCACACTGTGTGTGCATTGAGGCCTGAAAGGGTCTTTCTGAAAGCTTTCAGCATCACCTCATTTCAGTTTTTCTGCACATAAGAGGACCATTTTAACGTATCCTGAAACCTTAAAGTGCTTTGTATGTTCCCAGTGTACACAGACCCTGATGCTGGACAGCGGTGGGTGGAGAAAAGCTTAATCGTGCACTAATTCAGATGGTTTAACTGGAGTCTCATAGTCCCCTTCTCAGTCAGGAAGATGACAGAAGAGATGAGAGGGAGACAGAAAATCCAATCAGGAAATTCCTCCAAAATATAACCTATTTGCATTATTAAACAAATGGTAAATACAGTTTGCTTTGTTGGGCTGTTATCACATCTGAGGCATTTCCCCCAAACTGATGAAAATCTGAAAGAAATCAAGGTAATGAAGTAATTATAGGAGTCTTGTTTGTACTGCATAATTTCCTGAATGGGATCCTACTGGCTCCTCCAGCTGTAATGCCAGATGGATGCTGGGCTGTAGCTCGATAGCCCTCTGGCTGCCGCAGGCTCACACAATAGCCCCTCAGTGACCACGCACAAAGGCAATCGTTGACCGTTGACATGCCAAACAGTCAGGCCTGAGGATCATCCCTCATTCAATCTAGTTCACCTGAGGCTCTGTCCGCCTCATAAAACCTCAATCACTGATCTGATGTCTGGCCATGGTGAGAGGCTCCCTGAAAATTATTGAGTGCCACAATCACTCCACCATAAAGTTGAGTTATGGACTCTTGAAAGCCACAAAGATTATATGATCTCTTTAGAAAGCAACTGAAACTCAATATTGTGACTCGCATGCAGATGAATGTTACTACATGCAGAAATTATTGATCTCTGCATTGAACCTCTTAACGGCTCAAGAATGCAAATGACTTCTTTTCAAGAATCCATGACTGATATTAAAGGAACACTGCAAAAAATTAGTATCGCATGTGGGGTGTTAGTAATTTGGTTATGGAAAGATCACAGGTCTGGCAAACCAAAGCTTCAAAATTACATACAAATACAGAATATAAGGAAAAAATAGAGTTCTTAAATTTCTAACAAGTTTGAAAGTCAAAATTTGGAACAGGCATCTTTATTCTAAAGCTCCACTTTGGATTGTAGCAGCCTTTTGTTCTGTTCTCTGTCAAGATGATCCCACATTGCTTCCATAATGTTTAGATCCAGGCTGAGCATTCATTGTCTCTACAAGACCACAGATTTTCAGTCCAATTCTTGTGTTATTTGGCAAATCTCCACCTTTTCTTTCCATTTCCTTTCCTTTGGAATGACTTCTTTATAGCCACCCTTCCATGGAGGCCATTGCTAATGAGGGTTTAATCAACATGAACAGGATCAGCTGAAGGTCCATAAGCATCTCAGGTCCTGCAAAAGGTCTTTGCTGGATTTGTTATTATTTCTGAAGGACATCACTTTCAAATCCTATTAATGTGTCATAGATAGCTACTAGCCTGATATTTATTTTGTCCTTCACTTATCCGGTTTCCTCAGATGTTTGAATGACACTTTTCAAACCATGCTGAGATTTCAGTTAATAAGTAGTTGGTGCAGAAATATAATTTCATGCCTGTCATATAGTGTTATCAGCAGCTCAAGTGGGAACAAATTATGTGTCTTAGCAACAGGCTGCTAGCAACAAAGTGTCTAAAAGACCTTAGCAAAGAACCTGTTTTAAATAAGTCATGTTCATAACTCATGCCCCCTGAGTTAGGAACTGAGTTAAGTGGCTTATCAAATAAAAACAATTTCCATTAAAAATGGACAGGTGGACTGAAAATGAAAAGAGGAAATTAACACTTGTTCCTTGGAGGCAACATATAAGGATTTTTCAGTATGTATTGATTATAACTAGAAGCTGCACACAGAGCAGTTTGCTACACTTCACTCTCAATTTGCAGCTGTGAGGAAATAAAGAAGACTTCAGTGCTTTGGAATAAAATTGGTGATACAACAACTGATTGCTATCTTTTATTTTAACCTCTACCCAAACACTAAAGATTATTAAAAGCCTTATTGCGGAACTCGTACAATGCATGCATTGTGCATTGTCTCTTAAATAAACGTTAAGAAAGAAGTTGGGGTGGTGAGAAGCCAACAGCTTGGGGCGCTCATAAAAGGCAAAAGTGCCAATAAATTGGTTCATGTTTAAGCTGTAAAACTGGCTGCAACGCTAAAGGAACACAATGTACACAGCTTTGTTTTTCTTTTACATCATCAGATCCCAAACTTTTACAACTTTCAGGTTTGATAGACCAGAACACAATTATGTAAGTCAAGGATGTGCACAGTGTTCATGTTTTTATCTTTTCTTTTCTTTTAAGACTTCTTTAACAGAAAACATGCCAAGTGCAATCAATTTAATTTGTGATTTTTATTTAATAAAACATCGCAAATTGCCTCTGTTCCCTGTTATATCTGCATTAACAGGTGTTCTGATCGTGGATGGACAGTTCAGGCTTAAGTTGTCAGGTTTTAAAACTCCACAGTTTTCTTTCTGGATGCGTCTGAGCACACAATTAAAAAAAGAAGAAGAAGAAGCACTACTAACCAATAGGAGAGAATAATACCCAGCTTGACTTTAAAATAGTGGGTTGAAAGAGAAAGTCTCCACCTAGAACCTGCAGGACAAACCAAAAGGTCTGGTACTGCACCCACAGATGTTGCATTCACTGTCACTACAGAAATTAAGGAGATTCAGGAAGTTTTCAGTGACAGATGCACCCAGTATATTTGGAGTGCGATGAAAACCATCCAAGTGGAAACCCTCTGCCTAGCTGGGAGGACATTAGTGAGTTGCTGTTATGTCATGTGGAAACAGACTTCCAAACATTACACAGGGGTTACATCACATGACCCAGCCTATTGAAGTAGGTCTCCATCCATCCATCCATCCATCCATCCACCCATCCATTTTCTGCCGCTTATCCGGAGGGGGCAGCTGCCTAAGCAGGGAAACCCAAACTTCCCTTTCCCTGGCCACATTCACCAGCTCATCCGGACGGATCCCCGAGGCGTTTCCAGGCCAGCCGAGAGATGTAGTCCATCCAGCGTGTCCTGGGTCTTCCCTGGGGCCTCTTACCGGTGTGACGTGCTCGGAACACCTCACCAGGGAGGCATCCTGACCAGATGCCCGAGCCACCTCATCTGGCTCCTCTCGATGCG
>JBAMHW010000027.1:7164257-7182999 GCA_037177495.1 Rhadinocentrus ornatus
TCTTTCGGTCATTACCCACAGCTCGTGACCATAGGTGAGGGTAGGAACGTAGATCGACCGGTAAATAGAGAGCTTTGACTTTTGGCTCAGCTCCTTCTTCACCACGATAGACCGATGCAGCGTCCGCATTACTGCAGACGTGGCACCGTGAAGTAGGTCTAATAATACTATTTTCTTTCTGGGGATAAAATGACTTCTCTGTGGATGAAAATTTAATTGTAGTATCTTGGAAGGATGAAGCACATGCACTAAGCACTGAGACCTTTTACAGTGTACAAATGGATACACAGAAATGTTTAATCTTCTATCCCCTCGCTCTGTCTAATGGAGACCCCCCCCTAGTATAAATTTCCTTCTAATCATAGCAATAACTCTGCACCTCATACTGATGCTTGACATTTTGCTGTGTTATGATGAGTGCTGAGAAAATACAGTTGAGCACTGTGTGGAAATAAAGATTGCTTTGAAACTGTGATGAGAACTTTAGGGTGTAGATCAGAAAGCAGGGGGAATGACTGATACCTATCAGCCCTTATAGCAGCTGACTTTACTGGCATGAAGGTCACTGCCTCCTGCCTGTGAGTTTGCGGTGCCAAGCGTAGCGAACAGGTGAATACGGCAAACTCAGCTTTACCCCTCTCAGAGACAAGGCAAGCATCAAGCACAACCACTTCTGACAAACACATTAGCCACACTGGAGAAAAGCAGGTTTCCTGCAAACAACACCTTATTGTAATGAAGCAGTTTGATGCAGGACAGACCAGTCGGCTTTTGTTGCATCCGCTCCAACGCCTTGTTTGCATATGAGCTGGTCCCAGTGCAGGATATTGTGGAGAAACACTGCAGGGAGCGGCTTATGCTAGAAAAATAACCACTGGCCATTTTCCTGTAAAATATGTCACACTGAATTCAAATGAATTTCTTGTGATGAGCAACACAAACCAGAAGTGAAGCCAAACATGAGCTCATTCTGCGAGATAATGGCAGCCCATTATGACACAGAGGTTACAGACTTCCATGAGGCCGCAGGCTTTCCCTCAGGGATCCCACCATGTGACACATCACACAGCCAGGCAGGTGATCTTTTGTTTGGGAGGAAGAGGATGATGAAACTTAGACACACACACACTGACTCCCAAAGAAGAAACGACATCCAGTTCAGAAAGGAAGAGAACAAATGAATGAGGGTTTAAAATACAAAAAAAAAAATTAAAAAGGCTGAATGCAGGAGTGCTGCCGGATGTATTGCCAAGCTGTGCTTATGAGGCTTGAAAGACACTCTAAAGCTGCAGAGCTGTTCTCAAAAGCTGCCATCAACACAAAAGCACAAGGTTGCAGAGGACAGTCGGTCAGAGCTGGGCCACTGCAGACTGTTGCACCTGGAGTCCTCACACTAATGGTGAGGCACTGAACTCAACCACAGCTTGTGTACGGTGACTACATGGAAGCACATGTTTGCTTACACATGAGCAAGCAATGATAGTTTAAGTACACATTAGTGCACATGTACCTCACAGGTAGGCATATATTCACACTGGACTGCTTCTTAAGATTTCTGCATTTAAAAAAAAAACAAAATCTAGCAAATATTCTTTTAAAAACAGCAACACCTCACTCTTTGCTGAGCAACATATTTGGCCCAGAAACCAACGCTGCGCATTCGCCGCAGCATGAGTAATAACATGACCTCAATATTTTTTTGGAAGTGTGTTTGTGTGTGTCAGTTTTGGGAGGCTTGCTGTTGTGGATGTAGGAAGATAATCTATGCAAAGCTCTGAAGCTGAATTTGGGGTGTCGAAAGCCAATAAGGCCATATCAAAATGAGGGCAGAGTTAATTAATCATCTCGGCTTCCTTTTCACGGCCCCCCCATGACTCTCCCGGGGGCATGTGGGAGTGTGTTTCTTTGCATCTGAGTGCATGTGTCTGTGAAAGATGGAGAAAGCAATAGAAAGGAGCAGGAGGGTGGTGCAGGTTGTAGCTGGGGGGGGGGTATTAGAATATTGTATTGTGAGCCAGTAGACTGCTGAGCTCCTGTACGTTCAGTGCAAACCTCTAAGAAACAAACAGGAAACTACTGACACCTGCTTTATTCACTGACCAAACATTAATTAAAAGAGACAATGAAGAGACAGTAAATGTAAAGTAGCTAATTTTCATTTATTGTACTGGTTATGTTGGTTCTTCTGCTGGTTTATCTGTTTTAAGCATAGCAGAGTTTTGGCTAAATAGGACATATTATATCTTGGTGCAGATTGTTGTTAAATTTGTGTTTGTTTGTCTGAAACATTCAAAAGTGGTTCAAAACACACAGAAGAATATCAAATGTTTTCTTTTAAATAGTAGGAAATAAGGGAAAATAAACTTAATTATTTATGAGAATGAATTTATACTTGTTTTTACTTTAATTGGGATTTTTTTTAAAATCAATTAATCATTCAAATAAAAAAAGATTAAATTACCATGATGAAAAAATTGGGTGTATAAATATTTAAAGGATTTAAGTTATATATATATATATATACATATATATATATATATATATATATATATATATTTATCATCAGTATTTTACCATTTCATATTATCTTTTCATTTTTCAACTTGTTTCTTAAATGTTGGATTTAGTATGCATTGTTTTAAAATATATAAAAAATGTCTGTAAAAATATAGCCGTGATACCATTAGTTCTGTTTCTTTTTTTAATTATTAAAAAAGGTTATTCAATCTAGGTAAACTGTTTCACATTTAACTTTTCAACTGGCAGATGGTACATTTGAAGTCATCAGCTTAATTGTTTGTCTAGAAAAAAACAACACTTCATAAATGTATCTTTAATAATTCATCCTGCAGCAATTTAATGTCCCTTTGAGGATTAATAGAATACCACTCAATTAGGCTAAATTAATATCACTCTGATAGTCTCTCAGGTGAAGAACTGCACTAAAAACAGTCAACAAATGTTCTCAAGCATTCTTTAAATGTGCGAAATCTTGCATAATTTATTTTAATATGCTTTGAATTGCATTAAGAGTGACGAAGTGCAGTAAAACACACTTTTTACTATAAGAATTTTGAATTATTTTTGGTGCCTGTGTCTGACAAAAATACACATGAAGCATGTCATACTGACCAAAGCTTGTAGCCTCAGTACATTCCTGTCCTCATAAACCAGGAAAAGACTGGCCCACTTCCACAAAAATGGGTGTAACTTGACAAATTATTTCCTAATATGATCAAACAATTGATATTTGAGATATTCCCATCATTTATCTTCAAGCAGAATGCACAGGCAAATCTAAACTTTGATGAAGGAACCTAAGCTGCAGCACATTACTGAAATACTTTAATGTAATTTTACTGTGACAGCACCACACATTTGGAGTAAATATCAAAGAAATCAATGCACTTTTTGTTTTGGAAAGCAAGAAATGCTGCTATCATTAAAACTTTGACTTTGGATGCCACTGCTGTAAAACCTCACAGACAAAAAGCCAAATATTTCTCAAAAAATTTCATACTTTTATAAAGAGCTTTAAAAGCTCTTCCATGTATTGCCTCAACAGCATCCAAAATTAGTGTTAATGTTCAGCAGCTGTGAGTCGCTCATCTCTTTCTGAGCGATGCAATGGGGCACCAGAGCACGAGCAAAACACGGCTGCAGCCTCCTTCACTCGTCCACTCAGACTGTTGGTCTATTGTAAGCAGTAATTGAACACAGGTGTATGTGTCACATAAGTACTCTTTAGATGTCTCACATGTTCTTGTTAGTAGACGTCCACAACATGGAGACTCTATTTTTCATTCCATTGTAAGTGTGCTGTTAATTACATCATATTTGGCAATGCAAGATTTGCTCAGAACCCATTCACACTATTTATGCTAAAGTGGTTACTGATGTATGTGAGCCCAGCTGTTGGAGTTCACTTTTAACACACATTTGATTGCGTTATCTACGTGGGTATATGAGAAAACTTTTAATTTAGCCTGATCTTAATCAAAGTCACAATAATGGCAAAACCTGCACTAGAAATCTTCTTGCAGATGCTTCCAAGCTGCTCAATGGCAAACTGACATTTTGGAGGCCTCTTCCCAACAATAATGTTGCACTTTATTAAAAATGTAATGCAAAAATAACCCCAAACCATGATGGTCACTCCACCATGCCGCGCAATTATGTTAATCTTGTTCTTCAACACTTTCTCTACATAGATGTGGAGAATTCTGCAGGTGTTTTGCCATTTTTGGCACCTTCTGCAGCATGGCTCCTACAAAGATGAACAACAGCCCTTAATTTTTTATGCTTGTGAGCTTCTGCTACAATTTGATGATTATATACTGTAGGTTTTTGGACGAGCATATTTAGATTATTTTTTTTATGGTGTGAGATTTTTCTTCTTTTTAGATTATGCATCTGACCAGAGCTGCATAGTGCATCTTGTCATCCACAATTTCAACCTCATACATTTATTCTTTAAAACCTGAATTCAAGCAGATTTTTTGAAAAATCATTGGAACAGAGATTTTAACATATTTTTATTTCAAATTCTGATCAAGAGCCCTTTCCATTACTTTAAAATGCACTGGGTAACACTTTACTATCAAGTTCCAATAAACAGGGGACACTCCACATTTGCATATTCTTAGTTATCCAACATAGGCTGAGACAAGTCAACTGGACAGGGTTTAGCTTCTTGAAGATGTTTCACTCTCATCCAGAACAGCTTCTTCAGTTCTGGTGGAGATAGTCTCTGCCCAACCGAACCAAGTCCCCTGAACTTTCCTGGTGGGTATGTGCCCTTAGATTCTACAATTATCATTGAGAGTAATGACTCACCACCGGCATCGCTCACTCAATGATGATAGTAGACTCTAAAACACCAGTGGTTTTACAGGCTACTTTGGTGAATTTGTCCGCCATCTCCATAAGAACTAAGGAAGATCTTTTTGTTGAAAGCAAAACTTCCCTAAATTAAACCTAGTCCAGTTGATTTGACTAAATGTAGTTTCTATACCATGACCTACATGAATACCATGCAATGCTCACATACTTTGCCAGTTATCCTTCTATTGCAGTGGCTACACAAAAAACGTGTGACAAGCATAATATTGTAGTATTTATTTAACTAACATAGTTTGTAAGCAGGTCTTTAGGAAGGGGTGGCTATCCATTGACTCCCAAGCACAGGAATCATGTTTGAGTTTAAATTAGAGCCTGCTGTTGATCTATTACCACTGAAAACCTTTTGGCTAAGATTAAAATATATTCATGGTTCAATGTTAAATAAAATAAAATAAAAAAATTTTATTGCATAAAGTTTTACCAAAATTGTTCACCTTTTTATCAATATGCATTCAATAACTGTTACACTATCAGCCAGAAAATTCTGTACTTGTAAAAGTGATGATTTGGGGTACCCTCCACCTTTAAAACCATTGCAGCAGGCTCCTGAGATTCACTTCACTTTACTCTGTGTTCAGTCAATGCATAAAACTGTGGTGTTAAAGGTTGAGCGCTCATAGCACATCCTGGAAATCCCAGTGGGTTCACACACTAAATGGAAACCAGTAACACAACTACAACACTGTCATGGTTATGATTTTATGCTAATGGGTGAAACTATGCAAAATACTTTGTTTTAACTTTCCTAAATATAGCTATTCGTCTCATGATAGCCATAGGAAATTAAGAAAAGCTTTTTAGTTTTGCAGCAAAGACTCAGGCAGAAGAGGATGATAAGGATAGAGCTGCACTCTTGGAGCTTTTATGTGGTTTGCACTCCAAACAAAAAACAAAAATAATCAGGATTTGCTTCTGGCCTCCGTGTATGTACTGCTTTTATTCAATTGGTAGCATAAGTGATTTTAAAATAGAAAGAGTCTCTGTGGCCATGAAAAGCTGTGTCTTAATCAAAGCTTTGAGTGAAGTTTCAGTACAGCCCTGCAACAATGCAAACATTCATGCCACATTGCATTACGGCTAAAAAGAAAGACACTAAGTCCTTCATTTTGAAAAAAAAGTGTATGTTTTAGTGTGTGGAGGTTTGGGGTTGCTAGAGGGGGATTTCTTAACGGAGCGCAGGGAGAAATCTGGGCATGTGGATGACTGAGAGGGTGAAACAGGATGGAAAAAAGTAATCATGCATCCTCCTCATCGTGTGTTTTATGCCCCTCCTTCTCCTCTACAAGCCATTAGTCACAATCCTGCTCCTGTTAATGTAATTAGATAAAGGATATGTGGACTCTTGGAGCTCAGTGGAGACATTTGTCTGCATAATTGCATCCATGCAGGGGCAGAGGCTAAGATATTCTGGATATCCAGAAAACACCTCTGGCTTACTTACGCAGAGAAAGTATGAAGAAGAGTGAAAGACGGACGAGAAGAGACATTTTGAGGATTTAAACCAGAAACTAAAACAAAAAATAACTCTTCCCTAAAGTAATCATCATACTTCTTACCAATTCAAAAGTAGTAGTACTTAAACCACTATGTGCATTCTGCCAAAAAAAGCTAAACAAAAACAGAATCATACCAATGAACCTCCCCCTTCCCCTCAGACATAGGTCTTTTATTTATAGATTGGCTGTTGCAACACTTTCTTCTTACACTCGTTCGTCTCTTCAGTGCACATTCAAAATGCACAGCGTGGGAGCTGAGTAATAAACGGTCATATGTCAAGATCCGTCATAACCACATGTGGTAAATATGTACAGATGGCAGCCAGTGTCCCCTGATTCAGACCTTCTGGAGATGTATCGGAAACGTAAAACACACTCAATTCTTGCATCTAATTAGTGGCAGTAACAGCTTGTCTGCAACTGACCTACATATTGAACATTAAACATATTTTCCTTTTTTATTAAATGAATTCCACAATTTTAGCTTAAGATATGTGACCATGCCAAATCATCATGTGCATTTTAAAGTTGCAAATTTGACTGGCTCCCCTTTAATTTTCAACTTTGCCCTCATCAACCCAAGAGTCAATTTCTGCCTCCTGTCTGGGCCAGGAGCAACATAGTTGGTTGTGAATTTGGACTCACTGGAGGGATAGCCTGATTATCACCCACTCAGACCTAATTCCAGTTCCAGACAGCCTGCCTCCTGCCCCAGATACCTCCGTGGTTGACAAAATGCTGGGAGGGATGGATGGAAGGATGAATCGATGGAGGGGCAACATGTATGGTCAAATACTCACCGCTAGCAGCTCGAGCAGCGGGATGTTTTGAATCCTCCTGCTGACCGTGACAATGCCGTGGTCCACAAACTGGCTCATCCTAAATCTGCGTTTTCCCCTTTGCTCGCCTTCCTGCTCTTCTTCCGCTTCGTTCCACACTTCTGCCCCAGCTGCCTAGCCGAGTCTCAGCTGCTGCCTGGCACTGTGCATATGTGTGTGTTTGCATTCGGCAGTGTGTGTGTGTGTTGGAACGATGATGCAGCAGACAGTGGTGCAGCCTTGGCAGCAAAGGGGCTCGTCTGACTTCCACATCAGCTCTTGTCAATATTTAACCACCAAGTTGAGTTGGATTAAATCACCTGGGTGAGACCAGCAGTGGTTTGCTGCCTGTGAGGATATGTGTGTATGTGTGTGTTTTTGCATGTTTGTGTGCAGAGCGGAGAATGGCTGGTAGTTTTGTATGCATGTTAGGACAGAAAATATTAACATGTCAGCAGGAGAGTCTGATCTAGTCTCAGGTTTGGTGGTTTTTCCTTTATATGGGACTTTAGCTGCAGCCCACAATCCCTCATGAACACTGGCTGTATCACTAGAACTGCTGCTATTGCTGAGATGCAAGAGAAAATGTGTATGGGTTTCCAGCATGATGATAAAATGTGGTTTCCCGTGAGCACAATGCCTTAGTTCGACGTTTGACTCAGGAGCTCTGGCAGTAAAGGCAGGATCTCGATCCAGCTATCTTTGACTTGTCTGTGCAGTTTTCACTAAGGACAGATGGGTTCAGGTCAGTTGGAAGTATTAGTATTAGTAAAAACAGATTTGCTTCAGTCTGCTGTGACGAACAAGCAAGTATTGACTATCCGTCTAATTAGATGAAAGTTTGTAAGCTGTCTGCCTCTGGAAAGTAATCATTTTAAAGGGTTCTGAACAAGCTGTGAACCAGTTAACTAACTAAAGCAAACTTCAAATATTCTCACTGATGAACCAGCAGAGGCAGCAGATAGATTGAGCACTTACTAAAACCATTTGGAGGAAGAGAAAAACATAATTTTTACCAAGGAAAGAAACAGAAGCATCAAATCTATTTCAGTAGTGCCTGTATTGACTATTGCTACACCAAACAGTACATAGCTTACAATATAGATATGTATAGGCACAGGACACCAATTAGTCTTAACTTAGATTTGTGGCCACAAAAGTATAGTTTGGAGGCATGGAGGAATGATCTCACAAATGACAGAAACATTGACAAGAAATGAGGATTTTCTGGGCAAAAAATGACATATTGAAAATTTAAACCTCAACAAGTTAAACTGCAACTTTTTAATTTGAAAGATGCTCAAAAATGTCAAACCTGTATCTGAAATGTAGTTCTGTAACTAAGAAAAAAAGTTGAGATGCTGTGTAAAATGTAAATGAAAATATGCCATGATTTCCAAATCTTGTAAATATTGTATTTAGAACATAAACAACATATCAGATGTTAAACTGAGACATTTTACCATTTCATGTAAAATGCTGGCTCATTTTGAATTTAATGGCAGCAACACGTCTCACAAAGGTTGTAACAGGGGCAACAAAAGTCTGGAAAACTAACTAGCACAAATAAAAAACAACAAGATGAACATTTGACAACTAGTTAGGTCAATTGGCAACAGCTCAGGAACATGAATGAGTATAAAAGGAGCATTTTAGGGAGGCACTTCTCAGATGTAAAGATCAGCAGTGGTTCACTAATTTGAGAAACTGCATCTAAAAAGTTTAACAATTTCAGAAAAGTGTTCAATGTAAAATGACAAAAACTTCGATACCACCGTTTAGTGTGTAATATTAAAAGATTTGGAGTATTAGGAGGAATCTCTGTACAAACAGACAAGTCTGAATGTCAAAACTGGATGCTCGTGATCTTCAATCTTTAATGCAGCACTGGATTACAAACCAGCATAATTTAACACTGGAAATTGCTGTACCAATTCAGAAAGACTTCCAGAAATCTCAGTCTGTGAAAACAGTTCACTAGATAATCCACAAATGCAGGTTTAAGCTAGAGTTAGGCCGATACCAATACTAGCATTGGAAATACTCGCTGATCCTACCTATAAGTAAAGGGATCGTATCGTATTTCGGTCTAAACAGCATCCGATACCACGGAAATGGAATAATTATTCTTTGTCTTGTGTGACCGTTGTTTTAAGTTAGTAGGCGGAGAAGTAGCTGCACGTGAGTCACTGTTGTGCTAACATTTAGCATTAATGGTATGTTAGTGCTTTGGCATCATTACTTATTAGAAAATCCCGCTAGCAAAACAGCGACATGCCTAGTATGCAGGGCAGAAGTTTCCAGAGGTGGCACGAATGCTGCCAAATTTACCACCGTCGACTTTATAAAGCATTTTGGTTGAAATCACGTGAAATAACACAAGTTTGTTGCCTTAAAGGAAACGTGCAAATGAACCACAGAAATAACAAACAGCCCCTGTTTTTGTGGAAAACGTTCACTGTACGTCCAATTTGAAGATTGGATAAGTTTTTAATAGAAATTCTTTGATCCGACTTTATTTACTCAATAATTAGAACAGTTCTGTAGCTATCATGAATTTCACGTCTTAATATGACAAGAATTATATAAATAAATATTAAGGCTGTCAAAAATAAACAGTTAACAGCATTAACTAATTTATGTAATTAATTGCGTAAAAATGTTTAAACTGGAATTAACGCTCCCTCATCCCCCATACTTTTCCCGGTGAGATGGTTCAACACTCGTACGCCTTCATTTAAAGAAAAAAAAAAAGAGAAAACAATGTTTCCCGCAGTTCTGTACTAATATGCCTTCTCCTCCTCCTCTACTCCTCTCGCTCCTGTTGTTTCACGACTGGCTTTCTGTTATCAGCTGATCAGCTTCTCTGGTGCTGGGTCTCTTTCTTGTAGCTCTTGTTTATTATCAATCTGAGAAGGAGGAAACTAGCAGTTTGTGGTTCATCTTATATTTATATTAAAGTATAGTTTTTGGATGCACTGGCAACAGCAAAAATTTATCAACCCCTCGTCAATCAGATCCATCTTACTACCTGAAACTGAAGAGTGAAATAGAACTTATAGACCTCTTTATAAAATAATGTATCGGATCTGTAGTCAGCATCAGCAGAAACCTAAACCCAAGATATTGTAATCTGTACCAGACTTGTAAAATGCCATCGGAACATCCTTGTTTAGGCCCCATCTTTTAAAGACTAAACTATATGAGAGCAAGATCCAGAAACACCGCCATCTTTTCTGGTCAAAAGCTCATTCGAAATGGTCTGAGGCAAAGTGGAAAACTGTTCTGCGGTCAGATTAATCAAAACATGTTGTTACTCTCTCGAAGTTTAATCAAGCTCAAAATCGTTCTTGGGTTTTCACAGGCATTTATTGTAGGACAGTGTCTTCAAAGTGACTTTAAAGTATCCATGGTTGCCCCATTAATCCGCCAGAACTAAGAAATATGTACAAACTCAAATAAACTTCAAGCAAAAATTAAGGGCTTACATAAATAAAACAGAAATACACAAGACATAATAAAGGCAAACTTTGCCTTAATATAATATTAAAGGCTTAATTGATATCAGTTACATGGCATTTACATGATGAACCAATTAACAATGACAAGCAAAATATTGTACCTCATTGGCTGCCTTAACTTCAAGGGAAAAAAGATAATGTTCACAGCTTCTTCTTAGAATACAGGACTTATTTCCATCTTCTTAACACACCCTTTGTGACTTGTCTCTTGCAGACATCACATGTACAGCGCCTCATGTGGCTCTTAGAGAGCATCAAATTAAACTTATCCCCCAAGCAACAATGTGGACAAGTGGAACAAAAAAATGGTTCCCCTTTTCTTAGACATTTTTAGCCAAATAAATGACATACTATTACATGGATTTAACTGATAAATTAACCACGTATTTATTATTGAACATTTAATGAACAACTATTTGTATTTGTTACATTTCTGACTGAATTTGAAAATGATTAATTGAATTAGCTGACGGCAGCTACACATGAATTCTTTCTCCAAACCATGGACACCGTGTCCTGCGGACTTAAGGCGGATTTATGCTTGCGGGTCGTCTGCGCCGTAGGCTCTACGTAGCTCTGCGGAGGCTCGACACGCACCTCTTCCAGACCTGACGTGCACCCCTGCTATGCAGACGGTTGACTCGGAAGTACCCCATTGTGATTGGTCAGTTTGGGATCACGTGTTGCCGGATATCTGAATCTTTTGGCTGAATTTATGTGGTAACCACGTTTCTAAAAACAATAACCAGTGGATCAAGTTGATAAGAGGCTATTCGAATTACTTATTAATTTCTTCCACAAACTAATAAAGACACTGAACCATACTGGAAGGCATTGTTGTTTTAAAACAGAAAATACCTACCGATCTGAAGTTAATCATCAAAATAACTCCGACCTGATGAGTTTACCGGCCGATACCACCCCTGCTGTCACCTTCAGGTTAGAAGGAGAAACTGCAACAGACACAAAAACGACGCACACCCCCTACGCTCACCAGCGTCAGCTACGCCGTAGCAAGCATAAATCCGCTTTAAAGAGGAGAGGGAATATCCAGCTCATTATCAGCAGACAGTTTGAAAGCCAGCATCTCTGAAGGGATTTGGGTGAAGCTACCACATCTGTAGAAGCTCCATCAATGATGAAAACTACATGAAGGCTTTAGAGCAACATCTGCTCCCATCTAGATGTTTTTCAGGGAAGGCCTTGCACATTTCAGCAAGACAATGCTAAACCACATACTGCATCCATCACAACAGCATGGCTTCACAGGAGACGAGTTAGGCTGCTAAACTGGCCTGCGTGGTGCATCATGACATGAAAAGTCCAGTATTGAAGGTCCAGGACTGTAGAGCAGCTAGAATCCTGCATCAGACTGGAATGGGACAACATTCCTCTGCTAAAACTGCAGCAACTGGTCTCTTCATTTCTCACAAGTTTACAGATAGAAGAAGAGTTAATAAACACCACCCTATTCCAGTATTTTAAAGATGTGTTGCTGCTTTCAAATTCCATATGAGAATAGATTTTCTGAATTAGTAAAAATATCTCAGCTCCAACATCTAATATATTGTTTATGGTCTACTGGGAATAAAATATGGTTTCATGAGATTTGCTAATTATTGCATTTTTTCCATTTCCATTTTGCTCAGTGTCTCTTTTTGGAAAGAGGGTTGTACTAAAATCTTTTTTCTAAACTTTCATCTTTTACAATTTACATTTACTTAGTGCAGAAATCTTTGTGGAAACCTCTATTTGCCAAGGGGATCTTACCATAAATTTAAAAAAAATTCCACAACAGCTCCTTAACCAACCATTGACTGTTTTCCAGAACGCTGGTTCCAAGATAAAACTGTGCCAACCACCTCTGCTAACCAGTTTCCTGACTGACACCAGAAGAGTAAACTATAAATCTCAGATTGCAGGTTTTGTTTTTCTCACAGTTGTCGGGTCAAGGCTACAGAATAGATTATGACAGTTTTCTCAGTTGGAATGGAAAATGTGGAAGCTGTTATGGAAACTTTGCTACGTTTCTCTCTAAACAATCCACCAATCAAGGTTTATTTTTGTCTGCTTGATTTGTGTAGTTCCTCTGTGGCAGGGCAGAAAGTGGATGCTTCCCAAACTTCTATCATTGACTGAAAACTACCATGTTTTCAGAGTAACTTGCAACAACTAAAACTGCATTTAAGAGGACAAAATAGACTAAAAAAAGCCAGCAGAAAGAATTTGTTCTAGATTTGTCATTAATGGCCCCTGGCGGTTGGGTCATCTACATTGCTTCAAGCCTGGTGCTAAAACTGGACCAGTCATGTGGGACTAGATTGAGTATCAGCTGGAAGAAGATTTTACCATCAAGCAGTGTTTCAATGTCTGAAGCTGGAACCAGCATGTAGTCCTGTTCTTGTTGTTTGATGTATTAAAGGTACAGTGTGTAGTTTTTTTGGTATTTTGTTTGCGAAAATCAAGAATTGCTTTCATAAATCCGTATTTTACCAAAGTCTAATCACAATCGCATCCAAATGAAAGCGTTCTCGTAGCTTAGAATTAGAGGTTTATAAATACATTTGGTGTAGAGGTGGATGAAGTTCAATGTGAATCCTGATCAGTTTCTTTTAAACTGAAATAACAACTGCCGTGCAGTAATTGGTATTCTCATCTAAATGTTCCTTGATTGGTTTTGCTGAAATCAAACCAGGCAGAAATGACTCATTAGTGAATGATTTCCAGACTTGGACCAGTAATGGATGATAATAACCAATAATAGAGCCTGCAAGATCAGATCAACTTCATGATATAAATCAGCTGCAGGGATATTGTAACTGGGTTAGCCTGAAAAAAAAAAGAAAAAACCTTTACTGGTCACTTTGTACCCATTCATTTTTATTTAAATGCTACTATTTTGATCCCTTAAATTACAGTTCCAGGTTTTAATGAATTATCCTCCACATGTTGTCTACATTTGGCAAACCTCATTGGTCATTCCAACAGAGAATCAAGCAGATAATATGCAGTGATTGATGGGAGCTGAGTGGCAGGTGTTGCTCCTGTTCAAACAGAGATTACAAACTCGTCATTCAGCAAGCGTCTGGCCAAGCCTCGGTGAGGAATTTATGAGATCAACCAGCAGCTTCACAACAGCTGAACTGTGTGAAGAAAGATGAGGTGATGCAAGTGTCAAATCGTTGCCCTTCCCCAATGCATTCCTGTTTATGACTAATTGTTTTTCATCAAAGCTTTCATAATGACACTTTTGGTAAATGGAAAATAACTGAAATCTAAGCACAGTCAAATTATCTTGCTGCTTTAAAGGTGAGTAACTAGATTGAGGAAACAAGACTTGGGTGCAGCAAGCCAGCGTAAACCATTACACAATAACACCCAAACCAAAACAATCTATGAAAAACATTTTATCACTGAAATGAGAAATCAAGCCCAAAAAACAATGATTGAGATTTTAGTAATGTATCTTCTACAAATTAAAAGGATGCTTCATTTGTTAGTGAAGAGGGATCATGACACTAATGCCCATATAATGATTTTATAGGAGTGGCCAGAAAATTGAATCTGGACAGGAATGACGGACTGTTTGGGTAATTTATCTTTTGCAAATGAGACTAACCATTTGTCAAACCTTCATCGAGATTAATGGAAAAATAACAAATCTAATAATTCAAATTAAGGGCAATCATTGTGGTTTGAAATGGCTGAGAGAAAGGAGTTACTAAATCATTTACATCATTCATCTAGTCAAAAACTATTCTGAAATTGTAAGGCTTTAAAATGCCAACGGAATGGTGTCCCAAAAAAAGGGAGCATTATGGTTCCCTATCCTCAAATTTAAGTTTCGAACTACCACTCATTAATTACAAAACCATCTCCAGGTGCTTGAAAGCTCTATTCCTTCCAACGCCTGTTAAGAACATGTCTGACAAGCCCGATCCAAACAGTCTCTGCTGACAAAGGTGAGTTACCTTGAAAAGCATCTTAGCCCCCAGTAATGTGACTCAATTTGTCCTCAGCTTTAAATAGGAGCATAATTATCTTGTTTTTAAGACTGACATGTAAACCCAAGCTCATTTGCATCGACACATATAAGCACATGCACGCATATTCACGTGGTGCCAACATAACAAAACAAACAAGCACAGTTTTGAACTCTTACATGGGTTATTCATCAAGGTTAAAGTAGGTTCTGGATGTATTCACTTAGTGGTTGGAGTTGATGTGGAAATGTAAATAGTTCTAAGGACTACACAGGAAGTGATAACACAGAGAGCTACACAGAAACTACAGCTAAAACAGAAATTCACAGGTTTTAGTGTCTCTAACATACAGAAGTTTGGATGTCTAAAAAAAAATTTTTTTCCTCATTTATTTTTGTTGCTAACATATTTTTTGTGCCATGTTTTGTGAAACATGTCACTATAGTTTTCGCAGCCTTAAAAATGGTTAAAAAATCCTTTGGTACACAATTTAAATTCGAATCCCCAAAACAGCTGTTTTTTTCATTTTCATTTTTTTTTTCCTCATCAATAAACCCCACATTTATAGCTCTGGTCTCAGAAAACAAAGCACAAAAGAGATCTCTCAAATCCCAGCTGAAGGTTTGGCTCTGCGCCTGATGAGGAGGATGTGATCACAGGACAACCTCTGTGCCAAAGAATAGGCAGTTCATGCTTACTGCCCCACACTTCTGCACCACCTTCTGCCTCCCACACTGACACCCAGTCTGCCAGGGGGCCATAGTGGGTGCCTGTCCCACTCCAACTGAAAGGTGAGGAGGTAGGCTTATTCTTGCTGACAGATGTAGCCCCTCCTCAGCCTCGGGGTGTTAATCTGCACAGTCAATCCAGTTAGCTGCCCACTGCCAGTTTCGCCCTATTTAAACTTAAACCTGCTGTGCCAGTGTTGGAAACAAAGATGGCACCTTATCTGCATACCCAAAACAAACATCCCTGGAGATTAAGCTCTGATGCCAGGTGGACGGGGTTAACACCCTGGGATAAGCCGAACTACAGCATGTCTGGATCATGTTTCAAGTCTCGTGCTAAAACAAGCTTCTATTTCAACACAGTAATCTAAAAAAAGAGACTTTGTTTTGTTTTTTGTGCTTTGTGCATATTAAAATTTTGATGGACTGAAAGTTTACTATAGCCAGGAAGGCCCTATTCTGGCCGAAAACAACCAATTTTATTACAGACAGGATTAAAGCACCAGAAATGGCATCCTCATGCACACAAAAGCATCGCCTGTGGTGTTTTTTAGTGGAAACCAGTACTTTTAAGTACTCAAATTTTACATGTACTTTCTCCATAAAACTAAATTAGCTAAAAAAAAAAAAAATGGAAAAACCTAAACCAAGCAGCATCTTTAGTTAAACCTATTTTGGCCCCATTTAGCAGTGGAAAGCTGAAACAGGTAGTAAATGGTTTGTTCAGAAGATAAGATAATAATTACTGTGGTGGTTTTCTTCTTTGGGCCATTTTTATAGCTACATAGTTAACGTAGACAACATTAGCTTTCTTGACACTGGCATGGTTGTTACAAAATTCATTCACTAGAAGGCAGTGCAGAGTTTACCTCAGAGTTTCTATGTCAGTCTAAGACATTAGCGAACATGGCAACATGAGGTGTGTCCCAATTCAGGTTCTGCACTCTTCGAAGTGCTCAGAATACCTAGGCTGTGAAGTGTGCTCCATAGTCTACACACTTTAAAGTCCGCTTAACGTTTGTGAAATGGGACAGCCTACTTAGCCAACAAGAGTTTACCATAGCAACAACACAGAACGCTGAATTAGTTAAACCTCTATAATTAGATAGGACACTTCATTCGAAGCTGAACACTGTCAGGCACCACCACAGTAAAAAATAAAATAAAATTAACCACGGTCTGAGGCTCTGTTGTTCATTAACACCTTAAAAATCCATGAATATCATATAGTACAGATTTTTAATGTCGCCATTGAACAAACATGCTTTTAATGTACTTGGTTTTGTAACATTTCTACTTAAGTGTAGTTAAAAAAAAACATACTTTTTTTTTGTAAAACCTAAAATGTACTCTTCTGAGCTCAGTTGCTGATTTGACACCCTCTTGTGTGCAATGAATTCTGGGAAGGATGCATTACCGGCAGCCTTCGTTTGAGGCCAAACGAAGTGCGGATTTGAAGGGTGGATTCGCAGGCTCCTTAAAATTCTGTGAATTGGGACAGTACATATTGCAATGACGTATGTGGCCAACGAATCCGCACTTTGAAGTGTGCAGACCCTGAATTGGGACACACCTATGGTAAAATTCTCAGGAAAAATGCAGCACAGTGGTCTGTGTGGAAATTAAATTCTATTCTTCTTTGTTCCTTTCATTGGTCGCATGGCAGCTATACTGTGCAACACTGCCCCCCTGGTTTCCAGTGGTACTGCTCCAATTGTTACATTAAACTATGCATCCGCATGCTCTCTGAATATGCACCAAAATATGCCCATATAAGACGCAGAAGATGGACAAAAATACTCTTTCACATGCTTATGCATATTTAGTGTAGAGTATAAATTATCTTTTAGATGGAGCTGCTGCTCAAATGCTCAATGCTGGATCACAGGCTAGCTATTTATAGTGGATGCTGTACTGTGTCTACACATTTTTTTTAACCTTAAAAAAAGAAAGCTGTCGATTTAAATTCTGGCTCAACCCTATACTATAAATACATTTGCTATGTTAAGGGACATTAGTCTGAGGGGGAATATGGATATAAATGTAAACTGCAATCGTAATAAAAGGAAACACCAAACGTCTTCTGGACAATTGCGAACATATGATCTGATCACACTTTTTAATGTGGTGTGAAGCACCAAAATGGAATCAAAGCCTTATTTGTACATCAGTTTTCTTTAATCGAGGCAAACAACAGATTTCCTTTTCCGCTGTTGGACTCTCTTGTCTTTATAAACCTCCATTTGTGCCTCGAGTGAGTTTAAAAACACAATGAATAACTGTTTGATTCTGTGAGGAGATAACACTTGCTATAGAGAAGAGGACTGTTGTCTCCTAGTCCATGTGGACTTTGGGTCTCTTAAAGGGCCTCTGTGATCCTGGCAGGAGCACTTTGAAGGGAAACAACAGGGTGAATGGAGTTTGGTGAAAAGTGCTAATGTTTGAGGAACAATGCATGAGACTCCGAACGCACGCAGCCCCAGTATCAACTTTGATTTCCATCATGATTGGAAGAGCCAAGTCCATAATTGGCCCCTTAACTCAAAGGACACAAAGGATGGCCTCATTGGACGAGGGAAAATGGACATCCAATTATAAAAGTTGGCAGAAAGCCCTGAGCAAGAATGGACACACACACAGAATAAAACAGTTTGGAACAAACCCAGAAGTCTCTTCTTTTATGGTCCCATTGATAGAAAATTGTTTTTGATCAAGAGATAAACCTTTAGTCATTGAGGATAACTGTGTGTATAACCTCAATCTATGTCAAGCAGGCAAACAAGCAATTTGTACCACAGTTCAGAGGTTTCTGCACACATTTGTGCATAATACTGTGACAGAGATGGTTCACATGACACGCTGAGAGTAGTTGAGAGCAAGCAGTTAAAGTGTTTGACTAGTTCATCATTCATTATCTGTACTGCTTTGTCCATTATGGGACAGCAGGTAAGCTGGAGCCTATCCCAGTCACATTTTTATATGTTTGCGTCCAAGACGCCTGCACCAGCTCAATTGGTAGAGCATCAGTCTCCCATGTGGGAGTCCAGGGTTTGAATCCTCCAGGGGACGAACATTAACACCTTCCAGTTGGTCCTTAGGCAAGACCCTTAACGCTACTGTCTAACCATTGTAAGTCGCTTTGGATAAAAGCGAAATTAATGTAGTGCAACTCCTGTTGATGCTGATTTAATCAGTCAGTCAGTCAGTATCTGTACCACTTGTTCCCATTAGGGGTCGCAGGGTGAGCTGGAGCCTATCCCAGCAGTGTTTCAGGTGATTTAATCAATTTTAACT
>JBAMHW010000027.1:7190521-7262416 GCA_037177495.1 Rhadinocentrus ornatus
TTTTAAATACTTTTGTCCACACTCTTCATTAATAGACATTAATATCTGAAGGTAAGCCAGCGAGGGACCAGCAGCAGCTTTGCACGTTTCATTTAAAGCCTGGTGATGAAACAGAGCTGATCCGCTCGGATGCAGCTGAGAGCTGCGTCAGGACCAAGTCTCGTATGAGTGCTTTTGGACGGAGGGTGTCAGTCCCCAAAAGTCTCCAATAATACCAGAAAAAAATAGCAAGATCTGTTGCTAGTCGCTTAAAAAAAAGTCACTAGAGGGGAGTGAAAACAAACAGGAGAAAGTCGCTAAGTTGGCAACACTGAGACACGCCACTTCCATACCACCGAGTTAGTCTTTCCTCTCTTATCAACTACTTCGTCTGCTTTCTCTTCGTTTGTAGAAGCTTGTTCAGTCACGTTTGCATTACAGACATGAGCACTCGTTTTGTAGCTAAAACTAGCAGCGTTCTAGCCTAGCCTAGCCTAGCCTAGCCTTCAACCTCGCTCTGAGCACAGCCAACTGCTGCTGGGCTTGTTTTGGTTTTTTTTGGTTTTTTTACTGCTTGGCTTGGTCGGGGCTCATTGGTCAGGCTCCGTGTCTGTGGTGTACGTCATCACTTACGTAGCCATGTGTTGCAGCTCTTTCTGTTCGGCCTGAACGCCAGTCAGTGAAACGCTGTAATCTTATACTGTATGTATATCGAAATATCGGAAATTTGTTCAAAAGTCATATTATCGTTATTGAATAAAAGTATGTTGCGATATATATTGATACTGAATTATTGTCCAGCCCTATGAGATCAGGTCGATAAAAAAACAGCTCCGTGGGCCTGACCTTTCAGATAGAGGTATTTATAGTTATTAAATGGCGGCAAATCAACACAAGTAGAAAAAGCTTACACAGGTTGGCACGGGGTTTTCCTTTTAAAAAAAAAATAAACTGTTGCATGTACAACAGTAGGTCAATATGGGTCGCCACAATCAGGTCAAGTCAATAAAGTTAGCTGACCTGTGTGGGGTCTATTAAAACCTGATAGTGAGCAACATGTACAACAAGGTACACCATAAATAGAAAAAATGTGACCTAATCAGCATCTATTGGTTGATGTGTTTTTTTCTGTTGTTAATGTTGATGTTTTACTGTTTTCAAAGTATTTTTCATCCTTTTAAACATTTACCATTTAATGTTCAAGTGAATCCTCAGTCACGTCATCATGATGCTATTTTAGGGTTCTTGATTTATTGTTTCCTGTGCAGTGACCGTACTGTATGAACTGAAGGGGAGGGGGTTAAGCTGTCTTTTTTTTTGTTCTTACAGACACAACACAGCAGTCAGTAAAAAGGCTGCACTTGACATTCCAAAGAGGCACTCATGAGCAGATTCACCTTCAGTTAACCCTGAACCAAAACAAGTTTCCACTCCTGTGATTCGCAAGAGCAGCCTGCTGTCCAGAAAAGGCTGTCAATCATAGGCGGACATAATACGGGCAAGGCAGGCATGGCAGGTTGTCCCTTCTCTACTGCTTCACACATTGGTGTGTTTATGTGTGCGGTTTCATTTTAGAGCCCTTGTTTTTTAATCTCATGGTATCTGTGACCTGTTCTGTTTCTTATAAGAGTTTTTTTCCCTCCCTAAACAGTTCATAGTAGCAGCTCTTTCCTAGTAAAGATATGTTTGAACTCAGGAAATGACACATCTTTCATTCTCAGAAGATAAAACAAACAAAAGTGGGTATGTGTTAGCCACTATCTTAGAGAAGCTACTTGCAGACTCTCGGCAAATGTTGCTTTGTGGGAAATGCAGTCCAAACAAACCACAGCTCTGACAGCGTGGTCCCAAAATACAACAAAAAGACTCATTTAAAGACTGAGATGTAGAGACAAAAAACAAAAGCATGTTTCATGTAACTGTAGCATAAAGCTCAAACCCACAGAAAAGCCAGTTACATTGACTTGAGGACTTGACTTACCGGGAGGCTGCTTTCAAGAGACAATCTCTTTAATTGTTCTCTCCTCTCCAGGTGTCTGTTCATGGCTCCTCTGCCTTGCAGTGATCCACACACCTGGGAAGCTCTGGAGGGAGGGAAAAAGGGGAGGAGTGGAGAAAGTCAACAAGGAAAACATCACATCCGGCAGGTCACATTTCCTCTGTTAGCAGGACTCACACCTTGTACATGAGATCAGAGTCCAACTTAACAATTGGCAGCCATAGTTACAGTTTCACAGTTATCCCCTCTACTTCCTTGATCTGAGACTTCTGCTGCAGTATCTACTCTCCAAAAGCACAAGTAAGGAAGCAGACCTGTCCTCAGGCCTGACAGGAATCTTGCTGCTCTCTCAGTGTCACCCAGGCTTCCCACCCTCCAACGCAACCCCAAACTCCAAGCTTTAGCGCTTTGTTTTTCTAGCCCTCTCCAAACAGAGCTGGGAACGAGTCCGACCTGGCCTGAGTGCGACTGCAGCAGAAGATAAACACTTTACTTCACGCATACTACTCCTTTACAAAGAAGCCAGGGTTTGTAGAATCAGAGTAAACACAACACTTCCTCATGGGTGAGAATGAGGTTAGGGGTCAGGTGTTGGACGCCTCAGGGTTAGAGACCCTACCTCTATTTCCACATGCACGAAAAATCCTGAATGTGGCAAGTTAGAATTTGTCATTTAGATCTGACAACTTGGATTAGACTGCAGAAAAGAAAGCTTAAATTTGACTTTTTTTTAGGAATAAAAATGTGCTTAATAGTACAGCTCTGCAGTGTTTTTATTGGTTCTGCTCAAAATAAGGTGAAATTATATCTGCCTTACTGTTTAGGTCAGTTATTAGCTTCCCAAACCTACTTATGCAACCACACTTCCAAACAGCCCCCTTTGCCTTGCTGTAGGCTGTATCCGTTACACCCCGTCTGAGGGTTCATCGGCATGACTGCACATGTCAAACATGCCCACATGTCAAAATGTCATGCTCAATCCACTGCCAATCTGGTGGGTCCGAACTCACTGACACAAAGCTGGAAGCAGGTTCAGCCTCATCTGATGCTGTGCTACTAAACACAACACAACCTCTCTCTGCCCCATTTCTGAGTAGCTCGGGGCAATCCATAGAAGGAAGTTGCCTAATCAGTGAACAGGATGTGGGAGGCAGTGTCTTTAATGAGACAAAAATATCAGAATCATACCTGTCTGGCTCTGGTTTTGACTAATTGAGCTAAGTGTGCTGCAACTGATGAAATGCTGGTTTATGTTAAGGATGGATTTCGGTTTGGTCCCTTTCCGACAGAGATTAGGACAGGAAGTTGAGCCCTTGGATCCTTTTGAATTCAGAGATGAGGAGGGGGCCGTACAGGAAATTGAGAGTAAATTATTCACATGGATTATAGCACTGACACTAATTGCAGAAACACCATTTTCCTTGAGGGTATGTACAATGCATGAGGTAGTGAATCAACTGGAAGCGATAAAGATTAGGCAAACACCTCAAAGGGCAGATGTCAGGGGCATTCAAATCAAAAACACTCCTTTCACATTTCTATTAATCAAATGATGATTGTCTTTTTGCTGTCAGTAGCAAGTTTACATGTCAGACCATTACAGTTATAAAAATGTTAAAGCTGTCAGAAGAGTTTATTTTTCTCTTACTCCAGTAATAAAACAATTACATTTGTTTCTACACGGAAATACAGAAAATTACTAACAGTAATGTCCTCTCCTTCTCAATAAAGGATTAAGGGTAAAATCGCTATATAAATGCAGACCATTTACTGTTTCTGGTGATTATTACATGTTCCATTTGAGCTAATCCACGCAATGATTCCAGGTTTAAATTTTAATTAGAAGTTTGTTAGCTCACCTGCATAATTTCCCTCCTGTATCTTTAGGGTGTTAAGCTTACATAAAAGCTGCAGAGATGCCACAGGCCTTTGATTGACGTGCCGGTGCAGTGGTGCATGTGGAGCTAACTCACTGGAGGTGACACGCATCCTTGTGGAGGTTGCAACCCCATGCAGAATTACCCACATCCTTCCCAGATACAATTCTTTCTTGAATGGCTGTTAGGTAGCTGTATGCTAGTGTTCCAACTCCCTGGGAAAATATTCCAGTAACGTCAAAGCTCGACTTTTAGACACTGTTCTATGATTTCTCTTCATGAGAACTACTACACGTGGCATGTGAGCGTGTGAACATGCTGAAATGCTTGGGTCCCACGCCAAATGAGTTGAGAGCCCTGAATATCAGAAATACAACACTCACCAGACTGCCTATAGTAGCCGTAAGCTGCTAGCTGCCCCTGCTGATAGGCTACTGCCAGCATCCACAGCTAGGTTGGTCCAGTGTTTCCCAATCCAGGTCCTCGGGACCCCCTGCCCTGCATGACTTAGACATGTTCCTACTCCAACACACCTGGTTCAAATTAATGAACTTCCTCACCAAGTGAAAGACAGCCTGTTAACGAGCGATTCATTTAATTCAGGTGTTAAAGTAGGGTTACATCTACAACATGCAGGGCAGGGGGTCCTGAGGACCTGGATTGGGAAACACTGGGTTGGTCCAACACAAGTTAATAGCAGATATGGCTTGGCCAATCAGTAAATCTCTATTATACCATGGTCTGAGTGAATACTCCATTCTGATTGGCTGTAGGGTGTCCATTAATAAGTGTTATAGGGCACCTTTAAAAAAACAAAACATTAAGGTCAAATAGCCTTATTGTTGTAAATTATTGCGCTGGCTAAACACTAATTGGTAACCGTGGCAACAGAAACTCAGACGCGGGACTGGAGACACGCCGGATCATGTCTGTGACCAGCAACAAATCTAGCAACTTTTTCTGGTGTCATTGGAGACTTTTAGAGACTGACAGAAAGAATATATAGGTTAGAGGTGCTGCTGCAGGCTCCTCCTCAGTCCAAAAGCAGGAGACTTGGTCCTCATACAGCACCAGTACCAGCTGCAATCAGAGCGGGAATGTTTTTCCTAGCTTAGTAGTTAGGATCAACTTCTCAAATATACACATATGAACTGTCTGAGCATGGCAGACTAGGTGGTACTAGATTCCAAACAGAAATTCGTAGCCATCGCACTGATGACTAATTTTAGTCATGATAAATCTTGAAACACATAACAAAACAATTACGGACATATCAGCTAGACTAAAAACTTAAATATTAGCAAATAGGGACTTTAATAAAGATCTTAGATTCTGACAGAACATAAGAGATTACTGCCTCAGCTTGTGGTTTCTGAATTAGCTGCCCTGCTATGCACTGGTCTGGTCTTCAACTGCAATAGCTCTTCAAGCATTGATGGTACACAGTGTTCAAGACTGTGCAATATGTTTTACAGTATCTCATCGTTTAAGCATTTACTGGGCAGAACTGTGACTGGCTGCTGAAAGTTATGACCATGGCTGCTGTGTGTAAAAAGTAGCACCACAGCCAATTTTCCTCAGATGACAAACTTGTTGACTACTCACAGGCCATTGATGGTTCTTGGTTGCTTGGTTTTAAAGGAAATGAAACACTTAGAGGCTGCTGGCAATGGTGAATGGTGTTTTAAACATGCAGTGACACTCTCCACTGACAAAATGTGCTGATATAAAATCTAAATATGCAACCTTGTGTTGCATTTAGTTATACCGAAAAGGGAATAAAAAGCTCCTTTTGAGTTTAAATGATAAGCAAGAAGTTGTTCTTGCAACTGAGGCCTATTCAGACTGTCCTCCCTCCCTCTTGATTCACTGTGATTTACACCAAAAGCAATTACTGATATGTTAAACCAGTCTAGTGTTCGGCAAAGTGACACGCGTCGGTGCCTATAGGCTGCACGGCCCCCAGCCGGCCAACCAGCCAGTCATCGAGCCAGCCAGCAGGGTGGAAAGGATATAATCAAAGGAGGCCAGGAGGACTCTGACATCTGGGAGTCTTTGTGTTGTAGGCCTAATTAGATGCCAGGGTGCACGGAGGAGGCAAAGCAGGATGGTGTGTGTGTGTGTATGTGTGTGGAATTGGGGGGTGTTTGAGGTGGGAAGGGGGGGTCTCTTTTTTAACATCTGCTCCAGGAACAAGGGAGGACCCAGCTGAGGTCACAAAGCCCCAGACAGCTCCAAACTATAGTAGGGATAATGTGAGGAGGATAACAGCTTAATGATAACACTTAGAGCCACTGAGAGATCACTATTCTGAAAACAGACTGTGAGCCTCATGGATAAATAGTGATAATAAGCCCAGATTGTCCATGAATATGGATCGTCATGACTCAGATTTGATACAGTTCCTTTGTAAGGTGAGATGATCTAAGCAGCTGGGCATTATTTGCAATCACTGGCCATTTACTGGCCCTTTTAACTTTTTCAGGAGCCATAGATCAAGTAATCCTACAGTTGAGGTCTGCTGAAGACACTGTCTCAACATTATGGATTTCTAATTATGTCACAAATGACACTAACACCCTTTGTACATAATAATCAGTTTTTCTCACATACATACAAGTTGGCACAAGTAAGAAATTCTTATCATAGTTAGATCAAACAGAGATATCCAGGAGGGGCCTTGAACTTTGGCCGTTCTCACAATTAATTGAGAAATGGGAGCAGTGGAAATATGAATGAAAGGACTTCCTCTTAGCTGCACCTTTGACTAACCATTGTAAAATGATTTAGTCATGAGTTATACATTAAACTGTATTAGAAATAATGGAGCAAATACATTTAAACAAATATTTAAATGGCGGTCTGGAGAAAAATAATGCAGAAGGACAAGCTGAAGAACGAAGAAGGGTGTGTGTTTCGCATTAATTTTCAATTACTGCTTACGTTCAATCTTAAACCTTTTTGAAAACAGAGCTCTGAGAAACAAAAGCCTCTTAGCCAATGAGGGTTTCAATGATCAATACCCCCTAAAAAAAAGAAAAGAAAGCATGCTACAAAGTGCCAGGTCCTGAAAAATAGTTGGCCGGGGAGATTGAACATTGATTGGCGCTCCCCCTTTGCCCCAGGAACCAATTCATTTTGTCCTTGGCTTGAATGAGAGGGAAGCTGAAACGAGGTCATTGCAGAAGCAGCCCCCCGGTACAGGACCCAGTTCTCTCTTTATTTCTCTTCTGAATGATTCATCCATGTTGCCATGTCCTGGAAGAAGAATGAATGACTAGGCAGATTATAGGTTTGTGTCTCGCTTTTAATTCATCTGCTGCATGGAGGGAAGTGGGAGGGGATACTGAAGTGTGTGGGGGGTGCTGCTATTACTTTCCATTCATTGAGGAGAAAATTGAAGCATGCAAGTGTCTGATGTTGGATTTAATGTGTGGACAGAAAGGTCCGTCTGTATTCAAGCAGCACAGATGGTCTATGCTGATCGGATGTTTTGAGTCCCTCTGCTGGCCAGCTTGTCTGATCCTGCTTCTGCACATGTCCCCGTACAGTTGGCACCATCACCTCCAGCCTGTCAGAGCCTAACATGGAATTACAGCATTTGAAAGCCTCAAACAATGAATCAAATTCTACACTGATCTGTTATGTATGCAAACAAAAATGTTGCATTATGTGCTCATAGTTGCTGCCACAGTGAGTCCGTTTTTATACTATGCTGGTAATAATTACAAATCAGCTGTTGGAAGCTTCCACTAGTTATCACACTTGTTTCCAAGGCAACCTGGTCAATTTAACACCCCTGGAAAGGCACAGAGTACTTGTTTCTGTGACTGCAATTACATCACAGTCACAGAAAGCAATATGAAGATCATGCTGCCAGAATCCATGTGTCATGTGCAACCATTTAAAGATAATAAGAGAAGTATGAACTTGTGGTTTTAGTTCAGAAAACAGGTTTAGTCAAGCTTGATCTCACCCCCATGCTATATGCAAATTATTTATCATGTCCCTTTGGCATGAAATTACAATACGCCAGCTATCTTTCACACTTATTTTTCAGCATGTAGAGTTAATGTGTTTTAAGCAAATCCATGAGCTCTCCTCAAAAACTAACCAAGGATCTCCACTTCCCAACTGAGCTGTCAGTAAGAACCAAACTAAACCACAAATTCAAATCAGTTACCAAACGTGAAACTACCTTAACCCACAATGGTCTCTATAAAAATCAAGCAACCAGGGATTAAACTCCCTCTGCCGAGCAATATATCCACAAAAAAGTAACCAAACAGCATTAAAACAGGCAGAGGAGCACTTACAAGCAAAAACAGGCAGGACAAAGAAAATCTAGCAGTATAACAAACTCATGGGAAACAACAGGGGGCAGCAATAAAGTTAAACCAGGTGAGAAACAAGTAAGACAACAAGCAAAGCTAACTGGAATTAACAGAGCAAAATATATCAAAATCACAGAGAAGTTAATAAAGCACAGTAATCCAAAACTTAAAAGAGGAAATTCAAGCCGGCATGACAAGGAAGTGAGAGGTGATGACACCATGTGATGTATATGGCATATTCAGGGGTTGTTTTTAAGGCTCTGTTAGCACTTCTGTGTCCCGTTTGTTGCAGTCCCTTAAAATTCTCCAAAAGCTTGATTTTTAGTGGATGTGTGAAATACCTCTAGCAATTAACTGTCCATGCGTGGAAGACATAATACAAGATACAAAAGCCCGATTACACAAACACCAGCCACTTCATTAGGTAACTTGTTCAAATCATTTGGCAGTAACTTATTACATTTAGTTATTTTAACATGGTTAAGATGAATTGGTGAAGTTCAAACTGAGCATCACAATAGGAAAGAAAGGGGATTTAAGTGGTTTTGAATGTGGCGTGGTTGTTGGTGCCGGACGGGCTGGTCTGAATTTTTCAGAAATTGATGATCTACTGGGATTTACGCACACAACGGTTTCCAGAGAATGGTCTGAAGAGGAGAAAATATCCAGTAAGCAGCAGTTGTCTGGACCAAAATGCTTTGTTTATGTCAGAGCTCAGAGGAAAATGGGCAGACTGGTTGGAGATGATAGAAAAGCAGTAGTAACTCATATAACCACTGGTTACAATCAATATATGCAGAATACCACAACAAAGGCAACTCCTGTCAGCTAAGAATGGGACCTAGCAGTTACAGAGGTGGGATTGGGTCTGGAGAACCTGAGTTCAAGGACCCGAGCTGGCAACTAAGGTAAACACCACTGTGGCCCCCTGAGCAAGGACCTCAACCCCCAACTGCTCCCCGGGCGCTGGAATCTGGCAGCTCACTGCTCTTAGCAACTAAGATGGGGTAAATGCAGAGAGAAATTTCCCAGCTTGGGATTAGTAAAGTATAATAAAATAAACAAAAAAAGAATTAAACAAAAAAGAAATAAATGATTTGGCCTTATGGGTCTCAACGTCAGGTGCCATTATGGGTGTTGTTAGACCTATTTAAGTCTGTCTGGAACCACCCTAAAATGTTCTTAATCGCCCCTAAAAATCAAAAAATTGAATAAATTTCAATTTTGGCTTTAATGATTGGGGTGTTAGTGATTGTTTGAGCTGTGTTCAGCAGTAAAATAAAAAATAGAGAGACCGGTGTGTTCTCTAGATGTTATCAATAAAAAAGATCTCTCCATCACTTCACTCACCTGTATCTTTATAGAGACCTCTGCTCAGGAGGTGAGTAGGATTAAACAGGAAGTTTGACCCTCAAAAATTTGGTGTTCGGTTACTATATTCAAGTATTATTAACAGCTGAAATGATGTTAACATGTCCATTAGAGAGAGCATAGAGATCCAGAGACAGAGAAGGTGAGGCAGATGTGGAGAAAGAGACCAACAGATCCAGAGATAGAAGAAGCAACTCATTCCACTAGTGAGTTTTATTAAGCCACATGGCCAGACAGATGACACTGAGCAGCTGTCCACATGATGGTTTTGGTGCACAGAACAGAGCATTTCATCCCTTCATGTGGCAATAAATAAAGTGAAGTCAGCCCAGATTAGTTTTAAGTTCTTAAAATTTCACAACGAGCTTAAAATACTTCCCACACAGCTTTGTGTCTAAAATAGCATTACAGTAGGTGGGAATTGTTACAATAACTGCTCTTCTACATTGCTTTTAACTCATCATCAGATAGTAGGGTAAGGAATTTGGTCTAAATAATATGAAAACATGGATCCATCCTTCCTTGTGTGAAAACCTCAGGCTGTTGAAGTGGTAATCGATATTTTATTGGCATAATTTGGGCCCTTTAGTACAAGCAGGAGGATGGTTTAACCACCACAGCCTTCCTAAGTATTCTTGCTGACCATGTCCTTCCCTTTATGACCACAGTGTAGCATCTTCTGATGACTACTTCCAGCAGGATAATGCATCATGTTGCAAAGCTCAAAACATGTCTAACTGCTTTCTTGAACATGAATGAGTTCAGTCACCAGATCTTAATCCAGTTTGGGAGATTTTCATCATAAAATGAGCCGCCTACAAGTTTGCAGCAACAGTGGGATGTCATCATGTCAATATGAAGCAAAATCTTTGAGGAATGTTTCCAGCACCTTGATGAATCTATGGCATGAAGAATTAAGGCAGTTCAGAAAGCAGAAGGGGTCCAACCTAGTACTAGTGAGGTGGACCTAATAAAATGGCTCGTGAGTTTACAATGATAATCTTGTAAAATTGATCTGAGGGAGTTAAAGGACAGAAGTTATGTAGGAAGAAGGATTTTAAATCAAGACACATTTCTTTCAGTCTTCAGTAAAATTGCTTAGTTTGCCCATTCTTTAAAATGTTTTGCTTTTCCCAAGATCTACTTGGGTTCCATTTTGACACCAAGAATACAAAGTGCAGGTTAGGAAATTATGAAGCATAGCAGCCCAGCAATACCTCAAATCACAATAGCAATGCATTTTTGCATTTTTTCCAAGTGTATGATCAGAGTGTTTGTAAATGAGCATTACTTCGTAATAGTCACAGGAGGAAAAGCTTATTAATTTGCGTGCCATAAGAAATTTAGCAAATTACCTTCCACCTACACAATATTAAGAATGCGTGGTCACTTTGCATTGCTTTCTAGCAAAGGCTAAGACGTACTTATAGGCAGCATTGATGCATGGCTGTATTAATTATAGCATCTGCAAGAAGAATCACAATTGATCGATGTACAGAATCATCCAGTCAATGAAACACAACAAACTGGTAAATATGCAGACATATGTACATAATTTGCAAATATTTGTCACGTAGATCCGACTGATCTTACACATTAATACATATACAAACTATAAAAATAAAAAAGTAGCAAAAACATGAACAACTTTGTTTCCATGGAGCTTGCAGCTGTGTTTGCATGTCCACAAGCATGTAATTGCTCTTGGCATCAAATGCTTAAACAAAACAGCCAAATTTGTCACTGTGGGAATGAGAACAGCTTTAAAGAGACTTTTCATATCCACAATGTTTCCAATACTGACCAAACAGCCGCAAGAAGAAGCTTTGTCTGAATAAATGTGGAACAGAATACATGACTCTTTGCTTATGTCTTTAGTTTGCAAGAGCAGAACAGTTTATCCTCTGCTGAATGTCCCTTGAACACCATCAGAAAAGTAGTGCCGTTGAGGCTTGCTAAAAATTAGATATGGCAAATAACCAATTATCATTTCACTATAAATCAGCCCAGTTTGTTAAACTGATTATTCACCAACACTGGTTCCTATGAGGCTAATCATAAATGTCAAACACCCACATTTATGCTGGAAAATTACTCCATATTTCTGCAAAGCCCCAAAGTACTCAGTTTAGCCAACGACAAAGTGGAAGGAGTAAAGAGGTCCTGCTCTTTACATTAGTATGAAACAAATGGAGCTGCTCATTATAGTTTTATAGTCACAAATCTGTGAGACATGCTAGAGGACCATGAGAGGTTTGTAAATCTTTTGACTGGACGCATGCTTGTAATAACCAGAAAGACATTTGACACCAACTCTGCATTTTTAATCACCTGTTTTTATATTCTCACTTAATCTCTAAATGCTCTAGTTCTGTCCTCCCAAGTGTGCCCTTAAAGTTTAACTTTTATTTATTCATCTTATGATAAATTTTACAGGATTTGCATGAAGGTTTTTCGAATGAGCTGCCACTTTAAGAGTGTGTTATTAATATTTGACTTGGCTGAATTGCTCCAAAGACAGTAAGTCAAACATGACTGATGCTTCATCCAGTTAGGGTGAGACTAGGCTTGTTCTCTGATGCTATACAAAGCAAACACATCAATTACCTCCTAATCAAAATTGTGTCACACAAGATGAAGAGAAACAAACAGCTAAGAAGAGAAAGCTTTTCTCTGACGCCTTCAGTGATAAACATTCTGCCTGAACTTGTCGTGTTTAGTCAGCAGTGCTTAGTAGGGAATTTAATGCTACCTTAAAGAGAAGAAATGGGCTGGAGATGGGGTGGAAAAAAAAAAGTAAAACAATGACTACAATGTCGTCATCCTGCTCATAAGGGGAGTCCCTGCAATTCCCTGCGCTTATCCCACCAGATGCGTAGGATGCTTTAATATACATCCTGGAAAAGAATGAACTAAGCTTCCTGTTCTGGGAACGGTAACTGTAACCCAGTATGCTTCAGTTGGCATCATGACTCTCTGCTAAACTCTATCATCATGGCACTTCAAGTTAAAAAAAAAAGCCAGAAAAATATATTGAGAAGGCCCAAGGGTGATGCTGCAAGCAAAGAGAGGGCAGAGGAATTTTCCAACTGTTATCGAAATACACAACTGCACCCCCCTCACAGTTTGGTATGTGAGCATCATGCGATGGGCAGCTCACTAGAAAACAGAGCACATGCAGCTTGAGAAACAACAGTGTGTTTGTGCATGTAAATGTTCTTCATTGTGCTTTCTCCAAGAAAATTACTGCAGACCAAATTCATCCTTAATGGCTTTACAAATGATTATGAGTTCCAAAGTTGCAGAGATGTTTTTGTCTGATAAGTAAATTAATAAACTTGGATGGTTCTTTTTGCAGTTAAAACTGTATTTTCTTTAAACAAAACTTTAAATGATTACATGCTATTTTGCTAAATAGCTCATTTATGGTTTCAGCTTGTAAGCGACTCTCTGGGATAAGCTAACATAATTTTGCTTGGGATTTTTAATATTTAAATCAATAAGCAAAAAGCAATAAGCTGGTATTTGCTCAAATTTCTTTAAAAAAAATAAATAAATAGAAAAAAAAACATTTATTTTTCTCACACTCTAAGCCACCAAAACCTGTATTTTAGTGTTGCTTTATCATAGACACTTAATTTACACATTTAAACAATAACTAAATTATTTTCTGAATTGACTGCATAAAATTGTCTTTCCCAGCTAACTAACTAAATAACTTTGCCAGTAAGTTAAAAACGTTCATATTTGTGCTTTCAATAGCAATTTTTAACTTTAAGCAAGCCATGTGGTCCATACATTGTAGGAATAGCTAGCGTAGCTAGCTAACCTATATATTCCTGTTTTTAACTTTACCTTTTTCCATAACATTTTTTCAACTTTGAAGGGAATTGAAATAGCTAATCAGCATGTGGCAACATGTTTAGGTCATAAGGAGACAATAACAAATGCTGAAAACATTCATTTCATGAATTGTTTAAATTTTTTCTTTAGTTGACATTGGCTAACTTATGCTAGCTTAGCAGTGTTACAACTGGAGTTTGTCACAGAAACTCCTGACTTGAAACCTTTTCTTATTGGGCATTTTGACATATCTTTGCAGTAAATTTACAGGTGAATTAATAATGGTTTAATCACACCTGGAAGAATGTTTTGCTACTGCGTATGCTGATCCATTGGTAAAGTTTTCTGTGCAGCTAAAATTAACTCATTCATTATGAAATTTATTTCACTTCTTATTTTCATGCTGTCACAGGTAAAAATGCGTTCTGTGAAAGAACACTATTAAAGAAATTGTCTTTTTACTTGTTTTTGTATGAAAGCAATTAGCTAATAATGGGCATGTTTAAGTTTGATGTGACAATAAATCTGCTCAGTGCTGTTGACTCAGGCAGCACTTTTGAATGTATCTGACCAGCTAACATATTTAAAATGTGAGAGGCAATGCCTTAACCCATTTTATCCCACCAGTAATAGTTGTAGTCAGTCATTTTCTTTAACTTCTGTGAGCTCTAAAAGTGTTGTTTTAAAATAAAAGGATGGGCCGTGTCCTCTAAATGTTGTGATCGCATGACCTGGCTCCTTGACTTCTGTCACAAACTTGTAAAAGAAGAAGTTAGTAAAATAGCTTACTTAACAGATATAACTAAAATGTTTTGCACATATATGTTGAAAAGGGTCTACTAATGATATAAATGAGAATGAAATAATTGCAGGTATCTTTTAATTATAGGAGTAAGCAAGGCAACACTCGTTGCTGCTACCATAACACATAGGTGTCAAAATGTTAGGGCTGTTTATTCTATTTATCTTGTTTTTTTCTACAAAATTTAAAACTATTAGAGGTTTTGGATCTCTTCAACTTAAAATAACCCAAAAGTGATACATCACAGTCATTCCTACTGTTGCTGCTGAAATATAGGCCTTGTTGAAACACTCAAAATTCAGAAGTTAGGACATAAGTATGCAAACCATCATTATGTTGATTTTATCAGAAAATGTACACTCAAACTAGATAGAGAAAGGCCATGGAATGGAATTACATTTCAAATTTTGCTTTACATAATGACTATATCACCATGCTGTGCATCACCTTTTGCTCACTACTCCCAAGCTATGAATGAATAGAAACTAACTTCTTGTAATATCAGAAGATAGACAAGCAGGAATTCAAACTTACTCAGCACCAGCCAGATCCTCTCCACTAAACAAGTCTGCAGCTCCCAGACAGTCATTGGTGTTTTGGTTAGGAAGACAATGTGATGATGTGGACTCTCCTTTGATGGCAGCTGAAAACATGCTATTGTAAAGTGTTGTGAGGGGAAGGAAGTTATGCACAAACACACACACTTAAAGCCACTATCTGTGCTGCCACTGCTGGAAGTCTGCAGAAACACCCAGTAAAACTTGTAAAAAAGGAGGGAGGGAGGTGGTAACGGTGTGCAGGAGGGAGCTAGGGAGGCGTGGTGGGGCGGGAGGATAAGGAGAGTGAGGAGAAGTTCCACATTACATCACCAGCAGCTGTTGACAGGCTTGTGTTTATTAACTATCTGCCAGGGCCAGAGGAGCCAAACCACATGGTTTGCACTTACACAGCCTTAAAAAACACTGACAGAACAAGACAATACTCACTTGCCCTAAAACGCCAAAGTGACAGATATGCACAAACAATTTGCAGACATGGTGTGCATCTTTTGGTAAACAAACAAAAGTAAAAAAAAAAAAAATACTGCTACACATTACTAGAAGTCTTTTTTGTTTTGTATTACTGTTTCCCCTTTATTAGTGTTGAGTTACCTGTCATCTGTTTACACTGACTATGAGATGTGCTGACAACACTGAGCTGTTTTCCTGAATCAGATAGCAGTGACTGTAATGGTATAACTGCAAAGAGAGAGCTGCTGCTGCTGCTAAATTCCTCAAGTGTCTTGGCTTGGCAGAGTCCCCAGCTTCTTAGCTCAGCCTGCATTTCTCTCTCTTCTCTGTCTCTCTTTCCTTTCTTGCCTTCTCATTTAAATGGAGGCACATGACTCTCAGCTTTACTGCCAAGTAGACTTCTTTATGCCGGCCGGGAGCCACCAGCACTCTGCTTTTCATTGGCCTCTCTGCAGGACTCTTTTAGCTGCATTCCTTGCCACCACTCATCCAAGACTTAAAGACCAACCTAATCAGTCAAATCAACCTCATTACTTTTATATTGTTTAGTTAATTTGTCATGTTTGTGTTTGATTTTTTGCAGATTGCATTAGATTAAAGCCTGCTGCTTGGGTGAAAAACCATTCAGCTTCAACATCAAGCGCCCACTGTTTGTCATCCACAACCACTATGAACAAATGGTTTGCATCAGCCCATGGGTGCTGCATTCCTGGGATTGCAAATGTAGACGTTTCTCTCATAATTCCATTCAGTAGTTGCATTCTTCTCCTATAGGCTCACAGCACTGAAACATTGTTCACCCACTGAGACTGAATTAGGCCTGAAAGATGCTGGGCAGAGGCGAGCTACAAGATAAACGATGGAAATATGTGACTGACAAAAATAAAAGAAACCTTTTGAAGTTATGGAGCATCTTGAACATGCGTCATCTTTTCATAACAAGCATTAAATTATATATAAATGTCAGAAGCTAATTGGATAAAAAGCTGAATTGTATTAGACTGATTGCAATCAAATGTTATGAAGAAAAGTAATAACGCCATGGGATTGACCAGCCTTTCTTAATGGAAATCTTTGACTGTGTAATTGGAGGCTTGTGATTTATTCGTTTAATCTAATAGTAAAGAGGACATGCCTTGAATCAAAGGATACCTGACCTTTCATTTGCACTGTTAATTAGGTAGATTTTTCATATATTGAAAGAAACCAAATCTACCAAAAGACAGTTATTTACTGTAAATGTCTTTGCTTTTCTTTGGATATTTACAGGTTGCTGATTAAATATACATTGATGCACATGTGTTTTTGTCCTGATAGTGCAGCAGGAAGGTAATGGCTAATGAGTCTCCAACATGGATCTTGACCCGGGGCACATCCGGATCCATTTTAAGACAAGAGGTTCCAACTCTTTCATGTCCGAGGTCAGAGCCCCTGCAGGAGCACTGAGGAAACGATTGGCGTGGAGGAACACAAAGTCAAATATACATGTGAGGGAGCAAGGAAATGGGTCAGAGCTTTTAATATGCATGCAGTGACTCAAGGAAGAGCTGGACCTTTGCTTTGCAACCATGCTTTCACTTATTGGGAGAAACTGTCTCTAGAGAGAGCTTTTTGCCCAAAGGTGTCTAAACATGGCCAACAGTTTTTAAAACACTGAGACTCGTTTTGGTTTATTATACACAACATACGATTGAACGTTTTTTTAAAAAAAAGGTGCAAATTTATACCTGTCTGAAAAATTGTTGTGTCTTAAATTCTTTTGAGGTAGGAGGTCTTTTACCCTACCTTAAAAAAACAAGTACATAAGACATTTTTGCCTTCAGATGAGGCCAATCTCATGCTCAGTATGTCTATTTTGTTGGCATCCCTTTGTCATTGACACACCAGGAGCTTTTGAACCAAACATTTCTTGGCTGTCCATGAGGGTACATGGAAACTGGGGGGCTCCCCCTGAGAAATAAATCCCTTCAAATGCCTTTTCATGTTTGCATTTGCTCTTGCTGTCTTGATAAGATCACTGGGCAGGTGAATCAGAATAGTGTTGCATTTTAATCCATTGCATGGAAAAGGTCTTTACAAAGGGACTCTCTGAGGGTTATGAGGACTGAGAAGCTTGCTGAAGAACAACATACCTCCAAGGAATTTTTCTCTGGTTGGATTTGCACCGAACTTCAAGGCTATTTACTCAATATACTGATACAGTTTCACTTCACTTCTTGTTGCTTTGTTGACCAATAATATACCATATTTACACAAATGTTTTTTTTTGTGGACAAACAAGCTGTTTTGTTCCAGTCATTCGTACCACAAGAGCTAAGACAAAGGCTGTGTCCGAATGTGCCCTCTACTCCCTACATAGTGCCCTATATAGGGGTCACGTCATTTTGTAGGGGTGTCCGAATGTCCAGGCTGTGTCCGAATGTCCACCCTACTCCTTAACTCCTCGTTCACTACATAGGGCTTCACTATATAGCACACTACATGGTGCACTCATTCTCTTGCCGATTTGGACACAAAGCTGCCCATTTTTCCCTCACCGCAGACCACGTGACTACCAGCCGTCAACCACAACACGCATCACATAATTTTTTTTTTTTTTATTCCTTATGTTGTATTTTATTCTTTGTTGCGTATCTATTCAATAAAAATGTTTTTCTGCCTCCTTGCGTCATGTTGAGCTTCTGCCCACAATGCATTGTGGTCTATATTGACCCGTCTAGTGACCATCGATGTTCACTACTTTTTAAGATGCATTGTGGGTAATTTTGAGTGCTATATAGGGCACTATGTAGGGAGTAGGGGGCACATTCGGACACAGCCCCAGAGAGAAAAAATAGGCAGCTTCGTGTCCGAATCGGCAAGAAAATGAGTACTATATAGTGTGCTATATAGTGCAGCCCTATGGTAGTTAACAGGGGTTAGGGAGTAGGGGGGACATTTGGACACAGCCAGACTATAACGCTGATATATAAACGAGAATCTGCTGGAGTTCCAGTGGTGTGCTCACAAAAATTGATTAGAATAATGAAAATGTTCCTGGAATCCAAAAATACTTCAATAAACTGTAATCTCTTCCATTTTATAAGGTCAAGATTAGTTGGTTCAACAGCTAAACACATGTGTTTTGCGGTGACACTTAACCGGAGAGTATCTTCAATGCGATAAGGAGTTTAAAAGACCTGAACAAATTTAGTTCCCAAGTGCTAAATTGCAACCTCAACACAGTGCTGCCATCAGCCACAACAGTGTTTGAAGACTGCAGCTATTATCCCATATAGTAGATGTCGCTACTGAAAAAAAAAAGAAAGATAATAGGAATAGGGAGACCACAGGAACAGAACTACAAGAAGTCATGGGAAGTTCATTATGAAAAATAACTATACAATTAGTTTTGCTTTTAAGCTGTTCTTCAGGAGTTGTACCTTTTGTAGTGTCTTGATGGGTTGTACAGATATGCATGGATGGTCCTGGTTACACACTCTTTCTTGCAGCTATTCCTTGCACAGCTTGTGCCAGGTTACAAAAACTAAGGGGTTTACCTTCGCCTGAAATTAATCTTGACATCAGTTTTGTTTTATGCTGCTGCCTGCAAGGCTAAAGATGGGAAGAATAAACTTAGTGTTAGAATTACAATGGTCCTCAGTTCCACAGCAGAAACAACAATAAAGTTTCTTCAGTCTGGAAGTGCCCATTGGCCTTTGCCATGTTTTTCAGCACAGGGGATTAACTTTAAAAAAAGAGTATATTTTGTTATATTTTGAGGGCCCAATTGTACTCGATTGTGGAGGCCCACAGAGAAACCTGCAGGCGCTTTCGAGGAAGTGTTCTTATTATAGCATTCGCTTTGATGCTACATGTCCAACCAGGCTCCATATATGCCATGAAGATAGCCATAATTAGAAAAGGTGCTCTATACATGTGTACACATGCACGTCTAAGCAACTCCATGCAGTCATGCAGTATCTGTTGACATATAAGGCATGTTTACCTAGATGTACAGCATATTACACATGAACAGGCCAAAAATAATAATAAAAATAATGGTCAGAGCCAAGTCTATAGGAAAAAAAGTCAAAACATTTTGCGCTAGCTCTCTTACCTCCTCAGTGCAGATGCCAAAGAACCCTTTTATCGCTAAGATGCTACAAACCTTAACAGAACAGCATTTGATAGTTTGGAAATTAGAACAGTATGTAAAGATATGATGTGCTCATTCAGATAGCACCTGCAACTGTAGACAGAAAAGCCTAGTGTCTTGCCCACACATCTGGCTCGTGAATACACTTTCCCACAACCTATGACTGAATTAATGACAATTAAGTGCACTGCTTAATCGATTGGTATAGTTATTTTTCTTGTGAGGTCAAGGAATTAACATGATCACCTTAAAGGCAGACATAAATTAAAGTTTAAAAAAAAGAAATAAACACCCGTTTCTATATCTTCTTTTCTTTCTCCAGACATGTTTGGCTACTTTCTCATTCAACCACAATGTTTCCCTTTGGATCACTTCAACTGCAGCTGCGGTTGAGGCCAGAACGACCATAAAGCAGTGAAGTCAGTCAGTATGGCGTGCTGCCATGCTTAAAGCTCCTTTGCTGTACCTGGCTACATTTACCCATTTTAGTAGGAAATTTTAAATGTGAAACTACTACAAACTTTTGTAATGCAAACACCAGAAGGTCCCAGAGGTCCAGATGTGTCAAGGCTGAGCATAGGTATAAATTCATAAAAAAAGAAGACAAATGTGATGTTTAATATCAAAGTGTGCCGAAACTCACGCATGATCAAACTGATGGCAAAGAGGCCCAGAGCTAATTTACATAGCCGAATCCTTAATGCTAGCATATTGAATCTGATCCCATTGCCTGATCCTGTTGCAGAAGCGGCTGGTTTGAGTTTACCCTTGAGAATATTTGCTCGGAGGAGCAGGAAGTGGTTTGTTCATGGTCTGCGTTACATGCACATGTTGGAACGCCACATCAGTGTTATTTGCAGCTGCGCTGGGATCCCAATAATGTCCCCTCTCA
Source organism: Rhadinocentrus ornatus (assembly GCA_037177495.1). Lineage (NCBI taxonomy): Eukaryota > Metazoa > Chordata > Actinopteri > Atheriniformes > Melanotaeniidae > Rhadinocentrus > Rhadinocentrus ornatus. Next base: position 7,210,767 of record JBAMHW010000027.1, read on the forward strand.
CATCAGTGGACCTAAAAAGCATCTTTACGTACGTATAAGCACAGACCCGAGAGAGGCACGCACAGTACATATGGTAAAGATCTCAGCCTCCACAAATCAGAGAGGACGTCTGCGCTGAGGCACTCTACTACCTTTGAGTCCACAGGAGATCAAGCTGAGGAGATTTAGATGAACAGATGCATAACAGAAAAAACAGCAAAGAAAGTATCCAGCTTGGACTGTTTCAGCTCTTTGTCTAGTCTGACATATACTATTCTATTGTGAATTATGGTTACTCTCCTGATGCTGTTTTGTAGATTTATATAGCATTTATTCAAATAGCTATTTCACAATTTTTGAAGGACCAAACAAAGATTGGTACATTGCCAAGTTCTTACTCTAAAAACTGAATTAATTTCCTTGACTTATGGTCAGTAATTTCCCGAGGTGGAAAGCTTTCCATTTATCTCTCCATCCCCTGGCTATTTCGAAGAATCAATGGCTGTTCGGAGGGAGTAAGTGGGTAAACATATCTTATGGATGTCTCGTGCAATTTTTTTCTACTCTGCTTGAGGTAATAAGATGGGACAGCCAAACAAACATACGCTAACAGGCCTTGTATTTTCACCCAGTGTTTGTATGCAATGCTACAACTAGGCTTCCTGCCAACTTCTCCTTTTCCCCTCAGACTGCAAAAGCACCACTGCCTTCACCTCCACCCCTGCTCCCCCTTTCCTCCTCACAGCCTCCAATTTCTCTTTTTCACCTCACCACAAGGCAAACACAAAAGGAGGCAGAGAGCGTGTTTGTAAGAGCATTAGGCTGAAGCAAGGACGAAGATAGCCGAGCAAAGCTGAAGAAAAAGAAGAGGAGAGGGAGTGGTCATTATTTCATTAACAAGACTCAGTGCCCTTCTCCAGTGCACCAACACCAGCTGGGATGAGAAGTGGCATCCCCCCATTTTTTCTCCTTTGGTTGTCTCTCCACCTTTTATGCCTTCAATGGGAGCATTGTATGAGCTGGAGGAAGGATATGAGGTCCCATTTGGCTGTCATTGACATGTAAAAAGAGTGTGGCAGTGACAGCTGACGAGATCAGTGGCCTGTAATTAGCTGAGGATGTAGGATAGACACTCATCCATAAGTGTGAAACCCCACACACAAATGGGCTAGCTTATCCACATGTGAAGATATAAGAGAATATATAACAGACATATGAACACAACAAAAATATGAAGAAGCTTGTTTGCCTCTAGGTAAAAATTATGATTTATCTATTAGTCTATGTGTGAGGTTTCACATTGACATAAAACGTCTCAGGGTGCTATAAATCTTTAGGTGTGAACCATGCATTGGGGTGGCCTAGATATTTAAATAATAAAACCTGTTAGTGCTCTGGGGAGAAGTTTTGATCCACAACTGAGACATTCATGCATGGGAGACACAGGTGTGATAAGCCAAGTGTGAATAACAGGTTAGTCTCATTACAGCTCATAAATCAGATCTGGATTATAGAACCTGATAAAAGTTATTTTATTTTTTTGGTGAATAAAACAAAGATCAACATTATAAGTGTTTAGCTGCCTTATAAAGACCTGGGTCAATGACATAGTTTATAGGATATAGTTTTGAGATATTTAGTACACAATTTCTTTATCTATACAATTTTGCTTACACACAAGTCCCATTCCAGAAAAAAGTTGGGCTCGTATGAAAACTAAAATGTACAAAAAATGTTTATAGAATATACAGTAACAATCTTCTAGAAGATTCTACAATTAGATTAGTTAGACAGGTTAGGGTGCCATGATTGGGTATAAAAGAAGTATCCACCAAAGACAGTATTTTCACACTCATCCACTCCCACCTTCACAGTCCTCGTCTCAGCTCCACCTCTTTGCCCATTTTTGAATTTTTCAGGAATGACGACACGCGTGGCGCTGGTGGGAACCGCCCAATGAGCTTCAATTCAGCTCTTCAGCAACCTACGGGTGATGTCACAGTGGCTCTATCCATCTTTTATATACTGTCTATGGTTTATACATAAGTTCAAGTCCGGGTGGGGTCATCTTGTAAGATATAAGACTTAGATTTATTTTGGCTAAGCACTGATTTTCATCTTTGATTGCTTTAAAATGTTCCAAATTTGGCTGAAATATTATTTTTTTCCCAAAGAAAAAAAAAAATCCTTTAACACGTTGCTGCCTCCTCCTCTATGCCTCATCAGCAACACTGCATTCCTGTTACTCTCAATTATTCACTGACTTGACCTTCGACAAATGTGGACTATTTCTTCTATACCAAGTGGACATTTTGTGACTACTGTTCAAAACACAAATTTGTGTTTATCAGCCAGCTTTGGCAGTGTTGAAAGGTGTATTTCATTACTTTCAATAGAGAACTTTGTTTAACTTACTGAGGAACGGACCTTTTTTTTGTGCATGTGAGTATGTATGGTTTAATGATGATCAGATGCTCTTTCTGCTGTGATTTAGCTAAAGGGTTTCCCTTGGGGTAGCTTAAAAGAAAACTTATAGGTTTTGCTATAAAAATGTAAAAAAGACAGGTAAGTATATCTAAATTTTAAACAGCACCAGTCTCACTGCATGCTATTATTCTGCTATTCTCTGCATTCAAAGGGGCCTCTTATTTTAGGACAGTGCAAATTGGTATGCAACAGACAAGTTACCGTGGTGATTAAGCCCTTCTTTCAAGCTTGGGTCTCATCTAAAGGTGGGCCCTCTCTTTGAAACAGAGGATCTGGGCTTGTGTCAAACCACGACAAGGGTCTCAGGGCGGCATGAAAAACCAGCCGATGACAGTTGCTCTTCGGAGATGAGAGAAGCCATCTCGCTGCAGAGGACATTGACCTGTGAGATCCAGCTCTCTCATGGGAACCTGTGCAGGCTCCTCCTGACCCATTGTGCGTCCCTCCATCTCACTCTGCCTGAGCTTTCCCCTGAGCCCTTTGATGTCCTGGGATATGGACAGTAATGAACTTGGAGGCTTGTTAGCCTGCAGAGTGAGATAGCTTGGAAAATTGGCCCTGTAGAGTTGGATGTAGAAGGAGATAAAGTTATTTGCATACAAGAGTTGTTTAATGTAACCAAAAAAAGTATTACTCTAGGTTGAGGTATTCTACAAAAAACTGACAAAAAAGGTCCTGAACTCTAGCAAGATGATGCATTAAAAACTGTGTTAATAGCATTGAATCACAATTACTTCCTGCCTCCTAATCAGGTGCAGTTAAAGTCGATTTCATTGTCTTTTTATGAGTAAGTGTTGAATGAGTTGAGCATAAGTTAAACAAAGTTAAGAGATCTGTTGTTTGTGAAAAATGGGTCAAATAATTCACTTTGAGACTATTGGGCAAAAAAAATAAATACAATAAAATTGCCCTCCAGCCCTTTTAATGCTCCCCCTTTCAATGTGGGACTGATGTCAATTTGTTGTATATCCTGTTTGTAAGGTATGGAAGATTTGGGGCTGCAGCTGATGCACGGCAGCAGAGGTAGTCAAAGAATTGAATCAATATGTGTTCTGTCAGTGGTGATGCACAGGAACACTCAGCTTTGTGGAAACTACAGCTCTTTTCACATATTGGTTGTGCCTCATCGGTTACACATGTTAAACCATCGCACATGCCAAACAGACATGGCTCAGCCCTGCATCAATGACAGAGCCATTGATTTGAAAGGCAATCCACAATGCCTTCTAGGCCTTACAAATGTAGGCCATTTTGCCTCTTTTACATCCTTGCTGGCTCAGGGGCACATCAATAGCGGCTCAACCTTCTATGCTGCCCTTGTGCTTTCACACGATTGTGTGCAATGAAGGCACATCTGTGCTAGCTTGAAATGCGAATGTGAAAAGACTTTTTGATGGGACACAACAGCCCATATTTTATAGATTAATAACTGATCTGTAAGAAAGGACTGACAGAAAACGCTGCTCTAACCAACATTATCACTCACTGATGTGGTGATGACAGCTTGTCGTCCAACAGCACTAACTGATGCTAACACTGTGTAGATTATGAACAAAGAAGGAACTTAACAAAAACATTTCTTTATCTTTTTGGTATTTTTTTTCTTCACATGCTGAGTTTTCTTTTATAAGTAATAAACTCCAAAACAGGTTTTCTTCTTATCTCAGCTATAACATTTCAATTAGTGGGGATGCTAACATGCTAAATTGAAATCCTAAACATTAGCATGCTAGCACTGTCATGAGCATGTTAAATACTCCATACTAGAGTTAAGTTAAAAGTAATGTTGTACTCAAAAATACAGCCTCAAAAGCCTATATTTTTATTTAGTTTTAGCTTCTGATTTTAACTTATTTTATTTGCTTTTGGCAGCATAAGGTACATACTGTATGTTAGCATGACTGCACCGTCATCACTTTTCTGCTTTTACATTACTGTATAAAACAGACTTTTCGTGGGTCTATTTAAATACAGGACAATAAAGTAACTGAGTCGGACATAGGCGAGCTACTGTAATGGGACACAGACAGCTGAGAGAAAATCAAAGGTTTCACCAGTCTGACCTGTAAATACTTAGTTAAGATGGAAGGACAAGGACGCCATTTGTTCTATAATCCGCTTTCTCATAGAGTTACCGCAGCCTTCTTGGAAATCAGTTTCAGTCCATCAGATTTTCTGCTGGATATAACAACTTTGTAACACATATTTATCTGTAAAAACAAGCTTCTATTTAAAGAAGTCAATATGTGTAACCCCACATTAGTTTTTTCTAAAGGTTATGGAAATCTAACAATTGAAGCCGACATGCATCATCATTTTGTGGATAGATTTTTATTTTTCAGCAATGAAAAACACCTTTTTTTTTTCTTCTGTATAAATTTTATTGACAAAGGCAAATTCACATAAAGATAAAAAAAAGAATATCACAAGTTGAAATCAGATCACAAACAAACACGTCATGTAGTGATATAAAAGTGATCAAAAATTAGGACACTTATGGCAATATTTTAAGTTTAGTGGTTTAACAAAGACGATCATTAAATCCCTGCCATTGATCAGAAAGATTAAAGTATGAATTTCTATTTCTAACTTTGTCAAACACCTTGATTAAAATAAAAAAAATACTTTTAAAAAATTAAAAATATACTGCAGAATATTATGAAATGTCACCAATATGACATTTCAGAGCTGTGGGTTATATTTCTAATGTTGTAGGTTTTTCTGATGAATCTCTTTCGCCCTCTAGTGGTCATTTGTAGGAATTGAAGGCGCAGACAGACAAGTCGCATTACATGTGCTCCGGGTGGTTTTGCAGACAAGTAATGAACTCTTTCACCTCCTTGCCTTCAAAGCAGATTTGGTAGACTGCTGCAAACAAAGGAAACCTGATGGAGAAGAATATTAAGTTTGATTAAAAGTAAATTTTGGGACACCCTTCTTGAGGTAATAAATGTCTATTCAGGAGCAAGACGGAGGAAGCATCTTCAACATGTAAAAAGAAATATCAATGGTTTTATAATTCAAGGCTTCCTATGCATTTTTAAATTTCTAAAATTCACACTTTTCCAGTCTCACATTTTCAGGATTATCAGCTGAAATGAAAAGAAAGGTGTGCAAGACGGTGGTGAGACCAGCGATGTCTGATTTGGAGACCAGAACCAGAGGTAGCACAGATTAAAGTAAGATTCTCTTTGAGAGTAAAAAGGACAGATAAGATCAAGAATGAGGACATCAGAGGGACAGCAGATGTTAGATGTTTTGAAGACAAAGTCAGAGAGGCCAGACTAAGATGGTTTGGGCATGTAGAGGAGGGATAGAGAATATATCAGAGGGATGCTGAGTTTGGAACTACCAAGACCAAAGAGGAGGTTTGTGGGTGTAGTGAAAGAGGACATGAAGTCATTTGGTTTAAGAGAAGAGGATGCAGAGTGTGAAGGCTGCACCTACAGCCACACATGTAAAGGCGGTAACCGCATACACCTACACATTTTAGTTATGTCAGTTTATAATTTAAAACTAGTTTGTTTACAGATGTGGTTTAGACATGGTTAAAATGCCTTAGTTCTTTTTGTTAGCGCGCACATTAAGACACTCTGGTATTTTCACCTTTTTCTTTAACATATATTCTTTTCTTTTTCTGGTGCTGGGGGAGCCATGTGAAAGCTTGGGGGCCAGAAGGGAGCACAACTGCCAAAGCCAAGAAACAGGAAGTGCCATGGGCCTAAACCAAGACGGCTCCTTCCAGAGGGGAGATAATTTGCTGAATATTCTTTATATATTTAGATTTGTTGTTGGGTATGAGTAATTTGAATTCTTGTTTCTTTTTTGATAGCTTACTTATTACTTAACACAAAGAACTAACTGTTAAGGTTTTGTCTCTTTGTTTAGTTTATTTGTTAGTATTTGTTAACCCCTTTTGTCTTTAGACTGGGTTGATCACCCAGTATTTAAGTTCCCCTTTGTTTCATGTATGTTAGGTCATTTTGGTTCTTTGTTAGGTTAATTTGGTTTCTTTGCGTTAACAGTTAGTTTAAAGTTACTGTTTTACCTTTTGGTTTAGTTTTGTTCATTTGACTTCTTTTAAGGGCCCAATTTTTGTGTGAGTACTTTTTTTGGGTAAGTATAACCCATTGTTTTTTAAACCACCTGAGTCCTTCACCAGCTCTGTCCCTTACACAGAGAACAGAGTTAGGTGGAGGAGTTCAGTAAATCTTCTGTATGGCCCAATTTAAATTAAAATAATAACAAATATGGGCATGCTTTAGGACCAACTCGTAGCTGACAAGTTGCTACTGTTTGGTAAACGCTCTGCACACTTGCTCAGTGGCCAACGGCATTAACTGAGCTGCAAACCTCGCAAACAGGAAATAACCCGGTCTATTATCTGAGTCATTAAATTGTCCACTTGTGCATAATGACTTTGCATTATTAGTTATTTAAATATGAAACTGAAACAAAAGACACAAAGATAGCAACAGCTAAAACGGGAAACGGTAAGGCTTCAAAATAGGAAATAAGTGACGAGCACTAAACATGCTTCATGAGTTGATTTTTGTTTGTTTGTTTGAATTTTAGATAAAATAAAAACTGACTTGTTGACCATGTCCCTCTTTTGCAGAATCCTGTACACCTCAGCGGAGGTCATTGGACCCTGAAGCTTCTGGCCGTTGAGCATCTCTGCCTCCAGCTCAGCAATAGACTGAGGAAAAAGACAAAGAAACATAATCTCATAAACAAGTTTTATATTTCATAACTACTTTTTCTTTTCTATTTACGACGTGCTATCAGATACTAAACGTATTGTATCAGCATAGAGAAACTACCTTATTACTGCCATTGATCTTCTTGTTTGTCAGCAATATGACTCAAGCCAAATTCAATAAAGCTTAGTAAAGAGGTAAATAATGGCCAGGTGATGAATTAAGTCAAGTTTTTAAACAGATCTGCTTCACTTTCTCTAGAATGGTAAAATATTGCAAGCACCCTGACCCTCTTCTAAGGATAAAAATGACTTATCAAGCAAACTAACAACATCTAACTACTAAGGCTGCTCGATTATGCGTTGTCTGTGGTAATACAGACTAGTTTCTTTCCACCAGGTCCCAATAGGTGTTGTTTGTCTCAGACCAACAGCAGCAATGTTCTGGAAAAAATTAGACTGGAGACATTTTGTTTTCACGTTGAAATCCGCATCATATGCAGCTCTATGGTGCCGCTTGACCACAGGGCGTATGGGTGGCGAAACATTGGACTGTAGCCACGTTCTTCACAACACCCTCACAACACTCATCATACAGGGCAGAGAGAGACATGCGGTTAAAATTGTGACGAGAAGGCAGCAATGCCATTTGTCCAAAGTGTTGATGAGTTTCTTAAACCCCGGGTTGTTCACTGTGTTAACTGAGCGCTGGTCTTTGGTGAGAAAACAAACTATGTTTGTTTATAACGTTTGTTCTCTCTCTGTGTCTCTGGGAGCTGGTGGATTATTTAGTCACGACTGACAATAATTCCTTGTGTCGCGTCGTAAGCCCCCGTGTGCACGTCTACGTGAACGAGCGCAACATTTCACATGCACGAATGTCGCCTATCGCTTGGCTGGAGGAGGGCAGCGATTTCCGCCTCATTGCGCAAGTTCCATAGAAAATTAATAGAAAAGTAGCGACGTTGCTTTTGTTTCTTTGACAACTTACTTTGGACGTTTTTACGAAGGCCTCTGCGACTTTGCGGTTCCGCCCGCCGTAGCAGGTGGTGATGAGGTCAGCCACGCCGCAGCTTTCCAGGAAAGTGGTGGAGCTCACCTGTCCTTTGCAGAACAGCTTAGCAAAGGCCACCATCTCCATCAGACCCAGCCTGATCACTGCCGCTTTAGTGTTGTCTCCGTAACCGAGGCCGTCACAGAACCCAGCACCTACTGCAACAATATTCTGCAAATTTTAAAACAAGATTTTAAATCAGGAAGCATGTGTATTTTTTGTAAAATAACAGGTTGAATTTTACCCATGAGGTCCTAACCTTTAAGGCCCCACACAGCTCCACTGTATCGCACTCTTTCACAACTGTGATACGAAAGTTTGGAGTCTGCAGCAGCTCTTTGAATATGAGACCATTTGCTTCATTTTTTGCCCCTGATTGAAATACCAGAATGAGAAACAGAAAGAAACAAACAGAATGTGACTCAGTCTTCTAAATCAGGGAAGTTACACTGTGCTGACAACCACAGCACAACAGCTAACTTGCATCTGAACGCTATAAAAAAAAAAAACAACAACAAAAAAACAAACAGCATCTAACCAATGGTGGTTTCACAAAACTTCTCATCGGCCACCTCGTTGGCGATGTTGGCTCCCATCAGGACGCTGACCTCAATCTCCAGTTTCTCTCGAATGATGTCTGAGATGAGTTTAAGTCCATTGGGTCCCTCATCAATGCCCTGGAAGACAATAGAATACTAAGTATGAGAACCTCTAGGCTGGATAGAACACAGAGTAAGGACTTTCTCTGAAATGCTCAACTCTTCTATCCTGTGATGCATGATCAAAGTCAGAAGACATCTTCCCTTTGTACTGTAAGAAAATCAGACACGAGAACAACCACAGGATCTTACTTTGATCAGAGATATGCCGATGGTTCCCTCGGCCACATGAGGTTTCATCTGATCACACAGCCTCGTGATGAACTGGTGCGGGACAACAAAGATGAGGATCTTTGCTCCCTTCACAGCTTCTGTGACTTCGGGGACGGCGACCTGGAGAGGCATAAACACAATTAGTGAAGATGAAAAGAGGAAGGCTTCTACAACATGTTACTGATCCAAAACACACATCAAGGTACACAATGATTTCTCTCAGTGATAGGCTGATTCAATATGCTGAACAAGCCACAGGTCAGTGTTGGATTGAGATGACGCAAGACCTTAAGGAGCCTTAGTTACAACAAAACCTTTTTATTACATGTGACTTCGCCACAGCAGGTGTCACAATTACTCAATTTTCTTTGTCCCGTTCCTACACAAACATGGCAGATGTCGTTTCCACAGCAGAATACAGGCATGTTAGCTTGTTATTAAAAGGGCATTAACTCCATGAAGCACATGAAAAGCAACATGGAACAGTGTTTTTGTCTGTTTCATTTGGCTGTTTTCAGACAGGTAAATGTGGAGGATTATAACAATTACGCAACCATCACCAGGATTAATTGAAATAAGTACAATAACAACTGTTATCTAATGTTAATCATTGTAGCGTTAACAAGCTCAGACATGCATGCTTATTTGCCTATTTTAGAAAAAAAGAAGTTATAATTATAGTTATAATTGTTCAATTTACAGCAGTAACGGATAATAAACTTGAATAAAGCAATGAAAAAGTGCCATTTTATTGCTCTAGCATGCATATGTAAGCAGACATTGTTTTTTTTAATAGTTTGTGGTACAATCACAATAGTTCAAATTAAATAGGTATTTGTTTTCCATGAGTTAGTAGAAGCTAAGTACATCAGACTTATTTCAGGAGTGCAAGGGTTCTCCCAATCACATGGAAAAGGTAGATAAAGAAGAGATGTGATGTTCATGAACAAAGCAATTCTTCTGAACGGCTCTTTTAAATTCACAAAAGAACAGAGTCACAAGTTGCAAGCCTTATACTTTTTATCCACGCTGGCTTCACGTCTGTTGTCCGAAGCGCTCCATTCACATGACTGCATCTATGAGCAGATTATATAGGTATATTTTAATATTATTTATTATTCCTATATATTGTGAGTTTTGCTGTAATAAATGAAGTTGTGTTGAATTATTGTTTTTTTTGTTGTGCCACAAAGTTTTTTGTTGAGGGAAAATTCAAAATAGTGATCTCACTGTCAAAGCACATGGATGTGGAGCCACTTTATGGAATGGTTACAATAAAAACACAAGCCAAATTTTGGCAATATTTCAGAATAATTCCCACCAACAAAAGGGTGGGATGTGTAAGTTTAAAATATTCCGATCCAAATCTTATCTTGTAATTGCTACCAGCAATTACGTCCTTAGTAAAAATGAGTTACCTCTGATAAAATTCTAAGAAAAAACAAGAACGAGCCAGTCTTTTGCATAGCTCTTTGAAGGGAGCGGCTTCCCAAGATCCAGCTCCCTTTAAAGAGCCATATATCTCATCTATAAGATAAACACAAAGTTATCTTATCAGTGTATTTTCTGACTACACTCTGTTTAAAGATTGTAGAGGTGAATTGCATAACCTCTACACACAAGTATAATCTAAAGATATTGCTGCTAATCCTGAAACCTACCACATTTTTGGGCAGCTTGTGGCCTGGCAGATATTTGACATTTTCATGTTCTGTGTTGATAATCTCTGTGAGCTTCTTCCCGTCAATCATTTCCTCATAAACCCACATGTTCACCATTGGATCAAAGCGGTTGGAGGCTTTGACATTGTGCCCGATTATTTTGGCGATGGAGGAACCCCTGAAAAAAAGAATAAAAATAACACATTTTTACGCGTGAGCTCCGGAATCAGAAGCAGTCAAACTAAAGTGGGCATTTGTGGAAGGTCTAAAACATGGGTTTGCACAAAGTAAACCTGATCGAATGCATTGGATTTGCAGAAATTTGCATCAGAAAAGAGACATTAAAAGCATTTCTACAATATTGCACAGGTACTATATTAAGCATACACCTGGTTGACATGGTTAGCATAAATAGAAGTCTGTTTATGTTCTTGCAGCCAAGATATTTTTAATTGATTTCAAAGCTGCTGACAAAGAAGAAAAGGGACTTAATGAACAGTAGCGGCTCCCCCATGCCTGGTACGATACAGGTAAAGATAGGCCTATCAGATTATTACTACAATGGGTTTACGTATGCTTAATCCGCGTTCAGTTAAAAGCAGACGACACATTAAAACCGCGATAAACTAATAAGGCTTTTGTTGGTGAAATATGCAAAAACACGGATTAAACGTTACCAGTTTCCCGATCCAACTATGCAGATTTTCTTCCCTGGCATTTTTTAAGTGGCCAAATCCTTTATTTGCCCCCGAACAGTGTGTTCTCTACCAACCGTGTATTATAACTTCCCTATACGCCCTTAAAATAGCAATAAACGAATCACTCCGCTCTTCGACCGCCACGGCTACACCCTTTTAGTTTATCTGGAGTAAAAAATAACACAGATAGTTTTGTGTAGCAACGGACAAGCACAAACGACTCAACACATTCCTAACACTTGATACTTAAACATGCACGCTCCTGTTTTAAGGTTCATACACCTCAGCCGAGCTGTATTTATGAAGCCAACTTGATGAAGGAAGCGTACTTAAAACATAAAAAGGTAGAAAAACCTAATGTAAAAGCGCATTCGTGTTTTAAAAGGTTTTTTTTATTAATAAATATTGCCTAGAAACATGGGACCCTTCCAATCCCGTTATCTGGTTCCTACCAATAGACATCAAGCCGGACAGAATGGTGAAGGGCACTTCCGGTCATCACGATTTTCTAACAAATTGCCAAATTTTTCCAGTGATTTTTTTTCCAACCACGAATAACTAAATATCTGATTGTGTAATTATTCCATTGTAAACAACTTAATGAAATAAATTTAGACTGAAATAAAACACTAAATTAAAACGTCTATTTTTAATATAATCATAGTTTTCTTTTCTTTTATCATGTTGACACCATCCACAACCTGTACGAATATTATCAGTGCTTACTTTAGTACGACAATGGATTTTTGTCAAGTCAACCAAATTCACATATAATCCGAATATATTTTGAATCAATCCAGTAATAGTTCTACCAGACAAGTGATATTCATAATGTCCATCTAAAATTTACGGCAATCTATGCAAAGAATCCTTTGTACTAAAAAAGTACAATATGCTCACTATATGTATCCTCTTTCTTTTTTCTTTCTTTTTCTTTTTTCATTTGACACTAAATCCTATTTGTTTACTTGGAGTTGAAAGGACTGTTAATATTGGCTGCCATGTTAATATTAGTACTGTTTAACCATCACTGTATGTTAACTGATAAATTATAACTAAATATTATTTAAATTGTGTTTTAAAAGAATAATTATATTTCTAATTTTAAAATAGTGACATTTCACTTAATAAAATCCTGTTGGAACAGTAGCCTTTAATGATTGCGTAAAAACATTAACTTTGCATGAAATGACAAGTAAAACAACTTTTTCCGGTTGCATTTCCGGTGTCTAATACCTTTGGAATTTTTATCTAACTTTTTTCATTTTCAAACCCTTATCTTTCCTCAGATGAGCTTTTGTTTCTCGGTATCTTTGTTATAGTGTTATAGATTATTAAACGATATTATATCACTAACTTTGTTGTTTTGTTTTATTAATTTAATCGGTTTTTGTCAGGTGACGTAACGCTCGGGATAACCGCTTTGCATTGTGGGTAAATCTCCATGTTGGTTGCATCCTCGTTGTAAACAACTGTGCGTCGTCTTTGCCTGAGTTATAATCTTTGATAAAATGAGAGTTTCGTGTTGCGTAAAAAACTGTTATACCAAGTCACATACAAATAAGGTAGAAAAGTAGGCCATGATGACAGATTTGTTCGTTTTCCCACTTTGCTTTGGACAGCAGGTTGATGATGTAACTGAGGCGTCGGATGGCCTGGGTAGCAGCGGTGAGACAGAAGGGCATCACTTTCAACACCATATCTCCCTTCATACGCCTTTGCTCTCGGCATTTTCATAAAGGCAAGTAGGAGTTTTTTTGTTGTTGCTGTTGTTTATGTTTGTTTAAGTAATGTTAATGAATATGCTTTATTTGGCTTTCTAAAGTTGCCACATTTACATTGGCTAACTTCACTTGTAAACTAAAGGCAAAGAGGAAGGGGAATAGAAATGAGTTAGTGTTTGATCAGTGTTTATTTTATTTAATCATCTTATATCAAAACGTCACAGTGTGAATGATTTCAAAGATACAGGTAAATACCAAGAGTGCTCTGTGAGATCTGATGGGATGGTTAACTGGTTGGATTAAGTGGTGTAGATTGTGAAATGTAATGGAAGCATCCAATGTTAACTAGTTTTTCAATAACACCAAATATGTGATTGCAGGTCAACCAGCTTATGAAATAATGGAGGCTAACCCAGATCGTGCACCATCCCTGCTTCTAGGACACACATAAGTTACACCTACAAACACTGCACGCTCTGCAAGACGAAGTAGACGGATCAGCTGAGGAAAGAACAGAGATGGGGTCCACCAGGATGCAGACACTGGAGCGCTACAGACCGAGGGGACATCTGATGCTGGAGAGGGAAAGTAGTCAGCTACAGATCAGAGACGGGACACAAGGCTGGAGAAGATGGTGATTAGCTGATCACAGAGGATCAGACATATAATGAGGATGATGTACATGTACAGTTAGACAACTTGAATTTTTAAAAAAATACCATTTGTTCAGAAAAAATGTGCAAGTTTTTTGTTTTAGTACATGGCTTAAACATGAATAATAAAGTGTGTCAATGGCATTTTTGAAGTCTTTTTGACTCTTCGTTGCCCCTCTTAAGCACATAAATAACCAGTGTCAGTTTTGATAATGAAAATTACATTATATTAAACTTTATTTACATTAAAAATCTTGTGGAGATAAACACTGAATAAAAAACATGATTTACATGATGACAGTTTTACTTTTCATATACGTAGTTTTTATTGAAATTCTCAGTCAGAATACACAGTAGCAGCACAACAGTAAAGTAGACCACACACTGGCAGACAGACAACAGTGTTCAACAGTTTGCTACATTTAGCTTCATTTATAAGGATGTCTATATTATTACAGTTTCTGGGTTACAGGCTGATGGCAGTCTGACATATTAGCTTGAGTAATTATGTTGTATGAAAATGTGGTAGGATTATTAGATCATTTTAAATTTTTTCTGAGTTATATAATATAAATATGAAGTTTCTTTTGCAACATTGTTATACACATTAATCATTTATGCTCAGAGTTTAAATAAGTAAAGAAAATCAAACAAGTAACCCTAACCACCAGTTATAACGTCACCTAACAGCCAGATTAGCTTACCTTTGCAGTGAGACTGTGTTGTGAAGTCCTGTGGTGGAAATGTGAACAGATCCTAAACCCAGCCATTCCTGAAATGTCCGTGAGCTTCCATAGATTTGTAGTTTCTGAACCGGTTATACATGTAAGCATTGATACCATAAACGAGGTAGCTTGTTATGTCCAGCAATCAGGTTGGAGGTAATAATGTAGCATCGTAGCTTCATCCCTTAATTTTTTGGGTAGGAAGGATCTATGTTATTGATTGTTGACAATTTGGCCAAATGCCGATACCGGTATCCTCTCATCATTCTTCTTTTTATCCATATTCGCGACTGAGTAAACGTTTTAAAACGTGCTACTGATCAAAATACTGCTCTTTGTGTTGCTTGTTTATATCCGAGATGCAACCAACATGGCGCGAGGGGGGCGTGTCCGGCTAGTTAGGTCACGTGTCTGACACAGACCGATTTAAAGCGGAAACTCCCTGTCGTAATCAGTCACATGATAGTTGTCCTGCAGAATCAGTAAATATTAGGCGAGCTAATAGACCCATGTTATCCAGCAATTAGCCGTTCCAGCACGTTAGACAATGTTTTATTATTCGTAACCAGTCCAACGTCTGGTGGTGTGACGTGTTTCGTTTAGGGATGAACCGACAGCCCTGGCCGTCACTGTAAAAGAGGTTCGCCCACTTCATCAAATCTCAGCTAGCTTCACAGGTTAGCCTCAAGCTAGCATACTGAGTTAACGTCGAGAGGGCTTCATTGCTGGTGACTATGCAAGGGGAAACTGCGGCGATACGAATCACGGAAAACGAGGGCAAGCTGGATGTATTTCCCCAGAATAGGACCCCGAGCTCGGGGAGAGCAAGTGCTAAAAGTTGGCAGTACAGGTGGGTGGCAGTGTACGGTGACTAATTTACTGCTGTCAGGCGTATTTTTGTTCATCTGGCAACTTGATAACCACCAGCATGTTCATTTAAAAAACAACACTTTATTTCATTATTTGCTTTGTATCGCATGATAGATCAGCGGATAGAAGATGACTCATATTGCCCTTTGAACAAACCTGTTTAATGCAGTTCTCCATGATTGATGTTTTTACCTTTTTGCTATTAATATCTTAAACTCACTCAGAGTATTTCTTTTCTTCTTTTCATAATATCCCTTAGTGATCACATGGAGAATATTGATGGCTACTTGATGAAATACACCAACCTGGTGACAGGCTGGCAATACAGGTGAGTTTTAACACAAAATACCAAACTTTACATGCACAAGTAATTTTTTTCCAGAGTTAGCTAGTGTAAGACATAAAATAGACAGGTTTGGAAATGATGGCTGCTGTTTTCCAGGTTCTTTGTCTTAAACAATGAGGCGGGCTTGCTGGAGTATTTTGTCAACGAGCAGTCACGTCCACAGAAGCCCCGTGGTATGCTCCCTCTGGCTGGTGCCGTCATCTCTCCTAGTGATGAAGACTCTCATACCTTCACAGTAAACGCCATCAGCGGGGAGCAGTATAAGCTCCGGGGTGAGCCACCTTAACTTCTAATTAATCAGACTTCTGTAAGTGGATGTAGAGCCATCTAAATCTAGTCCATCCCTCATATCCTAAAAGTGCATCATATTGGCATGCTGCAGCCTATTGATGCTTCTTGGTTATTTATTTTTTTTTAACTCCAGGCCTTCTGTCATCATCATCCATCTTGTACTTGCAGTATTGATCTGGATGTTTTCCATTATCTGCTGCCGGTGAGGCAGGAGCACGCAGGGATCGATGCTGAATAAGATCATCCTCCAGTTACTTTAATAAGTTGAAGCTTTTTTTTCCTTTGTTTGTTTTTCTTCTCTGGTGTTCGTGCAGCCACTGATGCCAAAGAGAGGCAGCACTGGGTCAGCAGACTGCAGATCTGCACACAACACCACACAGAGGCCATGGGAAAGGTAAGACTCCACTTCACCCACGTTTTTAAATCTGCTTTATCAACTAGATTATGTGAATCGTGATAGAGGATGTGAGCTGGTTTAGTTTTCTGTTTCCTTTCTTTGCATACCAATGGAGATGTTAAGCAGTGACAGCAAGAAAAAAAATCTGTAAACCTGTGAAATATTACTGTTCATGTAAAAATATATAAGGGTTACCCTGTTTGTAGATGCAGTGATCATTAGTATTGATCTGACTATTGATCTGTAGACTACTGCAGTGTCCAAAACCTGCTTGAATGCTCTGGAAAAACATGAGAACTAAAAGCTAGAAAAGAATTGCTGTCTCCTTTTTTTTTTTTTTTTTTTTTTTTAAGAGCTATGATTAAAAATATGCTTCTTTTTTTTTAAGATCTAAAACCTGCTGTCTCATTTTTAATGTTGCATTTGTTTTCACATTTCAATTCTCATATGTAAGGAAGTCCTCACCTAAGAAGACTAAGCTCAAATAATGCTTTTCTATGTTTTACAGAGTAATCCCCCTCCCAAATCCCGTAGCTACTCCATGGCGTCTCAAGGCAGCGGCAGCTCACCCATGTCCCTGCGCCGGCCCAGCCAAAACCCACCCTCCTTGTTCGGCTGGCAGCAGGGCCACAAGGGCACGGCACTTTACTCCAGCAAGAGGTTGCTGCTGCCAGACCACCTGATGGACGCAAGAGAGGTACATCAACTGGTGCTTCTAACATTTCCATTCTCATGTCAGTGCTCCAAGCTACACAAGGAGTATCATAAAGGCGTGGTGGAGGCATACAGAAATAATCTGAAGTTTGAAGGCTCAGTCTCTTCACTGTAACTGTAGGCTTGACTGCATTCACATTACAAATCATAAAGTGATGCATATTTAATAGGTGTATTCTACTAATTATTATTGGTCAGATTTATTTTTAACATCTTGTAAGTGGGATGTGGGAATTTTCTAAAGAACATAAAGAAATGTGTAATCCTCTCAACATCTGACATGTGAGCTGTTATGTGTCTCTTTCGTCTGTTATAGTTTAAGCCTGCTTTGCTGATTTTAACCAAGCGGCAACCTCCGTCGGTAAAATGTGAAGCCTATGCGGAAGTGCAAAAATTGAAATTCACTCCTCATCCGCTAGGGGCTGGCTCCAAAACTGAGTCAATGCTCATAGACTCCCATGTTAAAAAGACAAACTTTACAGCAGAAATAAACATGTTTAAAGCCTGGTACAAAAATCCATTTTAGGATTAATTGGTCAAGTGACATGACAACTGTGAGGGGGGTGACGCAGCAAGAAGGTAGAGTGTAGCACAAACACGGCTTTTAGGCAGCTGACAGCGCGCCTTAGCTTTAGCCCACCTACTTCCGTTAGCTACCGTTAGCTCCGGGTTAGCTCGGTTAGCTCTTAGCTACAGGTAGCTCTGAGTTTAATGGGTGTCAATCATCCACCCCCACCTTCACAGTCCCCCTCTCAGCTCCACCTCTTTGCCCATTTCTGGATTTTCCGGGATTGACGACACACTTGACACTGCCAAGATGGCGACGGTGGGAACTGCCCAATGAGTGACAATGAATGTCCACCAGGGGGAACTGTTCCGTTTTTATTATTTGTGAGCAGCCATTAAACAACATTGCAAGGGGATAAATGTAGAAATCAGAGGATTTGAAGTGGGTTAAAAGGATTAGATACTTTTTTATGTTGAAGTGAATAAAATTTTTTTGCATCAGTTTAATCAGATAATAAATCAAACTGTTTTTGTAGTTTCCATTTTTTATTAAAGTATAATGTAATGGCTACAATGAAAGCAGGTGCAACTTTTAAAGTTAAAATAGTTCTTTTATAGGTAAAACAAATCACTTCAATAAGACACTTCTTCTCTTAAAACACAAACCAAAAACCTTACAGGCTTCTGATTTCTCTCCAGATGATGAGCCAGGCCCAGGGTCAGCACAGAGACCTGATCCAGAGCATCGAGGGCCTGCCAGCAGCCCCTGGCCTCTCACCTCTAGACCAGGATCTGCTGATGCTTAAGGCCACCTCCATGGCCACCATGAACTGCCTCAACGAGTGCCTGCACATTTTGCACCTGCAGCAGGTTGCCAGACACAGGAGCTCCCTGGGAGGTCAGTTTTGTGTTTGTTTTTTTTCTCTTCTAAATCTCTTGTGTAAAACATTTTTTTTTGTTCTCAAAAATGTGTCCTGCACATGCTGGTCTTCCCCCTAATCCAGACAAACAGCTTGCAGTGGCTGGACACTGGCATTATTTTGCATTATTGATAGAGAACTCTGCCTATTCTTACCACCTGTCTCGAAAGTAATTAGATCTCAGATGGTTAAATGTCCTCCTGCAACTCTTGGAGGACAGGGTGCTGCTCTAATTTAGTTTCACATTGACAAACATACAGTAAACAAATGTTATTCCAAAGTGATGCGTAAGATATCTTCTCCGTTTCTGTTTAGGATAATTTGAAACACGGAAGAAGTGCCCCACTTTTTCACAGCAGATCTTCTTACTCGATGTATATTTTATCAGGACAGACTCACTGCAGCAGCCAATCAGATTAAGTCATCCTACGACGCAAGAGGTGAATTTAAATTAGATCTGCCCACCTCAAAATGTACATAAAACAGCATACTGCCTTTCTGAGAGGGCTAAGCCAATCAGATGTTGGGGATGTTTCCTGTGGGCATGGCCAGAGTATCTTGATACCTGCTCGTCAACAAGAGTTGGGTTACTCTCTTTTGATCGAGAGCAGGTGTCTAAGGATTCGCCGTCTGTCTAGTCAGCAGTCGAGTGGCAAATGGTAGGCAGAGTGTAGAGCTACGTGTGAGTGCAGCTGTGAGTGTCAGGGGGCCTCTGGAGGGAGGGGGGGTAGTACCATGAGTACCTCTGAACCTGCTGCTATTTACTCCCCGGCATCCACAGCAGGACCCACGATCGAGTGGTTGGAGCCCAAATTGCCTGACATTCTGAAGAACGGCAGCAGCTCTTTGGGCAGCTTCACGACGGGGGAGGACCCGCTGGAGGGGAGCCGCCTGGAGCTTAGCACCCCTGAGACCTGCAGCTTCTCTGGGGTAAGAAAAGATAACCTCTCACCTTTTAGGAAATAGGCACTATCAACATGTTGCCCATCAGGAAACTTATTCAGCTCTTCATTCGACTTTCTAACATTTACTTTTAGTGTCTTCAGTTTGTCTGATCTCATTCACCTCTCTTCACTTCGTCAGGAACAGGAAGACATAAGTGCAGATGATGAGGAGGAGGACTCCTTTACGGACAAGGAGGAGGACCTGGGCGCAGTGGAGGAGGAGCGCAGCGTCATCCTACACCTGCTGTCACAGCTGAAGCTGGGTATGGACCTCACACGGGTAGGTCGAGTTCCACATGCGTCCAAACAGATAAACAATGACATTTTTATTCCCTTCCTTTGAAACATATTTAACACATTTAGAAGAGATGTTGCAACATACAATACTTCATTTATGTATTTATCAGAATTTCTGTGTTAAAATATGCAAATGAGAGCCTGACATTGTTGTGCAGTATGAAGGGGTTGAAAGTCAAGGTTTTCCTTCTTTACCCGATTCTTTGGGGCGGCGTGGCTCAGCAAGGTAGGGCGGTCGTCTTGTAGCCTGAGGGTTGCTGGGCAAGACACCGGACCCCTTATTGCTCCTGATGGGTCGTGGTTGAGCGCCTTGGCATGGCAGTTTCTGCCATCAATGGGTAAATGTGATGTATACTGTAAAGTGCTATATAAGTACAGACCATTTACTTTGGGTAAAATGCTTCCCACAAACAGAAAACTATAAACTCCAAGTTTAGATCCAATGGGGTTCAGGTTGTTTTTGACTACTGTAGTTTCCTGAACATGAGGGATAATCTAATGGAAAAACAAGAAGGCTTGCATTAAGTTCCACTAAGATAAACACCTAAATTAACATCTTGGACACCGCTGTCCTGCTACTCTGAAATAAGACATTATTTGAGTAAACATTGATGATAAATGAATGTGTTACTCAGGATTTTACAGGGAAATTTTAGGATGACCTGTCGGACTGAAATAAGCTCTTCTTGCTTCGTGATGACTGGTCCAGGACACCTGATTGGATAGACACACTATCCTCCTCTTAGGTTTCAGTTTTATCACACTTATCTGGTAAATCCAGTATGCTTACCTCAGATGGAGATCCAGTGGACACTGTGACCACAAGGTCATGTCCACCACCACTCTGTCTCATTTGTTGTACCGATAGTATCAATGAGAGCTGTTCCATAGCTTTGACCTTTATTTTTTTCTCTCTGCTATCCTTCTAGGTTGTCCTTCCCACTTTCATCCTTGAAAAGCGCTCTCTGCTAGAGATGTACGCCGACTTTATGTCCCATCCAGACCTATTTGTCACCATCACCGACGGCAGCAACCCGGAGGACCGCATGGTCCGGTTTGTTGAGTACTACCTCACCTCCTTCCACGAGGGCCGCAAGGGTGCCATTGCCAAGAAGCCCTACAACCCCATTATCGGTGAGACCTTCCACTGCTCCTGGAAGGTACCCAGGAGACCGGATGCCTCCAGGGAGTCCTCACAGGGAAGCCCAGAGCCTGCTGCAGCCTCCCAGGAACCCTACCAAGTGCGGTTTGTGGCAGAGCAGGTGTCCCATCATCCCCCTGTGTCTGGCTTCTATGCTGAGTGCCAGGAGAGGAGGATGTGTGTGAACACACATGTGTGGACCAAGAGCAAGTTTATGGGGATGTCTATTGGAGTGTCCATGATAGGAGAAGGTGAGGCAGCAAAGACTGCATGAGCAAGATGCATCACAAACAGTCATAAAAATGTATTGTTTTACTTTTCCCCCAGGTTGTCTGCATTTGCTGGAGCACGACGAAGAGTACACCTTTACGCTCCCCTGTGCCTACGCACGCTCCATCCTCACCGTTCCCTGGGTAGAACTGGGCGGCAAAGTCAACATCAGCTGCGCCAAATCCGGCTACTCGGCAGTCATCACTTTCCAGACTAAACCCTTTTACGGCGGCAAATTACACAAGTAAGTCTCCCGTGGCTCCTTTTTTCCCCACAATATGTCAAAACAAAGGATTTATCTAACTAAAATAAGTTTGTCTTTATCTTATTTAGAGTGACGGCAGAGGTGAAGCACAACGCCACCAACGTGGTGGTGTGTCGTGTGCAAGGCGAGTGGAATGGCGCGTTGGAGTTCAGCTACCCCAGCGGCGAGACGAAGGTGGTTGACGTCACCAAGCTGCCTGTGACGAGGAAGCTTGTTAGGCCCACTGAGAAGCAGGGTCCCACCGAATCCAGGTTAGAGGAAGTGGAATGCAAGAACGCCCAGCTCATTACTCAAAAATACTTGCTTATATTTATACCTGGCTATTTAATTGGTTTATTTAGGCGCCTGTGGCAGCATGTGTCTGAGGCCTTGCGGCAGAAAGATATTGAAAAGGCCACCGAGCACAAGAGGATCCTCGAGGAGAGGCAGCGGACCGAGGAGAGGCACCGCACTGAGACAGAAACACCGTGGAGGACCAGATATTTTGACAGAGAGGTGAGCACAGCAGGACAAAAAGCTTCTCCAGATCGCTATCTTAACCGTTGCCTCGCCAACCCTCTTTTTTAACCAAATAAGAAAAGTATTTTCTCTTCCTCCAGGGTGAAGGTTGGGTTTATCACAAGCCACTTTGGAAAGACTCTTCATTCAAATCCTAGTTTCTTCTTGAGTCAGGAAAGAGCGTGTGCGAGTGTGTCTCTCAGCACACACACGAGGTCGGCAGTAATGATATGAAAGCATGGCCCACACTGAATGCAACATGGGAAGTGGAGGGACGGTCGTGTCTGAAGGCGTTCTCACTCATGATGCTCACAAAGCCTCCAAGTTTTTGAACTGCTGATTTAGTTTTTTTGTACACATATCTATAATCCATTGTCAGTGAAAACATTCTTGTACAGATAATGGTACTCACAGCCTTAAGACAGTTTGATGAATGATGCAACGAGTTCTGGCTTTGCTGGTTAATCTGGGAAAACTTATTTTCACCTTTTTTTTCTTTCTTTTTTTTAAGCTGTGGTCTTACTGGAAGGTGACGTGACTTATATCACTGCAGTGCTGCCTGAAAAAGTTCATGCTGTGAGACTCTCTTTTAAGATGCGCTTTTCACTCAAATTCACCAAGTATTTTGATTTGGGTATTGCTTTCGGATGCTTTTTGTGGCTGAATTCTGGAAATGGCATCAAGGGAATATTGTGTGAGGGTTGCTCCAGTGTTGTTGTGTTTCTGACACAAGCGTGGAGAGCTTGGTTTAAAGGGGAATGCATTTAAGATTTGGAGAAACAAAAACACTGGAGCTTCCGATTCCGGCAATGGCAGCATATTAAGGTGGATCTTTAAAGAAAAATTAAATTGGTTCAAAATGTTAAAAGAATACTTTCCTAATATTTTCCTTAAACTAATTGAATAAAGTCATAAATTTTCATGTAGAAAATAAAGTAAAAAAGACTTTGTCTCGTGATAAATACATCCTTTCAAACGCAGAATATTTGGGATTTTTCTTATGCATATTAAATAAATTTTTCTAAAATATTTTAGAATATTTTAAAATAAAAATATTCTAAAATATTTCCAAATTTTTAAAAAACATTAATTTCAATTATAATTTTTTTCGCTTTAAGTTTTTTCTATAAAATACACAATATAACTATTAAATTATACTGATATTTTTCCCATTTGTTTTCATTAACATTTTGCAAATAAAATCTCAGATTCTAGAATTTTTTTTTAATAAATTTGTAATTTAATGTAATCTATTTTTTTATTTTTTTTTGTACATGTACAATTTATTTTTCTCTCTACATCGACCCTAATATGCTGTCATACATGTTAGAAATTTCTAATTTTTGCCACAATATTTTCTCTAAAGGGAAAATGGCCTTTTTTTGAGGGACAAAACACTTAAAAAAACATTTATTAAGCAGCTCATAAACATGTAACGGATGGTTTTTAATACACAATAATTGTGCACTAATAGATTATAGCTGAAATACTTTAAATTTAGTAATTATAATCATGTTAGTTTAAAAATCATTATGTTTGTGCTCTGCTTATAAATGATCCGTTTGTGTTTAAAATGAATTATTTTACCCTTCATCCAGGCAGTATTGTCAGAAGTTTAATAATCAGCATTTTTCTTCATTTATCTGATTAATAAATCATGTATTGTTTAAGTAATTCAGTTTGAACATGCTTTTAATTATATTATTGATTATGTCTAACTGCTGGAAGGCCACATAAGACTCTAACAAAAACCAATTTAAGTAAATGCAGATGATTGAGTTGCGTGAATGCATCTAAAAATGAAGGTTTTTGATCTTCATGCATGACTCTTCTTTCTTTTTTTGATTGCACCAAGTAGAAAACTCCTGTGTCTGCTGTTCAAGCTTTTAACCAAATTAGCTTTTTTTTGTGTGCGTGTGTAATGCAAATAAATATGTTCTCTGAAGGCTCGTTTATCTCCCAGTCCTGCGCTTTAATTGCTCTTATTTTAGAGCAGCTTTTTTTGTACAAAGACTCTTGTTTCATCAGTGTTTCTGTAGAAGTCGGCTGTTATACTGTGACATTTGGTTTTTAATCCATCTTCAGGGTGAATTTTAGCCTCACGTTTTCAAAGCGCCCCAGTATCACGTCAGAAACGGTTCACCCCACCCTGCCATTGATAAGCTATTCCCTTCCAGTCTCGGTGCCTTATGCAACTCTTTCTGTGTGTCTTTCCCTGACGGGAGCACGACATTTTAATGGTTTATTATTATTTTCCTGACCAATGCAATGTTGTATGTATCGTTTTGGTGTGTTTGATTTCTTTTTTTCCTTTTTTCTTTCTTTTTTTTTTTTTTTTTTAAGAATCTGCTTGATGTTGAGAGAAGTCGACCAGGCATCATTACCCTAGGTTTTACCTTCACCTGGTTATTGAATCTGGTTGTCTTGCTGACCAATGAAATGCACTGACATTGAAGGAGGCCTGATCTTGTAGAAAAATGGATGTGTGACAATAACCGAATAAAATTGCATATCAGTTGTGAACTGTGTTTAAATTCTTTTTTTCTTCTCTTGGCTGTTTTTATGCTCTTTTACAACATTAAACATGTGAAGCTGGCTTTAATCCCACTAGAACCCACATAAAATATGCTATGCCAGGGGTCTCCGACTCCAGTCCTCTATTTATTTTTTTAGCTTTTTTATTTCACTATTTCTTTTTGCACATTTGTGTATTTAGTTTAAATTGTATTCTATACATATACAGTGAATATTATTTATATATTTATTAAATGTTTTACCCTTATATTTGCTTATTTGTAAATATTTATCTTATATGTATTTAAAACTTTTGTTTCATTTTTAATATTTATCTATTTTCCTCTATATTTAATGCAAAAATGTCATTCTTCACCTATTGAAGGTGCTATATTTATCATTTTACATATTTAATTTTTCCCTTTATATATTTGCCTTTTTTTAATCTATTTGTGTATTTCATGCTTATTTATATTTAACTATTTAGTATTTGTTTACTTATTTGTTTATTTTTCCACTATTTCATGTATAAAATAATTTTTTTTTATCTTTTCATTTACATATTAAATGTTTTCTCATTTCCCTTTTCTCTATATATTGCTTATTTTTAAGGCATTTATTTGTATTTAATATTTATCTAGATGGTTAAACTTCCTAATAAGAAAAGTAGGAAACAGATTTTAAAATGATTGAGATAATTATTTTAGGTACTGTAAGCAAACTCTCACAGAGCTGGTTTCATTCATACATGGCCTCCTTTTTACGGAATAACTAGCTGAGCTGAGACTAACTGCAGTTTTTCATGCGTTCATCTAGACTCACTCAGAAGACAAAGCGTAGCCTCAGCCGTCTTTCTGCTTCACCGTGGCTCTCCATACATCGAGCCTGATAACTATGGTTATGTTCTGCTTGCTGATGATCTGCATCTGTGAAATCTAAGATGATGGAGAAAAACACTCTGTGAACAGATAGGTGTGTCTTTTCTGGCTAATCTAAATGTTACGTTGGCTTTGGGAATCTTCACAGTGTCAGGTGAGATCTGGTCAATAATGTGTAAGGAATTAGTTTTTGTCTTTTCATTATTGTAGCAAGGTTTCTTAACTCGTATTTCATATCTCAGGAGAAGGGTGCTCCTTTCTTGTTTTGTCTGAAGTGAAGTTGCAACGCTGTAATCTCTTCTCTTTATGTTGCAGCAACATGGGTCAGAGGTGCCTTCATCATTAGAGCTGCGGAGACCGTTATAACCCCACCAGGAGACGAATCTAGGCTCTCGTTACTTTACAAATGTCACTTTCATCCATCATTGGTAAGATCCTGGAATAAAGTAGGTTTCACATCTTAACAATAGCTTTTTTTTGTTTGTTTTTCCCCATTTTATGTGGTGAATCACATTTAATTAAAAGAGAAGTATTTCTTAATTCCTCTAACGTGCAACAGTGAAACAGTTATAGTGTATTCTACAAGGCAGAAAGTGAAAGCCTCCCTTATAATAAGGATGGGATTTCTACAACAATAGATAAATGTATAACATGTAACAGAAGCCTCACTCAAGTAGCCTTGGCTAAAATCTTGTGAGCTCTTACAGGAAGATATGAGTGTGAATATGATCAATGGCGGGATCTCCTTGCATTGCACAATCTCTATGATAAGTAGCATCATCCAAAAGTTTGAATTGTCTGATTCTTTTCCTTGCAAATCCAATGCAAGATAAAAATTACATCACCATGATAGATCCATTCCAGAGGAAATATAATAAAACCCTGACAGCATTTCTTGTCATTGTTCCATTTGTAAGTGGAGTTATTTGGGTTCCTGTCATGCTGATTTCATTGGATTATACAGAAATGTCCCTTTTAGATTGTAAGTTATCTAAAACTTTGCACAAAAACTAAAGGAATTTGTGTTTGGTTCGTCATGTCTAGTTCAAATCTTAAACAAATTGAACACAACTAGCAACTAAAATTACAAAAATTACCTTCTCTGGCTCCATCTGCTGGTTTTGTAGTTCAGGATGCCACATTGAACGCCTCCCAGGACAGATCCCCCAGTTGCAGGTGGTTTTTAACAAGGAAATGCAGCATGTAAAATGCTAAATAAAAAGTGCAACTTGGGGAAAAAAACAGCATTACAGAGACGCTTAACAGCTGATGTCTGCACAGGTTAGCCAACAGGTGCTCATTTCATAGCAGTAGAGATTAATCTTTAGAAATAGTATTGTTTACCCTGAAACACACAAAATTTTATATAGTTTCATTACTTTCTTGCTTTTTTGTAGCTCAATTTCCAAGAGAAGGTTGAGTGTTAAACCAATACAGGTCTCTGTTGAACATTTTCCACTCAAAAAGGAAATTATTAGTCAATTTCTCAACCTTAGGCTCAATAAAACCAACAAAATGTAGTGAAAAAAAAACTCCCAGCAGCCAAAAATGAAAGGAAAGCTTTGATCCCATGAATAGGATCATGAAAATGATAAAAACAGGCTGAAAATCTTTTCCACAGTTATGCAGGATTTCCTCATTTCTAAGTCATCAGGATTTGATCCTAAGGTTTCAGACCCTCAACCATAAATCCAGAGGACATTGTAAAGCCTATTGGCAGTTGTGACTGTTTAAGAGAAATACTTTGATGTGCTCACCTCAGACCGTCAGCTCCTTCCATATCTTCTTTCTCCTGCTCATGTTCTCGTCACAACCTCATCCTACGTGGGAGTTTTTCCTGCAACTCATCAGCAACTAAAAATGACCAAAAAGCTGAAAAAAACTGTGTAAACAATATCCATTTATTTAGATATTCCAGAAATATTCTGATATACTGTAGATTTATTCCATGTTTGCACAAAGAAGACATAACTGGACACATTCAAATGGATACAACAGTCCAATGTCCCTCTGATTTAAAACAGTTCTTTTCTCTTTCTTTCTCAATTCTTTGTATTGTTTGTCTGACAAGTTATGCATTTTGAAACAGTAACTTGTGCACATAAAGTGCCTCCTATAGGTAAAAAGAACAAGAGTATACTTCCATGTGGCATTATAGGTTTTAAATAAGCCAAAACTTGAACAAAACTAATTATCTTTTCATTTAAAATACAGTTTAAATATATTTTCTTTGAGTAATTTCTTGCATAAACTGCAACTTGTCCTCTTAACTCTCATTGCATGTGTTAATCTTCATGTACATTACAGTTTTTCCACAGTTACATTGATCGTAAAAAAAAAAAAAGGTTAAAGCAGCTAATGACAAAACAGTGCATTGGTGTGAATTATGGCATGTTATCTCCACCAGGATCAATAATATATAGAGATGGCAGAAGTTTAAATGTGAGGCCAGTGAGCAGTTCAGCCCTTTGAAGTCTTCCCACAAATTGTTCTGCAACTTTCCAACACTAAGAAGTTCTAAAATGAGTTGTGGACAGACAGACGGATATAAGATCAGTTTTTCACTGGAATAATTTCTCTGATATGTGCTGACGTGCTCACATGGACAGACATGTTTCTCTATTAAGGCATGGAATGACCACTGAGGTAACGGCTATCTACTGCATCGCTTCATCACAGTTGCATTACAAAGAACCTTCCTGCCACACTGCTCCACATGTAAGACGATATCACAGACAACAGAAGAGCACGAACGGAAATACAACAACCAGAAACGCACATTTTTCTTTTTTTAAAAAGAAGAGAACACGTGGAGTTTACGTGGAGACTACTGAAACACAAGATCCAGATTCAGTCTTTGGTTATGGATAAAATCTGCTCAAACAGTCATGTGACAAAAAAAGGACATCCTACATAATCTTAAAATTGGGTTTAGAAAACTCTGAATGTAGATGACATTAACTGTTTTTTCTGAACAAAATCCAAGCCAAAATGGAGAATCATCGAGCCATTTTTCAACACTCATCTGTGGTTGGGTAGCGAGCAGCAGTAGTCTAAGAAGCTTAGAGGTCCCTCTCCTGGCCACTCCTTCATAGTCCCCTGTCGGATACCTGAGGCGTTTCCAGGCCAGCCGAGAAACATAGTCCTTCCAGCATATTTTGGGTCTCCTGGTCCTCTTCCCAGAGGGACGTGCCTGTAAAACTTATTCAGAGAGGCATCCAGGAAGCATCCGAACCAGATGCATGAGCCACCTCTCGATGCAAAAAGACTAAATCTACCCTTATTGTTTTCTAAATTATTTAGATGGTAAGCAGCAGCCAGGAATGGCTAATCAAATTAGCTTCATGATCCTCTCTAAGTGTGAGCACCTCTATGAGAGAAGTTTGGGCACTTTGCTGGACTGTTGTTTGTCAACAAAAAGCAAAGGAGGAAAGACATCAGCAATGATCTTAGAGAGGCAGTTGTTGCTGCCCATCAATCTGGGAAGGGCTAGAAAGCTCTTCAAGTGGAAAACATGCAAGACAAGACAAATTAAACCAAAGTGGACATGTTTAGTCAAAATACACAACCTGTAAATGACTGCTGACAAGCTCAATGAACTGAAGCAACATAAAAGAGATCGATAATGTTAAGAAAACTTAAAGTTATTGTGATTACAGGTGACTCTACCAAGGGGTTCACTTAAGTCTGGTACACACGTAAAGATGGTTGGGCTGTTTTTGTCCCGATGTTTCCTCATCCCGACCAAGGATGGTAACTTTTAATAGGACACCCGATTATCGTGAGTCTTAGGAGATTATTCTGTACAATTATCATTTGGTCTGAGGTTTGTTACGAGCATATTTGTCCTGCTAATCAGCTCTGAAATGGGTTGTAGCCGATGTAGGAGCCAAAATTGTGTTACGGATAGTTGAGATTTTTTACTGTAGGTTACAGTGCATTTGTGTTTTTTTTTCTGTTTTTGTTTTGTACTTTTTGCTAAGTTGTCAAATGTCCTACAGCACCTGAAGTAGGCATAATGTTTGCTTTTCTTGCAACTTGAAAGTGCAATGTTTTGACGTTGGTGTGGGGATTAACAGGTGTGCTCAGGTACAGAGAAAAAAAGATTTTTGACCGTCACCGTCGCTGAGATATGTTACTAAAAAGACGTTGCTACAGTAAGTGTCAACTGAGAAATGTTTTGAAACCCAGGAGAAGCTCGGATGAACCAACTGAAAGATATTTGGAACATAAAATAAAACCACAAACACGACCAGAGTCTCCGGTGGTTTGTGAGTAAGAAAAGGCAACATATTTACGAGTCAAGCCTATCTAACCTCACCTCCTGTTAAAAGTAAAGAGTTGCTTTAAAGCAAGATCAGTGGTTGCCACTACAGCCGAGAATCGGAAAAATTAAACATGTTCAATATTTACGACGGATTATAGCCAATCAGAGAGCGAGCTGGCTGGGAAACAAGGAAGTCTGTGTTCACTCTGTCTCCAGTCTGTTTTTTTTTTTTTTTTTTTTTTAGTTCTGGCTGTTTTTGTTAACAATATTCCCAAAACCACCATCATTTCCTCGTCCTATATACCCTCTTTCATGCTGGGTGTTGTGTTTTCCGGTTGTTTTCTTCATTTTTTTTAACGGTTGTTGCTATGGTACTTTTCTACATTTTTGTTAGATGACGTTTGGTCACGCGAGATGTCTGGCTCGGAGGAATGTGCGTGTTCTTTTGTGGTTAGATTATCGGACCACACACAGTACGATCAAAACAGTTAAAAGCCAGATTTTTTTTTATTTTAACATGTGAGGTCTCGAACAGATAAAAAAATCTCAAGATTTAAAAAAAATCCTTATGCGTGCACCAGGCTTTAGTTTTTCACAGTGCTTCTGTATTTTCACTTCGTTTTTGTTCAGAATAACAAAGTGGAATCTGTCATATCTTCTTGCCTCATGATGAAAAACTTTCCTTTTTCACACGACTGCGACAGCGTAAAAAAACACTCAACAGACGTGACAGCTGAAGGAAGAAGATACGTTTAAATCCTGTTCTAGATGTCGTTTACAGTCGCTTTCTGTTCACATTCCCAATGTTACCTTAGATTTAAAGGAACACTCGGCTGATTTAAAATTCCTCTTCCATCAACGTGGGGTGACTGCACAAAGTTTTAGCTGCACTGCATTTCCCATAATCCACATGAACTTGTTTTGTAAAGATTTTTGATGAATGGAAACAAAAAATATTTCACATTTCTTTTTCTACTCTACGTGACAACACATAATGTGTAAAATACATAGAACTTTAATATCTTCATAAAGGTGAAATCAATACGTTTGCACCACTGTACAAGTTATAGAATCTCATTTCATAATATAATTATCTTTAATTTTAAAATTAAATAATGTGTGATCTTTAATATTTGCTCTCTTTACTAATATTATGCATGGTTGAAAATATAATGAAAAATAAATCTCTGACCTTCTGTCTGAAGGTTTAAAACATCCAGTAATAATATTCTGAAGTGGTGATAAGGAAAAAGGTAGATTGCTGATATAATATACATTCAGCCCCGAGAATACAAGATACAACCATAGAAAGACATTTTAGAAGAGGGAGTAAGAGGGGAAGGGTTTTTTTTAGGGTGAGGGTAAAACAGAGGCAGATTACTGAATCTTCTTCTCCTGCCTTTAAATTTCAGTTCTTTTAAACTGGGTCAAATTTGAACTTTGATTTTTAGATGAAACTGTTGTCCTGCAGGTGTCT
Source organism: Rhadinocentrus ornatus (assembly GCA_037177495.1). Classification (NCBI taxonomy): domain Eukaryota; kingdom Metazoa; phylum Chordata; class Actinopteri; order Atheriniformes; family Melanotaeniidae; genus Rhadinocentrus; species Rhadinocentrus ornatus. Next base: position 7,241,915 of record JBAMHW010000027.1, read on the forward strand.
GCACTGCATTTAGCTGCAGAGGGGGAAATGCACTCCGTCCATCACCTCTCTCACACATGGGACTCATCCAGGTCCAAGTCTACGGGGGAGAGGGGTAGAGGGGACCGCCGTGGCGACCGGCGGGATGACGGTGGGGACAGCAGCGGGGTGAGGAGCGGGTTCTCCATGCCGTTGTCCTCGCTTAGCTGCAGCAAGGTGTTGCTGCGTGGCAGCAACGCCGTGGTGTCCTCGTCCCCGGGGCTCTCTCTGATCGTGGGCGGCCCTGATGGAGGCGGCGGAAGAAAAGAGGATGGTGGCAGTGGAGGTGGAGGCGGGGGGCCTGGGGTGGGAGCTGTCCTCAGGATCGGGAGAGGAGGAGGGAGAGGGGAGGAGGTGCGGGACAGAGGGAGAGGGGAGCAGGTTCGGGATGGGGGCGTTGGGGTGGGGGGGCGGGAGATGGAAGGGGGAGGAGAGAGGCTGCTGCGGAGCCCCCACTGCTCTCTTTTCTCCTTGCTGCTGATGACTGGGGCGACCTGAATGGAAAACACACTTTGCTCCTCAACATTCAGCCGGTGAGGAGATCAAACGCACCAGTTAACGCAAATGACATCATCATTTAACACCTGGTGACGCTCATTCCTGTTTGGAAAGAAATAACCCATTTGCCATTTTTTACTTGAATTCTAGAAAAGTATTTCCACTTACAGTCGGCTAAGTGGTGCAGAGAAATAAAAACTATTTAAGACAATAAAATAAAATTAAAAAATGGTTGAAATCTTGATTAAGATTATTTTGTTTTGCTTTGAAGATTATTTTATAAAAAAAAAGTCCGACAACCAAGAAAAACATGACTAAATAGGCTTGAAAATTGAATGCATGTTTAAAAATATTTTAAAAGTTTAGTTTTACAAAAGGTGGATGAAAAACATCCAGATAATGCAGCTCCAAGTTAAACTTCTCTGCATATTAACCTTCAGTTGGATGAGGCACACTGGTAATGCTCAGCAGTTCCTATCCAAGATTTTTGACCCAGAAGTAACAACGAAACTGTTAAAAACTGTTAAAAACAAAACAAAAACAACTTGTTAATCCTTAAGGGCTATAACAAAAAAAGGGAAAGCGGTATAGAAGACAAAAGAAGCAGCCAGCAAAAAGAAAAAAAGGGTAACCTTGTAGAATAGCATGCATCTTATTAATAAAAAAATAAGTATGTATGACCTCCATAAAACTGCAGAGCTCAATAAACTTTCATTACTTTGATCCATGATGCAATTTACCTGAAAGAAAAAAAATCCACTACCAATAAGCTAAAAGGGGGCATATACCCGCCTTTTGCAGCAAAGTCAGACATGCTTTGGTTCATTTATACTGAGACAAGGACAGAAGTCCGATTAAACGGACCAGCTGAGCTAAATTAAATAGATGTCCACCTAGTTTCCAGACCAATAATGCAAATCAAGTAAAAACTTGATATTTGAGTAAAAGATTATCACTAATCTGAGATTTAAAATACTTTTAATTGTCTTACAGTAAGGCTAAATATTTAATATATGTTTAGTATGTAAATTTAAAATGAATGGCTTATGTATTTTTTTCACTGATCAAGCAACCTCTAAACCTGGAGATTCCTTCAGCTGATCCTGGTCCTACCTGTGTGTTTGCAGGGTCATGCAGGTCGGCAGTGACTGTGGCTGAGCTGGCGGGGGGCACTTCCAGTGTTGGGGACTTAGAAGGAGCAGGACTAGACCTCCTGCTCTCAGCTGGAGGATCAACGGTGCTGGGAGTGGGAGGCTTGCTGGCCCCCACCGGCGCCTGTTGGCCTTGATTCTCTGTAAAGGTGACTGACCTCTTTTGGTCTCCATGCGCTGTGGGCACACATGCATGCGCACGTGGTCAAAAGCGCCAGCTAGTGACTCGCTAACACACATCAGCACCAGCAAAGAAAGTGGAGGCAGGGGAGAGAAAGGAAGGAAGAGGCAGGGACTGGGAGGGAAAGCAAGACAGGCATGCAGAGCGCCCTATCGGGTGAGGTTGCAGATAAGAGAGGGAGGAAGGGTTAACGGATGTGTCTCACCTTCACAGTCCAATAAAGTTTCTTTATTTCGAAACATAAGGCATGAGACAGAACAGATTGACAAGAGTCAGTCTGGTGGCAAGTGGTACAACAAACAGTATTGGAACAAAGACGGATGTGGTGGATGGGGAGGATGGGTCAGCTTTAGTCAGCACACAGTCAAAATGTATAGTCAAGTCAATGTCGTGTATATACAAATAGACCCCCCCACACACAAATGAGAGTATTTGAGCTGTTACCCAGTGGTTTGTTCCTGGGTTGGATGCTTCTGCGTGTTGTAGAGAGTCTCGCTCCAGAACGGCCACGTGGTTCATTCTTTGGAATGGACAGCAGGGGGCGACGCAACTGCAAGAGAGCCACAATTAAATGGCCTCAGGTTAAGATTATAAAATATTTTTAATATGTATTTCTGTTTAAACACTGCAACTGAAACCGACTCTAAACCCAATAACCACTAGATTTACATTAAACAATGTTAACAAAACTTTCATTCTGTATATAACTGTAAAAATTACCAGGGCTACAACTTTGAAAGCACTAATTGCCTTTTGTTTTCAAGTCACATAATCATACATAATAACAAAGCTTAGCTATAAAGCATGATAAAGCATATATTAATTAATGTATTAGGATTTGAAATATGCTGCATCAAATAATTCATTTGATGCTGATTAATGCTGATTAATTTTGCAACTAAGCCAGTGATGATGAATTTCATTGTGTAAGGGAGAAAAAACTGCTCTGCAAACAAAACAAAGTCTGGTTCAAATTAGATTAAACACATTTTTCCTATTCTTGCAATTTTTGGTCAAGCTACACATTTAAGCTCAGCGGGTTTGGACTAACTCTGGGAGAAGAACTTGCGCTGGTACTGAATGCTGAGGGTGTGGGCATGTGTGTGTGCTAGATGTTTTTAACTACAAACTTTTTCCAAAGTTTGTAAGTTGACAAAAATGCCTATATTCTAAAGCATGAAAGAATGCTAATTTTCTGTAACATTTCTTCTCCAAATCTGAAAGTTTTCACAGAATCGTTTGAATTTAATACAAGAAGAGAGGCACTAATTTCTAAAAAGAAATTAAATTCTGCAGTTCCACATCTGCCACTACAGGCACCCGAGATTATTCCTGTCAGCACCAGCATTGTGCCAGTTACTGAAAAAAAAAAAGAAGTTGTTTTTGGCAGGCATCTCAGTTTTAGTCTTAGTCTTCAGGACAAAATTTTTATTAGTTTTAGTCACATTTTAGTCAACAAAAACTCAAAAAGGTTAGTCTTAACAAATTAATTCAGGTCAAATATACGTATTAAAAAGTCTCAATCAAGGCTGACAGGTTATAACAAGTGTTGCAATTCATTAATCAAGTTAACCTTATTGCTTTTGCATAATAACCGGATCCTTTACCAGACTGAGAGCTTTAGCCGAGACTCTCCCATCAACAGAGATGCAATGCTGCCGTGCTACTTTATTAATTGCTGTTGGGCAGATACCTTTTATTTCTATATTTAAATTTTTTTCATTAACTGATGCTCTACTTCATTGTACAAAAATGTCACACAAGAAAATAGCAGATCTATAAGTTCAACATATAGCAACACATTGTGAGCTTGTTGTTTGGTTATTTTCATCAATAATTACAAAATGAAAAGAAATGGTTTTAGACTTATATGGTTTCCCAACCAACATGTACTTTCTGATCTACGTAGGGTTCTGCATCACACAGATAAAGTGCAAACTGTGGAATTAATGGCTCCAAAAATGCAAAGGGCAACCACATCCTTCCTTTGGTAACTGTGGCTTTATTTCTGAGAATTTTCTAAAGTGCAATACTACACCCTGAACATACACATGCCCTCAATATGAGCAATGGATGAGGAACACATTTGCTCAACTTGACCTGGTCTGCCAGTTAAATTATGATAAATTATAGTTAAAATATGTCTCATATATAATTTCCTCGCTTCTGACCACCAAACCCCTTCGTCGACACTGCTGCCATGTTTCATCCATAAATGAATAAACTGCTTGTCTGTTCACGCGCTGCACGTCAGGTGGTGGGGGGCGTGGCCATGGAGCAGTAGCATTGCTAATGACAGATTGCGCTCACAGTAGGCAGAAATTTCGTGGATTTTTAATGTTGGACAATCAGCCCTTGAACATTTTCGTCTCGTCAACGAAATCTCACAAACGTCTCACGTTTTTGTTAACAGAGAGCCATTTTTAGCTCATCAATGTCTTGTTATCATCATGAAAAAATGGTTTGTCAACTAAAAAATTCGTCATCATTGACGAAAACAACACTGCATTCTTCATTCAAAAAGTAACTCAGTTAATTACTTACACCAAAAAGTACTGGACGTTACTGTTAAAAGTAACTTTTAAGTTACTTTACCAAAAGAACATTTTAAAAATTCTTCCTTTAATATCATTATAACTTCATTACAGTGTTGTATGAAATACAAAACAAACTCAAACTTGAAATAATTCTCCGGGCCACCAGATACAGCTGCTCAAAGGTTAAATCTGTGATGGGTGTTGAGCCCTCCAGTTCTTTCTTTCTTCTACTCTTTATTATTTATTTTTACTTACATATTTCCTTAGCTATTCGCCGGCATTGTCACGTATGTAGGGGTGTGCCGGTTCAGATGCCTGTGATAACCAAGGTAACAGGGCAGTGGACACTAGTTTCTGAAAAAAAATCCGTTGAGTTCACGTTTCTGTTCCGTATGCATGGGTTATTGCTTTGTGGACAGCTGTGAGAGAACCAGGAGGTCTTCACAAACGGAGCAGAGGAAGACTCAACCCACAGGTAAAGATATTTACAAGCGACTTCACAGAAAAATAAGCCCAACAAGCGGATATTACAATGCTGCCCATGTTGTGTTGCGTTGCCGCTGTAAACAGGAAGAAGCTCAAAGCTGTGGCTGAACGGAAACACGCACCACAGTGTCGCTGTAACTGAGTTACTTTATTTAAAGAGCAATGCATTAGAATATTATTTACTGACAAAAGTAATTGTGTTACAGTAACGCATTACTACTCAACACTGGTCAGCAGTCATCATCCTTTAGAACAAGGAAACGTCTTCTTCATCTTCTAATTAACTATAATTGTTTACATTTGAAAAAAAAAAACAAAAAAAACTACAACATTAAAATTTCCCTCTGGGATAAATTAAGTATTTTTCATTTAATGTAAATCTCACTGACACACTACTCAGTCACTGCACAACTGATATTGAAACTTTCTAAGAAGAAATAACGTTCCACAAAAGAATAAAAGCCATAAGCTTTGGATAACTAGCCCCAGATGTCTGGTATTTAAGATGCAGCAAAACAACATTTTGAGTGCAGATGTATTAAGTAAGATGCATGAAAAACAGAGTAGAACTCCATACCTGTCTGAGTCCTCGCTTTCTTCCTAAAGGAGGCTGAATCAGGAGGTTCTGCTGGCCCGGTTCACTCTGGACGCTCGCAACCCTGGTTTTTCGATAGCATACATACATTTGCATTCACACACACATGCACACACAAATACATCAGCATGAAGGGACTTTAAGGACACCGCATCCCGTCGTGTTACTACTCAACCCAACTTGGATTACAACACAATGTCACTGCTATACTACTCAGTCACTACACAAGTCACTGTATGCTACAAGACACCCAGTCACAGAGCAGATAATAGTGCTGCCATGATTTAAACACTGAAAACACAACAGGAGACAGTAGGGCTGGAGCAGCAACGCTGACAAAACAAACTTTTTTTATGCCTTTCATACATTTACATTAAAATATTTTGTCATTCAGCCAAGGAAATAAGTTGAATCTTATTTAATTTTTAAAGAAAAAGATAAATTTATTTATGGTTGCCACCCCAGTTCCCCCTTGCCCCAACAGATTGGTATCCACAACAGGACGCCCAATTTGATCAGCTTGAAGCCTGATAGACACAAACAGTATGAGACACCACGGCACCAATGGGAGAGAGGCTGACTTTGGTGATGGCACATCAACTATAAAGACCAACAGCTAATAAAAAAAAATGGAGGCAGGGCTCCCTGAGGCTGGTGGGGGCCCTTTAGTCTTTTTTGGGGAAGAGGGGCCTGGTTAGGGTGGCACAGCAGATGAGCTGAGAAGATGAGTCAGTGTGGAGCTCATAAAGAAGGGAGGGTGGGGTTAGGGGACAGATACAAGCCACACTGGACCCACACAGAAAGAGATAAGAGACAGGAAAGTGGGGGTGGGGATAGAGGTGTGACAGGGCCGAGGCGATTTGACTGAATGTGGATGAGTGATCAACGGCCAATAGAGGAGGCCGTCCGGAAACGATGCCCCTCCCAGTGGCGGACAGATGCAAGAATGCACCAACGGGACACACACATAGAGGGCCACTGTACCTAGAGAGGTTACCCTCCTGCAGAAGGCCCTGGGACTCATCTAGCACATTGGGTTCACTGTAAAAAGGGGGGGCGGAGGGAAGGGGGAGAATGGGAGTTTAAGTAGTGTAGTTGAGATCCATCACCACCCTGAGCCTCGAGCTTATTCAGGTGGAAAGTGGAGTTGTTTGTGTTTACCACAATAAACCAAAGCTGGAGCAGATTATCTCGTGTTCTTACCAAGGAACAGTGTTAGCTACTTCACATTGCTGTTCCGGAGACTGCTGAGTAAAGATTATAAATTAACAGAGATATACACAAAAATATGACTGTGGCTGTGGGATATGACTGGTTGATCTTCCATTCTACATGCTACATAAAAAAAAAGCTAAGATCAGAGTGGAAAATGAGCATGGATTTAATTGAAGCCCTAAGAAGAAAACGGGTCTCTTGCACATTTATAGTCACTGAAGGAAATTTCAGTGCGTTCAGACAATAATTATAAATCCTTTAACCACTTCCTGTTAGTAAAAGGGACTGAATCCTTGCTATCATAAATAGTTCATTTGACAGCATTCAAATGGATTCTAACAATGTTTAGTTAGTAGATTAGAGATGTGGCCCAGGAAACACGAATATACTGCCATGAACTGGAAGAATTCTGCCAGAATTCTGCCCCTATACCACCATCTACCCTGTGTTTTATTAAATATATACTCAATCTAACAGATTATCTTTGCTGAAATGAAACTGAGTCAATGGGATCTAACTAATGAGTAATCGAAGATCTAACAGCTGAAACCTGTAACAGTGTAGCAAATTGTTTGTTTACAATGTCCCTTTGTTTGTTGGTTTGTTACCTCTGGCTGGGCAGCATGGTGGTGCGGGGGGGCTCGGGCTGTGAGATGGCGGAGCCGGTGGCATGGCTGGAAAAACGCCGTTGTGACATCACTCTGGGCAGGAAGGCCTCATGCTCGCTCACAACACTGGGAATACTCATGGAGTCGTCTAGATTGAGAAAAGTGGAGTAGGTTTAGTTTAGGTTTAATTCTCAAAGTGAAAGAAGAGTAGCAAAAAAGAAGCATTTCTGACTCTCTTCATCATCCTCATCGGTGCGGCTGAGTGTGTCCTGCGAGGGCTGGCGCGATGGTTGGCTGTCCTGCTCCCAAACTGTGCCGGTGCCCGTGTTGGAGCGTGACATTGTGGCCAAACTGAGGCGATAAGCTGATGTGGAGGTGCCCACTGTGCTGATAGACGTCTTCCCCTGGTATGCTGTTGGAAGGGGGGGCAGAAACAACAGGGACAAAGAGAGATTTAATTTACAGTCACTAAAACCGATCAGGGTAACATTTTAAAGCCACTTACTTTTCCAGGCTTTTCTTGCCCCATCCCAACTTATGAGACGTGTTGCTGCTGTCAAATTTGCATTTTAATTCACAAACTAGCCTCACTGGCCACTTTATTGGACCACCTTTTGCTCTCAGATATGCCTTAATTTTTCATGGCATATTTTTAAAAAGGATTTGGGAACATTCTTCAAAGATTTAGGTCCATATTGACCTATTATGATTATAAATTGTAGCCTCAGTTTCCTGTTCCTGGCTGACAGAAGTTACTACTAGTGTGGTCTTCTGCAGCTGTACCCATAAGCTTCAAGTTTTGATGTGCTTTGATGTGTTCAGAGACAGTATTCTGCATATTTTGGTTGGAACCAGTGGTTCATTGAGTTGCTGTTTCTATTCTATTATCTCCAACCAGTCTGCCCATTCTCCTTAATATATATTTTTTTTACTTGAATGTGTGTTTTCTTTTCTTGTTTGTGTCTGTTTTACTTTTATTTTGTTTTATTTTTACATGTTGTCTCTGCCAGAAACAATTAGGATATGTTAAACCATTTCATTCTGAGTTTTGCATCAGATGTGAGGATTAGTAGATAAAAACGAATGTAAATATCTGACCGGAGCCGCTGTGCACAGCCTCTTTCAGGATCTTGAGTTCATTGTTGAACTCTGCAAACAAGGAGCTCTTGCAGAGAGGTCTTGGGATAAAACGTCGCTCCAGCTGATCAGCGATGTGGTGCCGTGCAGTAATTTCCTCCTGGGAGTCGGCTGGCTGGGTCAGCAGCTAGAAAACAATAGAAATGTTAATGCAAAAGATATAAGAGCAAGTGAAAATGGCAGCACTGACTCATTACCTTGCACTGTATGAAGGGTCTCAGCAGAACAAAAATAGGGATACGAGTTCGGACAATGAAGTCGATAAAATCCCAGAAGGCCAAGCCACCCACTTTCCTCAGAGCCATCTCCTTCACCTGCAGGCTCAGCCGGTACCACTGGTTTCCCAGGGAGCGCTCAAAGCAAACCAACACCACCTTCAGAGCTGCATAGGGAACCGGTTAAGAAGCCAAACTGTCAGAAAGCAGACAAATCATAAAAACAGCGCCACCTCTCAGTCATACCTAAATAAGCTGCTTGGCTGGTGGACTCTGCTAATCCCTCTCTTCGTATATCCTTTCCTGTGTCACCAGGTGTGGAGCAGTGAGCCGGAGAGGCGTCCAGCATGAAGTTCTTGGTGCGGGAGGTGGAGATGATCCGAGGAGGGAGCAGGATATTAATGACGGTCTGCAGGAGGAGGAAGATTTCCGGCTGCTCGAGATGGGGGCTGTCTGTAACAGGAAAGCACAAGTAATTAAAATACAAGAAGATGGATGTCAGAAAAAAATCTGACCACACTGATGATGCTTGCCTTTACTTCCAGACCCTACTGTCAGAACGAAAGGAATAAGAAGGTTGAGCAGCATCCCCTCTCGCCTTTCCTGATTGGTAAACGGTGAGATCACATGGCTGAGAGGAAAATCGTCCTTCAAGGCCTGAGAGAGGGGGAAATCGGTAGAAAGACTTAATATGTGGGTCAGCTTGTGTACATGTGGATGTTTAGTTTTAGTGACATGCTGAACCTGGATCTGCAGGGCCACCAGCCGAACCACCGCTGTGCTGAATGGAAGTGGAGGAGAGAGGTAGGGGCTGAGGTGGAGAAGGGGTAGCCCATCTGCCACGCTGGAGGGACCGACAACACCCATCACCTGATGACATGAAAATAAACTTAAAAAAAAAAAAAATGCTCCAGAATGAGTGTATTTGAGTGTCTTTCTACTGCATCCGTGTGCTTTCATACCAGATTGACGCAAACATTGATCAGCGAGCGAAGATGTGGCAGAAATGAGATGATCGGCTGACGCTGGAGGGTCAAGCAGATTCCCTCAATCAGGTTGCTGGCTGCCTCCCACTCCACCTGTCTCCTGGAAAACGCACAACCAATTTTATCCGATAAAGAAAACAAAGAAAAGCACATTCACATTACATGAGGTAATGTTAACTACGCAAAAACACACCAGTGTGCGTCCTTCTTTAAAATGACTCATTTTTATTATTTAATGTGTTAAAAAAGAGAATTTTATCCTGACTTACCACTGAATGAGTTACTCCCTACATCAGGAGTGTTCAGCTCTGGTCTTCAAGGTCCACAATCCTGCAGCTTTTCAATGTATTTCTGCGCCAATCAACTGACTCATATTAAATGGATCCAACAGCCTATGAAGTTCTACACAATAAGTCATTAATTTGAGTCACGTTGGAGCAGAGAAACATTGAAAACCTGCAGGACAGCGGCTCTCAAGGACCGACTTTGAACACCCTTACCTTACAAAGTCATCACCTTTATGATTTTAGTATAAAAACACACTGACACCAAAAACTGCAAAGCTCACAAATAGCCAGCAACAGATCCTGGTGTAAACACACACCTGAGGCCGGTGTTCCCCCTGAGCCAGTTGTGTCTTGTCTTTATTTTTATTGGGTTTTCTTTTAAAGAAATTTATTCCCCGCATGATTTATGGCCCTGTTAGTAACTTTATTCTTCATAAGACATAAAAAGAGGCAGACAGCCATCAAAGCTGTATAACAGGATACTAAAAAATACCAGATAAATAGAGGCTTAAGCATACTTAAAATAAATGTAAACATCATTATAAGTTTTTTATATAAAAAAAAAATAGCTTTGTAATCTTGCGCTGAGGTTAAAAAGAGTCAAAGCATGCCAAAGTTTTAAGGGATTACTTGGTTAAATGTTTGTAAATCACTTAACTTCAGTTAATTAGGGTCTTTTTCTGTTAGCTTGTGTTATGTTGTGGGTAAATTCATCCACATGGGGTGATAAAATCCAAAGCTGCTTTCTTGTTTTACTTGTTTTAAGATTGCTGTTGTTAAGCAAGGAGCTAGTGTTTTAGTAAATATTTCACCTGGAGGAAGAGCGGAGTTGTTCAAGGAATTAGACAGTTGTGGTTTGTCTACATTTATAGCCCCATGTATCAATGCTGTAAAATCATAAGAATGTGTACTTAGATAGAAACAATAAAAGATCTGTCATGTAGGGTCTGCTCTCACCCATCCACACAAGAAGCAGTGGTAGGCTGTGAAGCACAGATAGTTTGAGATTAAAGGGAACTGAGATGACGGTTGTTTCTCCAATTCAAAGTTTAAATTCTTCTTGGATCATTAATGAGGATGCAACACATGAACTTTTATCAAAACTTGGAAAATTCTCAGAGGACGTCTGGCATCTACCATAGACTGTATATAAAAGACGGACGGAGCCTCTGTGATGTCAACCGTAGGTTTCTGAAGAACAAAAGTGAAGCTTTTTGGGGTTGGGGGTGGATGATTGATGTCTATCAAACTCCAAGCTGCCTGTAGCTAAGAGATAACAGCCAACTCGGAACTAACATGAGCTAACCGGCTAATAAAGGTAGGTGAGCTAAAGCTAAGGCGTGCTGGTAGCCGGCTAAAAACCGCGTTTGTGCTACACTCTCCCTTCTTGCTGTTGATATTGGATACGTGTCAATCAAAAGGACACGCCCTTAACTATGCCGTATTTCAAGATTATATAACATCCAAACGGATGGGTCAGAAAAAAATTCACCCCCCTCACAGTTGTCATGAAGGTACACTTGACCTATTAGTCTTAAAATAGTTTCTTGTACCAGACTTTAAACATGTTTATTTCTACTGTGAAGTTGGCCTTTTTAACATTGGAGTCTATGGGGATTGACTCTGTTGAGTGGTGCCTGTTCATGCCCACCTCATGCCCCTCTCTGGGAGAGGATCTGGACGATTAGAGGTTGCCCTTTGGCATCTACCTAGCTATTTTGGTGTAACTAACCACCACTTTGTTCTCTGTGGTGTTCGGAGTCTGCAAAATTCACAAGTAATTTTGTTCTATGGCACAAGACTGGACATCCCGAGCTTAGAGAGAACACTGCCAGTGATCCACTGTTAGTAAACACACCACCACACACCCCAGACAGAAACACAATGAAGCAGCACTTACGTTACAGCACCCACAAAGGCAGTGCGACAGTGCCAAGAAGCCGTCTATCTACTGTACACACCACGGCACTGGCAGAGCACGACACCATCACAGGGAGACGGAGGGAAAAAAAATCGTATTCAACAGACCTGGTGCATAGTGCCTGTGGGCGAGCGCACCTGAGCGTAGGCATCTTGTGGATCTTGTTGAACATGCGGTCTAGCCTCTTGAGGATAAGGATGAGGGCGGGCCGGACAGCCTCCGATGACCAATCCGTGATAGGCAACATCTCCATGATGTAGCGCCGCAAGCCGCGGCTCTCCATGGTCAGGGTGTCGTAGGGTGCCAACTTAAGCAGAGCGTGAGCAATTTCCGCCAGTCTTTGGAGAGAGAGACAAGTTTTCCTTGCTTATAAGATAGCTTTCTTTCAGCAAATTCTTTAAGAACTATCAGTAAATCTCAGGAAACCTCATTACCTCATGTGAGATTTAACATCCAGCAGCTCCAGAGCTGTGACCCGTGGCTCGCCAGCAACATTCTGCAGGATTTTGAGTCTTGGACCGCAGTGTTTATAAAACTCTGTGCAGATGTTTAACAGGGATTCCCGTGGTCGGCGGAATTCCTCCCTGGCGATGCGTTCGTCCAGCTCCTCCCTTGGCATGCCTTGGCCCTCCTCCAGCAGGTGGAGGTTGTCTCTTTAAACGCAAAAACCCCTTTAGCTCGGTCTTTTAGACTAAAAGAACTGAAACAGTGATATAAATAATCTCTGACCTGGTGTTGACGCCTCCTGACATGGCGTGATTGGCTGTAGTGCCACCCTTGTGGCCTTGATCACAGCGAGATATCTGGGGGGCTGTCATGGGCCTGTTGAGGAGGTGTGGATAAAATAATATTAACTGAAACCAACTTAAAAAAAAAAAGACTTATTTTGCACTCGTGTGAGAGGAACCTTGTGAGGGCCTCAGAGCTGTAGAGGAGAGCCTGCAGAGATGTGGCAAGGGCAGCGATGGCGGCGATTTCATCTCTAGCAGCCGAAGCAGACTCCATTGTAACTGTGTTGCTCTTGAGCTTCTGAAGGTGGCAAGGAACCAAGGCTTCCAACACCATCAGCATCTGGAGACTGAGAAGACGCATGCAGAGAATTAATTAAGTCAACAATGGCTAGTCCAGCCAAAATTACTTATAAAGCAAGTGCTGAACAATAAGATACATAAAAGATTTAAAAGACATAAAATAAATGTATAAACATAAGATAAACAGACAATCGTCATGGAGGCTCCGTCCATCTTTTATATACAGTCTTTGGTTCAGACACAGAAACAACCGTTCTCAGTAGAGCTCACTAGAACCACTTTTAGAATGGCTGAAATTAAGGATCAAGGCTGAATTTGGGGTTATACATTTAGAAAACAATGTTGCTGGACCTTCGACACCCATATGAAATTGTTTAAAAAATCTGTAATATGGGACCTTTAAAAACAAAACTGTAAAAATAACAGGCAGCCAGTGCAGTGAAAATAAAATTGGTTACAGAAAAGTTAAAAACAGAATAAGAGCAGAAGAAGCCTTGGTGTTTTACTTTACCTTCTAAAGGATTCAGGGGCATAGGCAACCACAGTGACACCCAACTTTATGGCCTCACTGATAGAAAAGGCCAAGTCTTCATTACCATAACAAAAATCTGTTAGGAGAAAAATATGGCTGTCAGTTTAGTGCTGTTCATACAATCTGCTGCAGCATATTTTTTGAAAAGATAAAAGTTCTGTTATTATTGTGTGATTTAAGTGCATATTTGACTGAACATTAGGCGACAGCGGACCGTGGTTTACACTAGCTGCATTTCCATTACAGTTTTTCACAACCTAAAAGCGTTATTTCTAACTTTTTTGACAAAGTGCAATTGCATTTTGCGGGTGTTTCCGTTTAATGGTGTTTAGCACATTAGCCGTTAATCTCGTAAAATCTCGTCCCGCGAGACTCCAATTTGGAGGAAAATAGAGATTTCTAAATCTTTGGAAAACTCTGCATTTTGCCTTTGTTTGCTATCAAGTATGACGATTATATTTTTTCTTAAATTATTTGTTAAAAGATTTTCTCCTACTGTGTTTTTTTAAAATGAACTGGTCACCTGACCCGCTACACCACGTCCGGTGAAAAGTAAATGCGAGAAAAGTGCCCTCATTATAGTTTTGCGATATACTTCTATATTGACATGACTGAAAAACCACCTCATGAGAGCGTAAAAACTTTTTAGCAATATCTGAGATTTTTTTCGAAATTACCGTTTTTCTTTATTGCAATATTTAGCTTTTGCGCAATTCTAGGGGTATGAAAACACACCTACTGATTAAATCTGGCAACAGTCAGAGTTTCTGGGCATTTTAAGTAAATGTCAAGACAACTTGATGCCTCCGCCCTTTCTGATTTGACCTTTCCTACAGTCGTTTTGACAGCAATCAATAAGTGTTTACCCAGAGAACGAAGCGGTTTCTCAGCCTTGACCAGCTCCAGAGCATCCAGAGCATCCTGCGTTTCGCCCTCCAGAGAGACCAGCAGGTCAAAAAGACACTGAGCTGACACTCCTTTGGACAAGCCAGTGCTGGTGCTGGTCTGGGTTTGGCAGTAGAAACAAAGAGATCCAGTTAATCTTTTATTGATGGTAGATTTGGTTAAACGTGTGTTTGCATAGAAATCTTACAGTGAATTCTAGCAGTGGAGCCACACTGGCAAACAGCTGCAGGATGAAGGGTTTTCGGTGGAGGATGTAGAACTGTCGGCAGCAGAACTCGATGCCCTGTCTCAGTAAAGGGTTGCTCTCATAGTCGGCATAGACCTGTCACAGAGAGGGTGAAGTCGATGGCTAACAGGATTTTTCCAGAAGGCTGCTTAAAGAAACGACAAGAAAGCTTGTCTGATCAGTTTGTAGAGTCAACACAGTATCTGTACCTGGAGCATGGTGGGCAGGATCCACTGGTAACCACTCAGGGAGAAAAGGTGGTTAAAGTGAACTGCAGTGTTGATGGCGGTGGCAGTGTACTGCTTGACAAGGGCGCTGTCCTCTGGATGCAGCAGCAGTGCTCCGTTAAAGATGTTGAGAAACAGCATCATCTCGTCACCCCATGGGTACTCACTGGGCATGCCCAGAAACATTTCCTCCAGCAGCTTGATCCACAGCACCTTATGAAGGGTGTCCAAACCAAACAGCTCCTTACCTGCAAAGACAAGGGGGGTACATGGTGGTGCCAACGTTTTGTTTGTTTTGTAATGTTTTCATAAAAACCGTCTGATGGACACGGTTGGACTCACCTTGCGGCTCGTTAAACAGGGAGAACTCTGCATCAATGGCGGTTCGTGGGAAGGAGGGCAGACGGAGCAGGTCTTCCTGCAGCAGGGAGACATGGGACTGCTTGTGCACAGCTGGCATGTGTTGTGTGAGGGAGATAAGGAAGAGGACCCGACCAACCTCCTCTAGCTTGCGGGAGAACACCTTAGGAAGCAAAGATGGGAAGCTTAAGCAACTTTAGGATTCAGCAATGCTTTTCTCTGATGGGATCATCTAAGGAGAACAATTTGGTGTCACATTTTAAGCTTTACCTGTTTCTGGATGAGCTCTTGTCCTTTCTCAGGCAGCATGTGGACCAGGTTGAGCTGGGGGGAGACTGACCTCCTGAAGGGATAGATATCCCTTACATAAGTCTGAAGGAAAAGGGCATTTTAAACATGTTAAAAATATGAACTCAGTGTATTTTCTCCATTAGATTTGTACATGTTATATCATCCCTCATGATTCAGATATTAGTACATAACTAAACCCAGAAATAAGACACCTAGTTCTTGTTGGCTTTAATGGACGTACAATATTTTACCACCAGTTCTACCTTAGAATAATGGATGAGGTTCCATCTTTTGTCCATTAGGAAGTAATGTGCCGACCTGGCCTCAGGAATGTTGAAGAATTCAAGACATTCCTGGTTGGAAAAAGAGCATACACGAATGTCTTTGTTTATTTAACACAAGTTTACCTACAGTCTTATTCTTTTGTTTAAAACTGTGTTGAAACTAAAGATTTCAGAACAGCTTTACACTTAAACATCACAAATGCAAAGCTAGAGTTAAAACCTGGTTGGGCTTCCACGTAAAACGATACAGAGTTAAAAAAGTTTTCAACTCTTTGTGTCCCTGCACACCTTACCAGGCGTCCACACCAGATTATATGCTGAAGCTTTCAAAACTACATCTTGTGATTCGCTGCTAAACTTTCCAAATCAGTAAGTGAAATAACACAAAGCAGTTAGAAATTCAGTAGGAAATGTAAACATCCATCTTCATTCAAGGCAAGCATCTTATCACACTTTTCTACAATGCTCTGTGCTAATTAGCCCTTCACAAGTCAAAGCTGTGAGAAAATATTTTTGTCCAGAGCTAAATAAACCAGCATTAGTTTTGTTTCCATTAATGTTTTTGTGTATTTTTAAAAAGGTATTTATATTATAACAGCTTAGGGTGGCAGTGCACAGAACAGCTGGAGGCATCAGTGGCTCGGTCAGGTGGACAGGTCATCCAGTAACTGGAGTGTTAGTGGTTTAACTCTTTGCAAACCACATTTGTGTTTGCAAGAAAAGTGGTGGAACCATCTGGTTTACAGTATTTCTATATGTGGTGTGAATGCAACTAGAGAAAAAAACTAAACTGTCCTTTAAGGAAATCCCCATAACCTTCAAAAAACTATTTGAAATGTTTAGTAAAAAAGAGCCTTTTACCTTCAGCAGAGCTTCAAACTGAGTGTCTTCATGAACTGGCAGCTGTGTGGGGATATCACATTCATTCTGACCATGTACCACCAGCGTTTTAGTTCCTGAATTAACATCAAAAGAAAATGTTAGAAGATATTTCAGATAGCTTAAAGTGGAGTCAGTTTTTTTGAATATTTTGTTTGATTATCAGCAAGTTCACCTGGCATGGAAGCAGTGACCAGCAGTTTGACCTCACACTGCTCCTTCTTCATGGTCTGCTTCAGGTCCTTGAAGAAGAGTCCCTCCACGTAGCCGACCACCTCCCACAGGAAGGTGAGCGTGGCTGAGATGGCATCCATACCCCACTCACATGGAGTGCGCACAAAGTACATAATCAGCCCCACCTAGAAGAGATAAAATCATGGAGGAAACTCATGGTTCAGTGAAAGTACTCTGGGATGATTAAAGATTTAGATAAATGAGATTTATCTGTTGTCTCACCAGGTAGTTAAAGAGGATATGTGACGTCTGGGCTGGCAGATCTCCGATATTGAGCAGCAGCTTCCTCAGCATGTAGATCAGTTCATCCTAAAGAAACACGAGTCATCTCATTTGTTACATTTCTGTTTTTGAGACTGCAGCTGTCATCAGTCAGTCATTATCTGTACCGCTTATTCCATTACAGGTCATAGGGTAAGCTGGAGCCTATCCCAGCATTGTTTCAGGTGAGAAGGAAGCCGGAGAGAACCCACACATACACGGGTAGAACACGCAAACTCCACACAGAAAGGCCACCAGCCCCCCACATTCGAACCTCCCCCAGCCGAGGCTTGAACCAGCAACCTTCTTGCTGTAAGGCTGTGGTGCTAACCACCACACCACCGTGCAGACTGCAGCTGATGAAACTTTAATTTCATGGAGATTCATTTAGATGGAATTTCTCCCATTTGAAAGTGTGTGTGTGTGCTCTTTATATGTTTGCACACCTGTCTGTTGCTCACTGTCAGTTTTTCCAGGAAGTGGCGGAGAACAAGAGCTGGATCTTCAATCAGACAGTTCCAGAGGATTTGCTGGGCGACAGCGCTTACTGCAAAAACATTGAAGGAAAGATTTTCCCCATACACACACATTAAATTGTTGATTTTTTTTTTTAAATAATAGGATATTATTAAAGATGTATAATTTTGTTGTGTGTGGACCAGTGCTGGTCTGATTAAATAGTAAAATGTAACACAAAGTGATTTTACCAGCAACGCCATCCTCTCGAACATCCCCGTCTTCCATGAGGTGCACTATAGGTAGGACAGCAGCACAGATGCATGCTGGGAAGACTGCTTGGGGTGGCTGTAGCATATGGAGAGTAGGAGTGTGCTCTGTTGTGTTCTCATCATCTTTAAAGAAAATAGAAATAAGTTCAAGAAAGACACGTCTTGTAAAGTTTACAATGAAGGTAGTGGGGAGAGTTTTATCTGACACATCACACATCATTCTTGTTTATGAGTTATTATTTTCTGGTAGAAGTTATTGAGTTTAGAAATGCAGACTTAACTGCTTAAAAAATCTTTTTGTCCCCATTTCTATCACAACTTTAAATCATTTTAAAAAATATTTTTTATAGCTACATGGGTAAATCAAGCGTATTGTTTCGTACTAAAAAGTAAAAACAAGTAAACGTTCTAGAGTGTTCCTACCTTCTGCACTGGCCAATGAGCGAACAGACCACACAGAGCCGCGGCGGAAAGAATAGTTCCTGTGGGAGTTACTTGAGGCGCAGGACGGGCTGACGGACAGGCGGCGTGATGCCAGGTTCACCACTTCTTCTGCTGGCGGGATTAATGTAAGAAACAACATGCCATCAGGGTACTGAGCCATCAGCAGATCACCTACTCTGTATTTTTGTGCTTGTGTGCCTGGTAGTGCCACCTTCTTCCTCCTGCTCAGGCGGTGGGCTGCACGTGGGCTCATAGCAGGCCTCCTGAGCTACGGGTATGGCTGTGATGATGCTGGCCTCACGACCCAGGCGCCGCTTCTCCTCCTCCTGCTGCAGGTTCTTCAGGATGTGCTCGGCTCGCTGGTGGGAACGCGACACTGCCCGAGCGGAGAAAGATTTCTGGAAGCAGGAGGAGCAGTGTGTGTTGTGGAGGTGGGGTGAGATAAAAAAGCACAGAGGCAGCACAGCGTGTGTAGACATGGAGAGGATTCAGAATGAGCTTTAATCCCTCAGTTATGTGTGTGAGGAGTTATTCTAGGCTACGTCTGAGGTGCATTTTGAAATGCAAAATGACTGGACAACACGTTAATACAGTAACTCTCCTCCAGCGATTTGGTCTCATGCTCCAAAACCATCCTGAGCAGCTTGAAGAACACTGTTCAAGTATTGAATAGGATCAATCATGACAAATTGTGACACATATACATGTACTCATATACTCAGACTGGAATTTGGAGAATTTACTGTATCTTGTGTACAGTAAATGCCTCACAGCATTCGCACAATGCCCATACACATAAATAGGCTCAACCCATGATATGGAAAACATTCACAGCAAAGTCATTCTCATCTAATGACCATGCACCAACAGCACAACACACAACAGCTCTGTATGCCCGATGCATGCTGTTATTTATCTTCTTGCAACCAAAGCAAGTGCTGAAAGACTTTAAAATGTGGTGATTATCTCTGATCAAGATGCACCTTAACCCACATGACCCATGAAACTACCAGAAAACACTCTACAAAAGATAAATTCCCCTCCTTTCGCTTGAAATCTAAGGTAACAAGATGCATCAGCACAAACATCCGGACAGAAATACCAACTTACTATGGCATGGACTGACTGAATTAATGTGGCGTACTAAAAACAAAGACAGTTGATAGATAAATTGTAGAACACGTGCTCGCAGGTTGTCATCAGAAGGTAGAAAACAAATCTTAATAGTTATGCTTTGAACAAAACAAAGGTGAAAAAAATAAACCAAACCTTAAAAAAAATTAAATAAATAAATAAAGAGGAGAAATGCATCAAACTAAAAGTTAAATATCTTTATTATATAAAATAAAATAAAAAAATCAGGTTATTTTAAAAACTCTTAAAACAGCTGTTTTTGGATGTGTCTATCATAAAAATTATTTTACAATATTCATGTTAAGGCAACCTGTTAAAGCAGAAGCTCAGACTTACAGACTGATCTTCATTGATTGGATCCTGAACGCTGCCTGTGTTCTGGGGCACCCAGGGTGGGTCGAAAATTGGAACACAAGGCATGCCCAGTATTGGAGATGGCAGAGTGAAGTTGATGCTGGGTGGAGGTATCTGAGGAAAAAAGACAAATGAAGCACAAAGCAGTTCAAATAGCTTGAATTACGTGGGGATAATATGTTATATAATTAAATACAGAGGCCAACTATGAACAAATATAAAGAGAAAATCTTTTTAAAAACCTTACTGGACAACAAAACTCGATAGAAACATGACAGTGCCATACATCTGTACCTTAAAGATCTGCTGGGCTCCTTCCTCCATGCGAGGCCAGACCTGGTAGCGGAAACGCCACAGAGTGTAAAACTTCAGGATGGAGTTGATGCGCTGGCAGGCCTCCTGGTGCTGGAACTCCGCCATCATCATCTCGGTCACTGCGTCGGGGACCTTTACCGCACATAGAAGGAACATGGCAGCTGGAGGGGAGTAGAGGAGAAATGAGGAGAGAGTGATAAAAGGTGAAAGGAAGAATAAGAAAGGACATGAAAAAAGAAGCAGAGATGAAAACATGTAGAGAAAGAGAAAGGTGAAACACGGTTGAAGGCAAAAGAATGTAAGGGGAAAAAAGGGAAAAAGAAAGGTCAGGACATTGGAGAGCAAAACTGATTTTTTTTTATAAACAAAAGGCAGTTTATTTGGATAGCACATTTCATGTACAGGACAATTCAAAGTGCTTTACATAAAACAAAAGCATTACAGATATTAAGAAATAGTAA
>JBAMHW010000027.1:7279527-7293972 GCA_037177495.1 Rhadinocentrus ornatus
AAGTGGGAGAACTTGCAAAATAGCAGGGTGTTCAAATACTTAGTTTCCTCACTGTATATATATATATATATATATATATATATATATATATATACAAAAATGTTTTTTCTTACATCTTGGAAAAAGGGCCAAATAAAGATTTCATATTCAAAAGAAATAAAATCTGCCCATTATTTCTTGGGTCAGGCTTTAAAGGGTTAATCAGCACTCTGTGTCACTGTTCAGATGGCAGATGAATAAATAGATTTGGTGTCTATCATGGATGAAATCTGATGTTTAGTCAGCAGTAATCATAACAAGCTCCTAGTTTTGTTTCAGTGTCAGTTTCAATAGAGATTCAATACATTTGATCTAATTTTTCTACTTGATGGAATCTGTGTTAGTAATCAGTGATGATTTAATTTTAAATTGATTGTTTTTGTTCAGTAAAAAACTGGCAAAGGTTATTGTCAAAAATCTGAGAGTCACAAAGTCAAGCAAGTAATGATAATTTCATCATTCAAAAATGTGAAGTAAAGCCCTGATCTAACAAACAGAGGCAGATGGGCCAGTGATTACTCACACCACTCACCAGGTTTTCAGGGCTGTGCAGCTCATGTGTGGTGGAGGCACAGCGGGTGATGAGCGACTTGAACATGCAGCCCACTACCACCGCCTCCATATTCTGGGCCAGAGACTTGTTGTCGCTTGTGGTGAAGTTGTTCCCAAAGCCCGCCTTGTCTAGAAGCAGCAGGGAGGCAGGAGAAACCACGGATCACACAGGGGGTGGTTTAGTCAGCGGGTGGAGAACATTTCTGACAGCTGACCAGCTTGAGCTTTAAACAGTAAGCCGGTACAACAGGGAGGGACGGAGGGGGGGATCAAAGGAAAAGGGTTCATAAAGCAAATGGGGAAGAAGCAAACTTAAGAAGCAAACTTAAAAGGGTTTAAGGTAGGGAATAAGGAATACATGCAAGTGACTAAGCCTGCTTTAAAAACATACATGGAGGCGGGGGGGACCATTTTGGTCCAGTTAGATCAGAGTTGCAAAAATATGAGCTACATATGGGCCAGATTCAACCAGACAAGTGTAAATTTAGAAGTTGCAGGCGAGTTTGTCACTTTCGGATAGAGTGAGGGGTGCAGCAATGAATGCGGTGCCTAGGGAAGGGTCTGATCGGGTAAGTATAGTTATCTTATTGCTTATATTATTGACTTAATTATTGATTATGTGTATCTACCGATGTTTCTTTTTTTCGCCCTCCTGGACCTCTCACCTGCACTGCCGTACTCTGCAAGAGAAAAGAGGCGGGGCACAAGTTGATTGACATCAGGCCAGCACAGACATGTAGGTGGTACCAGAAAGGACGTGGCACCCCACCTCCGGATCGAGGTGAACCCAAGACGCACACAAACTGCCACACTCAAAAATAACTCACCAAAAAACGTAAACAAGGTGCCCTGTTCACTTTCAGAAATAAAAACACTCATCGGTTCAGTACCTTGCCAAATGCAGTGTTTTTTAAGACATAATTGTTTGTGGTTTGTTCGTATAAAATACTTTAAATTATAGTACAAAACTGAATTGGCATGTACAATGTGTCTCAATGCTCAGGGATAAGACCACTGATTGAGCAGCAATGTAATGGATAAAGCTTTGGATTGGCAAGGGTACAGAATGGATGAGTGAGTAAGGAAGGTAGAATTCAGCTTATTGAAGTGAATGAGGAAAAAGAAGGAGGATGGAAGCAGGAGGAAAACGGGATACAGACAAGCAAAGACAAGTGGAAGGAGGAAGGGGAAAGACATATATATATATATATATATAAACACAGATAGCACTGGAATGCAATATCGAAGTGCAGGGTGAGACACCCGTAGTACAATTCAGCTTTGAGTATTGATCTTCTGTAGTAGTGTTCAAATGAAACCATTGAGTGCAATAACAGCACAGGGCAAAAATTTTGAGCCACTCTTCATTTCTTTGTTTTTTACTTCCGAGCATGCACTCTTGATTTCTTGTAATCTCCTTGGGCCGGTTGTTCAAACGTAATCCTATCGAATTTCGGTTATTGGATAGGATCAAATCCTCATAATGGGTTGTCAAAAACTTGGATCACATGATCCAATCCTTGTTGTTATCCAGATAAAACCTTCAGTTTGGGTTGTTCAAAACTTTTGAGCAGAATCTGGATAACTTTGATCCTAAAAAACAGGATTATCCTGATCCCAACAGAGGGCAGGATTACAAGGCGAATTTCAGGCAGAAACTGCGGTACAACCTAACAGCTGATCAAATAATAGAACTTTTTATTCGGTGTATATGCTTATACTTGCACCTGACCTGTTTAACCGTTACAGTAATTAAGAGGTTACCATAGGTGGGCTACCTATTAAGCCTTTCAGCATAGTAAAATAAAACGTAAATATATATAAAAAAAGGCAAAAATAAAAACATAACATTATCATGTCCCCACAAATAAACCCCCAAACAAATAAAATATAAAATTTTCCTGTTATTCATCACTGAATATTCAGAAGAGAACTTGTCAAAAAAAAAGAAAAAAATTTCTAACGAATCCATCCCTCACTACACGTCCCCGTCTGACAGAATGACAGAGGCTGGTCCAGTACCTCATGGGCTCACACGCGTCATTAACATTGTCACAGGGAGAGACAGTCCGCCTGGTCGCAATGTTAAGCAGGACAATACATGCAAGTATGATGTTACATTTTCCCGGTGGTTCCACAAAACATGCAAACAGTCTTGTCTACCTGTTGTTGTTCTCCACATGGCGGCAGCGCACATTGATCTACATGCTGGAAATCTGGATTTCGTGATCCTGAAAAATGGAATTTTGGAATCCTATTTACCCAATCCTATTTTTGCTTTAAACAACCGGGGTAAAAGTAAGCCGGATTACGTAATCTGCCATCTTAGAAAAATTGATTACCAAATCCGGATAGCTTTTATCCGAATTAAATTTTTTGAACAACCGGCCCCTTGTTACTGGTCATTTTCAAAATAATGAGTTCCTTATGGATGACTGAAACTGTCAAAATCAAAACTAAATACAGAAATATAAAAATGGCTTAATAAACAATTTGATGTACCGATAAATTATACAATAAAATGTAAAAAAAAAAAATTCTATTAAGAATCATATAAAACACGACACAAATGTATATTTCTTTTGTCATTTCCAGCTGTTTTAAATTAACTTTATGTTAATATCCCTGTGGACAGAAACCACTTTAAAATGTTTATGACATTGATCAAAAGAAAAGAAATTGCTTTTCATTCACAGCTATTAGCTTCACAAATGTGAAGTTTTGCTTTTGGAGAAGATCTGGGACACATAACCCCACAGAATGAGTTTTATGTTGTTTTTATTACAATGTTGGTTCTACTTACGATGCTAACATGCTCACAATGACAACCTGAACATACCGCTGCTTGAACAGTAAAAAATAGCTATTTTTAAAATCTCAATTTGGCCTGTTAGCGTGCAAGAATTTATTTAGCTGCAGTCTAGTAGCTTTGCAAGTATTTGATGCTAACACGTTAGCATGCAAACAGTAAACTTGAAGATGAATATGTAAACACGAATGCTAAACTGTATCATATTATTTTAATAGTGAGCAATTTCTTGCTGATTTACCTCAAATCACTTGAAATAATGAACACAGAGCTGCTAGTGTGGATGTAGACTCATAAAGCTTTTTCATCTTGCATCACAGGTCACTATCAGATTAATCACCAATTAAAAAAATAAGTTGCTGCACTGTGCAAGATATAAACTACAGCATCGGTGCTGAGCAGTTTGAGACTGGCCATTCAAAATCTGTTGTTCATATCAGTTCGCTGGTTTCTGCATCAGTGCATTTACTTTGCGTTTCATGACTCGCATCCCACTCACACTCATCACAGACTTACTGTCAGTAATGGGCTCCATGCAGAAGCCCAGCAGTGCATGCAGGAAGTCCACAATGTTATTGAGGGAGTCTTTGTTGACATAGTCGCGCATTGTTTGGCGAAACTGCACCTTGTCCAGCTTATACAGATTGGTCAAGCAGTTCTGAGCCTGAAAGCAAAGAAACAATATTTATCTTTGAATTTGAACCATATGCTGCATAATAATGCAATGTATAAAAGCCTGTTTGCTTTGTTTTAGAGCTCAGCCAGGGAGGAATAATGTAACATTCCTTGCAGTATAAGGCATTCTCATTAGTGATCAAAGATTCTTCTAAGAAATTAATTTCTCCTATACTACTCAAACGCATCATAAATATTGTTAATTAGCACTGAAATAGAACTGCAGCCTCTCCAAAATTAAGTTCGGCTTCATGAAACTTTCATCACATTAAGGGAGCAACACAGTTACAAATTAATGGTGAATGAACATGTCCAACTCAGAAACAAAGCTCATTTGTGGAGATGCACAGAGGAGGTCAGATATGATGAGAGTCTGACCTGCATCCTGAGGCGATCTCCTGAAAGACCCCGGTGCCCCTCACCACATCCGTAGGCGCAGCCCAGAGACTTGACAATCTTTATCAGCATGGTCAGAGCCAGGCGGTGGGTACTACAACTGGAACCTTCTTCCTGTTCTCAGCAGACAGGACAGCACAAAACAAAGGTTTCATGTGGGTATAGTTGAGTTTCTTTAAAATTTAAAGGCATCAAATTCCACTGTGAATGCACCTTCTTGTCATTATCCTTGTTATTCTTTACATCATCCTTGCTTCCTTGCCCACTCCCTCCACCACTTCCTCCTCCTCCTCCTCCGCCCTCATCTCCCCCTCCACCTGCCCCTGCAATCGGCCCTCCTGGGTCTTTGCTTCGTGCCTCCTGGTTCTCCTTGTTATCGGCCTTCGACGGTTTCTTGCCCATGCCCGGTACCACGCCCAGCTGCAGCAGGCAGTCAATGATGTTGAGGGCCACGTCGCAGATCCTGGAACTGATGTCATGGCTGAGGACCGCATAAAGAGCCCGCAATACAGCCTGAACAACAAGAAGGGGAAAAAGCTGTGTTTCTTGTCCAACCAACAAAAAATACAAAAGTTAGATAATCACATTAACTCTAATATACAAGACAGGAAAAAAAAAACTCCTTACAGTAAGATCTAGCATGCCGTTTTTCAGTACAAAGTTATTGGTCCCTTCAATGTTCTCCCCCTCCTCCAGACAGGAGTAGTTGATGCAAGAGTCAGTGAGGCTGCGTGGCAGGTTGGCACAGGCCAGCGGCTCCACGGGGATCTCAGGTACAACAACAGGGTTACAAAGTTTCTTCATGTGCTCGGTAAAGAAGTCAGCGTAACCCACATTAAATGATGCCACTGTGGTGTTGAATGCAGCCATGGTGATGGTTGAGATCTGAGATCGAACTACAGACAAAAGAAAGAGGACAATTTTTTTGTAAAACAATAATACAATTACAAGAAATAATGATAAAGTCCTCCAACAATGTCTCCAACAAGTTTTATTCAGTTCATTTTCTGTGTCTAATTAAGATTTATTTAGCTATTTATCCACTTCTGTTTCAGTTCAGATTTGGCATCGGTTCACTGGTATGTTTCATTTTGTAATGTTTTGGGATTTATTCTAAAGTCAGTGCTGTTATTTATGTGTATAGTTGTATTGTCACAATATTGCTATTACACAATCCTGTCCTATTTTGGAGCTGCTCAGCAGGCCTCTAAGGAACCAGATGCATCTGTCCTACCTTTATTGGAGCTGATGGAAAATAAGATAAGCAGCGTGTGTCAGTACAAGCCAACTTTTCTGCTTTTATGGTCTACTTTACTGACACCAAAAACACAAGAGACATTCTCTGATATTATCAACTCCGTTTTGATGGTTAGTCAGTACACTAAAGAGCAAATCTCTTCATGTTTAAGAGACTTTTTTTCGTTTATTACACTTTTGTCTGTCATAAGTTATTTTTAGCAAATTATGATCCTGAGATCAACTTAACTAACATACTCTGGACCACATTCCCGCCCTCTCCTTACCCTCTTTGACCGTATTATCACTGTGGCTATTGGAGTGGTCCGGCATATCTCGGAGCAGAGAGTGGTGGGAGTGAGAGTGTTTGGCACTCAGGCTGTCTGCATCTGCAGCTGTGTCTGTGCTGCCTCTGCGTGTGAATTTGCCTGGAAAATAGTGCACCAGAAAAAATTAGGGGGAAAAAAAGGACAAAGATTTGACACAAACACACAAATGCAAACTCTCTTTGTAGAAAAACCTGGACATCATATGCTGTTATGGAAATAAATAGATGAACTGTAAACTACAGACTCTACAGTGTTCAAGGTTTGACTACAGGTGAAAATGGATAAAAGGTCTCATATGTCTATACACTGTAAGTGACTGCTCAAAAAAAAGAGCTAGTATGAAGCAGCAGGGCCCACCAGATATTTACCACGATGTTGAAAAAGACCAGAGGATTCATGGAAATAAAGGTTTAAAACTTAGATAAACTGTAGATAAATAATAATAATAATAATAACAATAAAAACTGTTCCTAAAGCTTATTTTAATCACACGTCCCAGTTAGACCTAATCAGAAATACCAATGCTAATGAACTGACCTAATTCACTAGCTGACAGTGAAATCCACACACTGAAGCTTACTTAAGGGTGAGCAAGTGATTCTAATTATAAACTGCACCCTGCCTACCCATAATGGTGGCCTGCCAGCCCCCACGGTCTACAACCCGTCGGTCATCACCCAGGCCTGAGAAGCTTCCAAAAGAGAAGGTGCTGCGGGTGGGTGAGACATCTAGGTGGTCCTCATGCAGCAGGAAAGGTACTCCCATGCGACGCTGACGCTTCTTTCCTGTGTAATGGAAAGGAATGGAGCCCTTTCTCTCCCGGTCCTCTCGGCGGTTCTTAAACTGCAAGAGAATCAGCCTTTTTTTTGTTCTGATCTAATCTGATGATAATGCAATACATTTAGTGGCCATCTGGATGCAATTCTCTGACCTTCTTGAAGATATTCATGCCCAGGTCAGAGGACAGGTCAGGGACTGCCTGTCGACGTAGGCTTGTCAGAGACACCTTTGCAAATGTCTCTGTGCTCAGAGATTTTTCCTCCTCGTTGCACTTCATGCTCATATCCTGCAAAACAGAAAAGGACATGATTAATGCAGCCCCCAGAGCAGAAAGAACATCTTAAAGACAGCATAATGGTTTCTTAATGACAGCTGATTTCCATTACCTGAGTCTTGTGAGTGTTGACCAGTGAGGGTGTTGCAGCCACCATGGAGCTGCTGCGTGGGCGTGGCAGAGGTGTGACCGGAGGCTCAGGGGTGCGTTCAGGCCTCTCCTCCAGGATCTGCCTCAGGCGCTGAAGGTAATACATCAGGGCCCAGTGCACACCCTCCTCTGTCCAGTTTGGCTGCAGGAGGCAGCGTAGCACCGCCACGTCAAAGTAAGTGGCATAACGCGCTCGCTGGGCCAGAGACACAGGCAGGCCAGAGGGGGCTGATGTCCTGGAAGAAGAAAAGGAGACGAGGGTTTGAGTCGTCTTAAACTCAGATTTAAGCTGTTACAAAGGTCTAGGGTAGGTTCACATGAAAAATATTGTAGCATGAAACTGTGGGGCAATCAAGTGTGAAGACGCTGAAAGAGCACAGATGATGTAAGTAGATTGATTTGACCGCACATTAGAGAGCTAAGTCCTTACTGTAGCCCATGCTTGCTAAGTTAGCTGCACGTAGGGCTGTCGCACTAGTAAAAATAAATAAATAAATAATTATAAGCAAGGGTTAACTTGAGCCCTGGCACAAAAGCCAGTGTTTAGGGCCCCACAGAACTGGTTCTTGGGTCTCCGAGGGCCCCAACCAGTGTTAATTGCCGTTTTTTTATGACATTGTATACTAATGTTATCTTTGCCTCTGAGGCCACATCATTTGCTTTAAACCAATAAATATTTCTAATGATTTTTGTTTCTAAATAATAACAAGGGCAATGAAAGTATTTTGTACTTCTTTATCTGTCAGAGCTCTGATTACATGTCAAGTAATAAGAGATCCTGCAGTGCTGTGCTAATTTACTGTTTTTTGTTTTTATTTTTTTGTTTCAACGGGTCAGAGACATCATCACAAATAGGACAGTAGATATATAGGCCTAACGTTATTGACAAAAAGCTTAAACTAGTAACTACATCAGATCTGTATAGAATTTCTTTGAGGCATTGAGTAAATGAACTCTCACACTTAGGAATGGGGCGGAAGAGATCTCAGCTAGGTAGATATATAAAATATGATGTAATTTTTGTAAACACGAAATCATCTCCTGATGAGAAAAACTTAATCTGAGACAAATTACAAGTTTTAACTTGGCCGAATTGTGACATCTGGTGGTTTTTATTACTTTAACATTATGTCTAAATTGTTCGGAAAGCTTGGAAAGACAAATACGCAGCATAGGCAGCTGGTCAGATGATGCTGTATGAATGCTGGGGGTGGGACAGTCAGATTCGAAGGTTGATTTGTGATGTCCATGAACTGAAAACTTTATCTGAAAAATGTTTATCACAAAAAATAAGTGATCCTTTTGTTTATTTTTAAATTTTTTAAACTTTTCCTATTCATTGTAGCAAACAGAAAGATGTCTGGCTGCTGTGTTATGCGGAACAAATTTGCTAATACTTATTTGCTAAGTATTATGGAATTTGAGTAATCTTGCTGGACCCGACCAGAGGGGACAGAAGAAAAACAAAAAACAAAAAAAAAAAAAAGACAAGAATTGTAAGAAGCCAAAAAGAAGTGAAAAAAAGGAAGTCGAGACAAAGATACAGTGGATAGAAGCAACGACCCTTCAATCGAACCCAACACCAAACAACCAACTGCTACACCTTCACAGAAACAAAACAAGAAATCCCCTACAGCTATTATATGTAAACTAAGCTGACAGTCATTTCAAGCTCCCAAATTGGGGTGAGACTATCTTCTAGAGTTATAGGGATGAGGAAGGTGTTGGGTAGCACTAACTTTCATGAGGATATTGTGCTTGTGTTTCTTTCTTTCTTTAATTTTTTTTTTTTTTTTTTTTTTGCTAGGTATGGGTTCGAGTATATATGACTATGTGTATGTGAGTGTGTGTATGTATGTGTATGTTTACATTTAACATGGTTGTATTATGTGTATATAAAATTAGGTCTACGTTTATTTGCCTACTAACATCAGGTTAGCTTCTAGACAGGCCTAAACCAGGAAGCTTATCATTGTTATTTATTATTTAAGGAGAAGGGGTGGGAGTTCACAAGTTATACTTCTTCTCACTCCCTTTCGAATAGGTATTTGTATGTCTTATATTTGTATGTTTGATTTTTCTTCTTCTTTTATTTTTTCGTTTAGTTTGTTTCTTACTTGTATTCAAAATAATCAGACAATTTTAAAATTTCATTCATTCATTCATTTTTTATCCTGCTTAGTCCAATTCGGGTCACGGAGAAGCTGAAGCCTATCCCAGAAATTAGCAGGCAAGAGGCAGGGTACACCATGGACAGGTCGCCAGTCCAACTTTCTTTTTGGAATAAAAATAACCCCTCCTTTACTGTGTTGAACATGGTTTCATTACCACAGTCTGGTAGAGCTGATTGATAGACACACAATTGCAAATATGGGTTAATATTGGCACAGTAAAAAACATGAAAACATATGGCTGTTAATCTACTTATATTAAAGGAAATATATTTATTTGTTTATTTTTAAAAGATTAAAACAATTTAAATAATCTCTCTCTATCTCTTTCTCTCTTATATTTTAAGATGGACTGAGAATACTGGGTGTCCCGGACAAAATCCAAAAACCCTCTCCGCTGACCAGGTTGGCAGTCTCTTCTCTATCTGCCTATCTCTGGTTGGCAGCATTACAAGACAAAGACATGCCGCAGGAAGAGAGATTACCTCACAGATGCAGAAGGTAAATCCATTGAATTTAAACATTTCTTGTTCTAATAATTGCTCAAATATTACTTGTTGTTTCTGTTAATTGTGTGTCAGTTAAGGGTAGTAATACATTTATTGTTTTTTGTATGTTATCATTTTTCTTTATTAATTGTTCCTTAGATGGAGAAGGATTCTCGCCTTTTCCACAGGTACCAGTACTGTCCCACCGACTGGCTTGTCTCCACAATCTTTAAACAGAATTCTATCACCAGGATTCGAGAACCGCTGCAAAATTGAGGATTGCAAATACCTGCAAAACTGCTTGAAATCTTAAGTTATTTTGCTCAACTAGTCTAAGAACAGCTGTACTGCCTTCATAGACCGAAAAATAAGCATACAGGTGGAGAGGGAAGTAACTGAGGATGGGACGTAACAGATTTTGATTAAATTTTGATTTAAAGGCATAGATAAGACAGATGCAGATACAAGTTTCTTTCAAGACCCTAAAATGATTTCTTTAAAGGCTGACAAATGCAACACAGGCTGGTTGTTTTATTTTACTTCTGTGCTTTCAGACCACTACTAACACAATATATCACTGCCTTTCCTGTTATATTAGCCTATCATCAACTCCTGCCACATTGCCTCATTAATAATGCATCAAAGAAGGATGGTAAACAAGGGTAGAGCCCCCCTTCAGCATCACTGGTGCAGCAGAGAAACAGGGAGCCTAAGCCTACGTGATTCCACTATAAATAAGTTAAAATGAAGGTCAGTGGTTGGTGTGCTGCAGATCGTATGGAGCACTGCAAACTGTGGAGAAACATATTGATGTCATAAGAAGGGGAGTGAGAGACAGTGGAAGGCATTTAATCTTGCCTTAGCTGTAATAAATGGAGCAGGAAGAGATGGTCGATATCTACATGAATCACTTTGAGAGCAGGGAGCAGAGGGAGGCTGTATCATGTTTCTGTCTCGCCAGCACACTCTCTTTCCCTTACACACACATGCACAGACACACTGCCTACTGCTGTTGTGTCAGGTTGCCAAGGAGACCAAGTGACGACAGCCACCCCAGGCCATCCAAGAGGCAGCAGCCCAGTCCCCCTACTCCATGCGGTAACAGAGATGCAGTAGCCAGTGGTTACCATGGGAACTGCTTCAGCATCAGCAGTGCTCTGAGAGGTGCGGATTGCGGCGCCGTGGGATGAGTAAGCTGCATTAATCGCCGGACCTGATGCCGGAAAGAATGTATCTGGTCGGTACTTTGCAGGAGTGTGTGCACGAGAAAGGATCAGATGCAAGCATAAACAGTGCTGGTAAATTGAAAACAAAAATATTTGTATTCAGGAGCTGTTTTAATTAGATTGGACTGCAATCTGCTGGTGTACTTCCACATGACTTTGTTGATCTTTACAACTTGAAATGTCTTCGTTTCAACACTCAATTCTGCCTTTAAATGTCAAAATTCTCTGTCTGGCTGTAAACCTTATTCATATTCAGTTTCCGCTCCTCTTCAATCCTGGAGTCTTCCTCAGAGAGCAGCTTAAAATTCCCATCATAAACGCAGAAAGAATGCAATTCCTTTGTCTTTGTTAAGTGTGTGCAGAAAAACAGTGGGGGTAAATCTCTCCCTTCCGGCATGTAGTACCATGTGATATGTGCATGAGGACAGAATAGGCATAAGGGAAGGGGTTTTGGGCTTATTTTGATTCTCAGTCAGTTGCTGCCTGTCAGAGGGATCACAGGAGGCGTCGAAGTGACTCCACTGGCTGTCAGAATCAGTTGAGATGAGCAACGGACAGCTTATGAGCCTCTCCATCTTTCCTTACATCACTCTCATTCTCTCAGCCCACTGGTTATGTGCTTCAGGATGAAGACAGATATGTCGTGGTACACTTAACACCCACATTGCATTTGCAAATGCTAAACTTCTGTTGAGTCATGGGATGAATGAGAACTATAAGATTTTTTTTTCCATTTATGGAAATTCTTTGTAGATAACATTTAAAAATCTTTTGCAGCCCAGCAAGCCAGTCAAACCTACATCATTGGTGCCAACCAGTTCACAAAAAGCACCTTTTGCCCAACAGTGAAAACTGAACAATGCCAGATCTGCTGTGGGCAGACCAAATCAAGCCAGGCCATGTTGTGCCAGACTAGGTCCATTGCCAGTGCAATGCATATGGCACATTACTTAAGCATAATTACCCTGGTTATGTGAGTAAACGTCAGAGAGGTCTGGTAATGTTCAAACAAGAAAAAGGTTTCTGCATGTGTGACTGAGCAAACAGAACAGCTTGAAGCAACATTTTACACAGGGAAGGCAAAGCTATTCATATATGCTAGTTCTCACAAGTGAGTGGAGCAAGCTGTGCTGTGCATTGTGTCTAACAGATGCCGCTAAGGGCTAAATGTTTCGCCATCAATAAGATGATGGCGCCAGTTCTGTGTCAACAAGAGTAACTATTTATTAGTAATTGATTTTTCCATTTTTTGTGATGACACTGGCATTCTAACACAAGTTACCTCATGTGACTTAATGAGTTTCTTTTGCAACTCTTTTGTATTATTAGGAAAAGCTTAGCTTCAACATAACCCACAAATATCAAATGTCATGTCTTTGCCTCTAAAGAGAAAATTTAATAACAGCACTCACTTTTTCTTTGAAGGGCCTTTGGCCGGCAGGGGTTGTTGGGAAGGGCCACCTTTATCCACTGAGTTACCACGACGACAGCTCTGCTCACCAGCTGTGGGGGAGGAGGAATCTGATTGGGCAGCTTCGCAAACCACCTGGAAGCCCTGTGAGTCAGAGATGGACAGATACCGTTGATGGGTAGATTAACAAGGCAGGCAGGCAGATGTTTCCTGATGAATTTAAGGCTCTGAGGTGGGAGTGAGGTTTCTGTCATGACCCTGGCTTTACCATGCTTCCGGATGACTGGTGCTAATGAATATTAGCAGGCAGCCCCAGGGGGAGAAATTAAATGGGGAGGGGAAGAAGCTGCAGACTCCTGCCAGAAAGAGTGCAATCAACATCTGACAAGATCTGAGCTTAAAAAAAAACAAACACTTGCTCACCGTGGGACCTGGGTTGCCAGATCCACAGGGGCTGTACTGGTTGTTGACTGGGGAGTTCCTCTTTGCTGTTGGGACAGGCAGCGCAGATTATATTAATCATGAGCAAATAAAAACAGATTAACTCTTTAAGGATTTGCAGAGGAGCAAGTAAGTTGTTTTTCCCACCTGTTACAATATTTCTGACAGGTTTGATGAGGGAAGTAAAGGCAGAGATGTCAGGCTGACGGTGCTCCCACATTGGCTGCCATATCACCAGACCACTGGCCAATCGGAAGGTCAGATCTGACTCCTAAATAAAAAGTGGTATATTTAGAATCCAGTCTTCTCATCTATTAAGTCATCATCCATTAAATGCAAGAACCATAAAACCCTATTTTTATCACTTGGATAGATTATCATGCTTATGTGACACAGTAATACATTTTACAGTTGGGAAAGCATCCAATCCTCTGAGCACTGTAACTTGACCATTTTATTGGTTTGTACACACAGATCAATAGATAGGGTGACCCTGTGTGAGAGTGATTTGATATGGGTGTGAGTACAAGTCAATGTTTAAAATTAAGCTAAATACATTCTATTAAAATCTCAATACACACTAATAATAAAGGTGGAGTAACCATGCCCAGTTAAGTGTCTTAGCATTGTGTTACTTAAATCAATACTGGGCCTGTACATATTTGTATAAATTGGTACAGACCTTAATGCGGTGAATGAGTGGAGCAAACAGGAACACAAACAGCTCTACTGTGGACATGCTCTTGTGGAACAGCTTGGTGCGAGCATGCTCTTCCTCCTCCAGCAGGGAGCTACTATGCTGGGGCCCTGATCCACCCAGAGCCGAGCCAGAACCGGAGCCAGGAGCTCCAGGGGAGGAGCCCTGGTTTCCCACAGGCTGGAGGAAGGCGCTACTGCTGCTGCCCCCGGACCACCCGTGGCCAAGGCTGGGCTCATAGTTGCACTCCTGGGCAGCATCAAGCAGCATCCAGTGAAGCGTGTGGAGCAGCTTGGTCTCTGCCACACCTAACTTATCCTGGTGGCCTGTTGGAGGTTAACAGTTCAAAGGTTAGTACTTATTGCCACTTAGTGGAAAGATAAATGGGTTGCGTGGACATCTATGGTCTGTCTCCATGGGTTATATATTGCCGGAGATTTATGGTACTTGAGCTAAACTATTAATAATTTCACACCGAGAGAAAATGGTACAATTGAAAATTTTTACTTATAAGTTATTTTTAAATTCCTGCATGCTTGGTTTGCTCAATGTACATTTGTTGGTCTGTGTAATTTCAATGTGCAAGTTACTGAAGCCAGTAAGTGGGTGGCTAAGACAAAGAGATCATGTAACAGCTTACGTCGAGTTGTGCATAAATAAAGATCTGCTTTTTCCTTTAACAGAGATTCCTAAATGTTTTTTATTATTATTATTATTATTATTATTATTATTATTATTATTATTATTATTATTATTATTATTATTATTATT
>JBAMHW010000027.1:7300040-7337448 GCA_037177495.1 Rhadinocentrus ornatus
TTTATATTTTCATAATCCTGAAGGAGTATTTGTCAATACGTCTAAAACATTGATTGGAAAATGTGCACAAACATCTACATGTTTTTTTAAATACGCTGACTGTACACAGGCAAGGAGAGGGGGTAGAGAGAGGAAGTTGGACCAGAGGAAGCACAGAAAAACACCGGAGGGGTAGCTGACATTGGGGGATTGAAAGGGAAGGAGGGAATAGGGGTTTCACAAAGGTGTGCAGAGAATATGCTAGAAGAGTTTCCTTATTACGTTTTTTAGAAAAAAAAAATCTACCATATGCTGCAGGTTATGGATGACTCCCATTCTTCACTTTTGCTTCCTGTAATGGTCAAAACAACCACATTGGATCAATCACATCACAGAGCCATGTGGCTGCTCTTTCAACTGGAATGTTTTTATATAAAGCTTCACACTTTATACATTTTCCTAACAAACTTTGGGCCCTTTACCCATTCAAATACATTGCAAAAAGGAAAAAAGTCACAGGGTGTTTTAGGATCGGACCTTAAATAGTCAATACTATAACGCACCCTGGCCGATTACACTCACACCAAAAAGTTTAAGACAGCTGCAAATAATTCTAATTCATTTGCCTTTTTTTCCCATGCCAACACAACAGCATTGTGTAGCCTCATAAAACTACAGCGCTAATATAAAAACAAACAAAAAAACAAAAACAGGCAGCCCGTTAGTTTCCGGGAAAAAAGAAAAATCTATTGGAAAGCTAGCTGTTTAGCGCTCAACTTGACATAGCTGCAATGGTCATCCACATGTAAATGCTAACAAGCCAAAGCAGCTACAGGAAACGTACAAAACCGTAACACTACAGTGACATTTATATAAAAGAAAACATAACAAGAAAACACAATTCATAACATTAAAATTCAACGTACCAACAAAGAGAAATTCATGTAACATTTTAGTAGACGTGCCCATTCATCAACCATTCTTTTGCAGCTCAGTTACGCGCCAAGTTTCCTTACATTAAATCTCTTGCACAATGGTATCGTTTAAGAAAAGCGTTGATTATTCAGTAGCTTGCATTCAGTACCATATAAATTCTAAAAAGACATTATGCATGAGTTTCCACCTCTATTTAAGTGGAATGTGGCGATGCTTTTTCACACATAAACACACAAAATTATCGTATAATCGTAAAACAATCTTAGACAATCACAGCCACTTAAGCCTTTCTTTAACAAAACCCAGAATTTTATGTTTGAGCAAAGGAATGGAAAATAAAAAGTGTCAGGGTTTCCCTTTTTTGTTAGAGCGAAAGATTTCAGTTTTTAAAATCCAACTGGAAGGATTGGATGAACAAGACAGTCAATCTACTACAACTGTAGGACCTGCAGGGTAACGTGTGTGTAGTAGGAGGGGTTTGTTTCCGTGAAGGGCCATGGGACAACACTGGATGCATATGAGTGAGTGACAGTGACGGCAAGAATAATTTGTGGTTTTCAAGGATGTCCGAAGCTCATAAGCCTTGCTTGGCCAGGGCAGCGGTGACATCCTGCGCCAGCGTGGAGAGCTGAGGCGACTCCATCATGTTGATGCTGCCGGCGGAGGACAGACGAGGGGAGGTGCCTCCTGCTTCGATGCCGGGGGAGTGGGTAACAATGATTTCTGCGCCGTGGTCCACGCGAGCTTTGGCCGTTTCCCGGAAGCTCAGCTTGTGACTCTCAATCTGATAAGTTGAGGGAGACAGACCAAGTTAAGGAAACAATCTGTGAAGTTTGAAATTAAAGATTATTCTGCACTTTTTTTTTGTTTCTTCTTATTACCATTACATTTCCCCCTCCAGGCATATGGGTGGCATTGTCCAGGGAGCCAACCTTGGCATGGGCCTTATCTTTGAAATCCACCTTCACGTTCTCAATCCGCACATTACCTCCCCCTGGGAATATTACAAGGAAGAGAAAGAAACTATAAAATATATGAGGCATTATTTGCCTCCACCTCTTCTCCAAGGCAACACTCAAGGCAACAAATCCCAGGCTGATCACTCCAGGGCATGGAAAGAAAATGCATAGCCCGAATGTTTGACATATAAAAACTGACATGACAGCCTATAAAAAAATGGACTGGATGAGGTTATTTTGACAGCAAATCAAGTATCAAATACATTTCCCAAATAATCTGTATCATTCTTCAAAATGACAAAGATAAAAATATTCTTCATTGAATATTTTAATTTTATTAGAAGACAAAACCCTGATATATTCCATTTACCGTTGGCAGCAATGATGGTTTCACATCTTGGAAATGATCCTCCAAGCTTAGATCACCTTTTGTTAAAGACTTTTTTTAGGCTCCAGTGACCTTTAATTGACAGTAGCTTGACAGTGAAGTGGGTCAGAGAGAGTGGGAAGTGACACGCAACAAAAAGCCCCTGACTGGGATTCAAACTTGCCCCTTCAAAGTTTCATTGAATTTTATAGGCAGAAACCAGTGTAGCCATTTTTTTAGGTCTTTCTAAGCTAGGGAAGTCTAGTTCCAGTCTTCAACAGTCTGCTTCCTGCTTCACACACCTGACTTAGATTAATGGATCATTAACAGGCTTGTGCAGAACTTGACAACAAGTTGTTAGGAAGATCCATTCAATTTGAATGAGGTGTGCTGAAACGGGAACATCTAAAACTTGCAGGATGATGGCCGTCTCAGACCGACATTGGACATCCCCACTCTAAAATCTATTTTTTATTATATGAATCCCATTTAATTATTTTGGTTAGTAAAAACAACTTAATTTTGTTGATTCAATTAACTTGAAATTGAAAGAATTGTAGAACCAACCTAAATGATTTGCTTCCATTTGTAACAATAGAGTTCGTCCAAGTTAAATTATTAAGTATGTTCAACTCAGCGGTTCCCAAAGTAGGGGGTGGGCCCAGAGTTATAACTGGGTTGGGCGTGGGGCATTGCTAAATTTAATTCTAACATAGTTGTTGCACTGCTAGCAAAACACGGACACATTTGTGAAAGTGCCAATGGGCAAATGATGATTAATCAGCAGCAGAGATTTCAACTAGCAAAAAAAAGCAGGAAAATATCATGTGGCATATCTTGCCCTGGGCTTAACCAGGTGATGATGATCAGTGGTGGGCACTGAAGATAGACCACAGTGTGTTGTATGTCTCAAAATATTAGCATCTAAAAGCATGAAGCCACTTGGGGACTTCTCATCTTGAACACAAAGAAAAGCCTGTTGATTACTTTAGAAGTAAACTATTCAACTGTTGTAAATAGCAAGATAGCGAGAGTTGTTTTACTAAAGCAGCATTCGTCTCATCAAAAGCTTCCTGGTTTAAAACACCTCACACAGAAAATGATAATTCCATTTGCCACTAACATGGCACAGTAAGATAACAGTAAGACCTATTCAAATAATTTAGTACCAAAGACTCATGGGAAATGCATATTCACCAGGAATTGAATCTTTTGTGATTGCTACCATTTAAAATTTGAGTTATACACTTCACTGCCTGTGTTATGTTCATTTTTAGACAATGTCGTTGGGATGTTTTGTTCTGTTTGAACGTTAAAGCTGACAGCACGATTGTGAAGGGCAGTTTGTGTTATTCCAGAAATAGAAATAAAACTTGAGACCGACATGTTTTGTTGGTGATTTGTCTCAGTACCCCCTGCTTCAGTAATAAAATTCCTTTTTTAAATTAACATAACAAGCAAAAGTGTGAAGTTAAAATACCTTATTTTTGTTCTGTATCAAATTGAATCTTTTAAGTGAACTTTCCATTAAACTGAGTCAGTGATTTAGATTCCTTATTTGAAAGAAACTATATGATTTGAGTTAGTCTGTCTTAAAACTGTTGAATTTAACCAATTTAATAATTAAACTTGTATAAACTTAATTTAATCACTTGTTACCAAGTGAAGCAATTCATTTAATTTATTTGTACTATTACTACAGTCAATTTATTGACTGTAGTAATAGTACAAATCCCTCACCTTCCTCGCTCACCTCCTGTCTATCTAAAATAAAAACCTGGTTCACTTCTAACTTCCAGAAACTCAATAGAAACAAAACAGAAATTCTTCTAATTGGAACAAAATCTCTCTTATCTTAACAGTTTCTCTGTGACCATTACCAACTCTATAGTCTCCCCTTCCCCCCAGGTAAAGAGTCTGGGTGTCATCCTCGACAGTACATTGCCATTTAAATCACACATCAATAACATTACCCGGTCTGCATATTTCCATCTACGGAGTATCAATCAACTCCGCCCCTCCCTCACCCCCCATGCTGCCGCTATCCTTGTTCACAGTCTTGTCACGTCCCGTATTAATTACTGCAACTCTCTCCATTTTAGCCTTCCTCATAAGACCCTCCATAAGCGTCAACTGGTTCAGAGTTCAGCTGCCAGGATCATCACTAAAACCCCCTCATATCACTATATCACATCCATCCTACAGCAACTTCACTGGTTCCCAGTTTTGCAACGTATCCAGTTCAAATTGCCCCTCCATACCTTTAAGGCCATTCATAACCCCACCCCTTCATATCTGTCTGATATCATCCATTTTGCTTCCCCATTTAACTCCCTTAGATCCTCCTCTTCCATACATCTGACTGTGCCCTGTGCTGTTACAGAATCCTGTTTCCCAGATCTATGGACACTGACATCCACCATAATCATATAAATACAG
Organism: Rhadinocentrus ornatus; assembly: GCA_037177495.1. Lineage (NCBI taxonomy): Eukaryota > Metazoa > Chordata > Actinopteri > Atheriniformes > Melanotaeniidae > Rhadinocentrus > Rhadinocentrus ornatus. The sequence continues at coordinate 7,304,721 of JBAMHW010000027.1, forward strand.
TTCTTTTCTCAGTTAATAATGGTCAATACATAAGGCTAATGACAGGTAGGACTCCAGACTTTTATGGTCACGTGTCTAAAGACCTGCAGCTGTGGCTGTGTAGTACCTGGTCTGTGGCGAATGTTGGACATGGAGCCACATTTGGAGGTAATGTGGCTTAAGTCGATCTTCTTAGTCTGGATGTGGACCTGCAGGTAGCAGCAAAGTGCATAAATTAACATTACGCTTACAAAAAATGCATACATGAATAAATGAAAATGCTGGAAATGGAGGTTTCTTAGAAGAAGAACTATGAAGTTGTAGACATGAAACAGATGACACAAATCAGCTGTGGTATGACATGACAACGATTTATGGCTTGAGGTAGAAGTGATCGACGATTCGTGCAGTTATCACTTCCCTGAAGAAAAGTTACCATGAAAGCAAGCAGTAGCAGTGCATACATCAACACAGAGTACAGGCACTATGGGACACTACAAGGAATAGGTGCTTCATTTAAACATCATCATCCATAAATGATGTGAATGAATGTAACAATGTTGAACCATGATTCTGTATGTTGTGCCTCAAAATCATTCCTAGCATAAATGCTTGCATAAATTTGCACAAAACACAGTTGATTAATCACTTCACAACTACATTTCAGAGACATGTTCACACGTAAATGTAGAGGTTTATCAGAATGGAAGAGATCAGAGAGAGAGGTTTTGGAATTCTTGCAAGTCTCTTACCTGTCCCCCGCCTGCTGTGTAGTTGACTTTGTCCAGGGAACCACACTTGGATTGAATGTGGCTAAAGTCCAGCTTAACACTTGGAATCATGACCTGAGGATGAAAGATTTACTTTTTTTTATCCTTCTATAAATAAAAAAAAAGGCTTCCCAAACTGGAGGTAAGATAACATGGCCAACATCATTCCTGCTTTCTAAGCAAAAATAATGCCTCTAAAGAGTCCAAATCTTGCATCTATTAGTAAGAAATCTGGAACAAAAACAAAACTTCAACATGCCTAGCAACCTGGAGTCTTGTATTTATGGAGTTTATGCTGGAATAAAAAGCTTTAATTATTCTGCTGAAGCTCATCATGAAGCACAAAACACCAGAGACAAATCGCTTGCATTTTAAAAGAGAAACCTCCTCTTTGACAGGGTGCTGTCCTGCAGGTTTTGGAAGTTTCCTGCAGCAGCACAAATAAATCAGACTGATGGATCAACAAGCTTGGGCAGCACTTGACAGCAGGCTGTTGAGTAGGGTTAATTTTGTTAACGAAAACTAAACAAAAATATTTTCGTCAATGCGCATTTTTCACCGGTGAAAAATTGGCTAGATGAGACTAAAACCCCCATTAATAAACAATTGCTGGGACTAAATAAGGATGCATTTTCCTGGTCTAAAGATAAGACGAAAATGTAGTTCACTAAATAAAGACTGGACTAAAGTCTATGGACATTTTAGTTCATGAACAAAGACAAGACGAAAATTACATTTTATTATTATTATATGATATGATTTAGTCAAATCCAGTCTCCTCCGCCTTCTCGGCTCTTTCGCTACACACACACACCCTTTCAAACCTGCAGTGGGCAGGTGCACAAACATGACAAGCAGGACGCGGATTTATGGAGAAAAGTTAAAAGTAAAACATTAATGGCCATGCCTTACACGGGGCCCGGGAGAAAGAGAACACGTGATATATGGACCCATTTTTGCTACATTGAAGTGGAGAAAAAAAACCCCACTTATGCTTGATTTAAGTTGAAGGGAAGGAATATGCGCACAAGGTTGCTGGAAAAAACACAACAAACCTGAAGAGACACGTCGCAGTTCACCACAAAGACATGTTAAGTTAACAAAAGGTTTGGTGGTGGTTGTTTATAACGTAACATTAAACCAACAGCTGTAATGATCCAACATTAACGCTAAACTGACCGCTAACTAATGCTAGCTAACTTACTAGCTTCGTAGCATGTAGCTATGTTTTTGATAGAATTGTGTGTGAAGTTGAATTTATGCTAACTTAGATACGTTATACTGGTCGGGCAACTATGTTTTCAGGTGGATTGCAAGTTTAATTCAAGCAAACATAAAAATGCCTGCAATTATTTCTGCATAAAATAGGATAGTTATGTTTTAGGTAAGAGTTTTAAATGGATTGTTCTACTATTAACTAACTACTATTACAACTATGTAATATACTACTAACAATGCTCAATATTATCTGCTGACAAAAAAAGTATCTGTGGACTAAAACTAGACAAAAAAATGATGTTTTCTTGGACTAAAAGACTAAAATGCTCGACTTATAGTCGACTAAAACTTGACTAAATAAAAACGGGATGAGGTTGACTAAATGTGATAAAAACTAACAAGTGCAATTGAAACTTGACTAAAACTGAGACTAAATTTTAAAATTGCTGATTAAAATTAACACTACTGCTGAGGAGTGTCTTTTTAATTTGAATCGATTATGTTGGAGCAGGGAGACATCTAAAACCTGCAGGACTACGACCCTTGAGGCCCGGAGCTGGACACCCCTGCTCCTCGATAAAGAAGTCGCACTCACGAAGTAAAACCTTCTTTTGCTTGACTGAAGCAAGCAGATGGCAGACAAACAGATGGACACATAAAAGTAGCATGGCAGAGTGCTAAAGCTGAAAAGCGAAAGAAGGAACACAGAGAAAGAACAGACAGAAAAGAAAAAAAGCGTACATACATTGCCTCCTTTGGGTGTGTGCTTCAGATTATCCTTGGAGCCGCACTTTGACTGAACATGACTGAAGTCCAGCTTCTCGCTTAAAATTTGAACCTAAAATAAAATTAAATCGTAAAGAAAGAAACAAAAACACTATATGTGCCTCAGTAAGATAAATTTGCATTGAGTGATTGAGTGTGTGTCCATAGATAGTTATATTTAATATGTATTTATACTTAGCTTGCTTTAATTATTTAAGCTCTTAAAATTTAAGTGAAACCAGAGGTGAAAACAGTCTCATTGGGTGTGTTAATGACACAGAAGTGACTCAAAAAGCACTGATTCAAACCCAAACAAGCATTTTGTAAATGACTAAACATGAAAACGGTAAAGGTTTTCCGAAAGCTTTTCCTCTGCCAAATCCAATGCGTTATTTTGCTTTTATTTATATAGTGTCTGCATAATATTTAACAAACCAGGTTAATGAATTCTTCCTCCATCAACCTCTATAAAATAACCCAATTAACGGGGATAAAATGTTGACTAACGCAACCAATGAGTGTTTCAGCCTTGTGCACCACATTTGTGTTGTGTGTAAAATAAAAATAATAGAAATGAAAAAAGGGTCTGCTTAGTTTAAAAAGCACAGGGAAGAGAAATACAGGGTTTGGGATGAGAGAAGGAGAGTTCAAGGAAAACTCACGGAAGCTTGATTGTCTTTATAATTTTTCTTTTTACCTCCAATTATGGAACAGTTAACCAGTAAAACAATTATTTGACTGCAAGTATTTTTATTAGTAATTATTTATTTTTTAAATCAAAATTCTTATAAGATATGTTGTTTTTGGTATATATATTTGAAGTATTTGCTGTTTTTATCCCCATATACATGAATTTTTCATGTAGGAATAAAGATTTTAGTATTTGCTGGAATTTTCTGAACAAAATTTATTTTGCTTAATTTGTCAAAAGATGTCCTTTTTTATTGTACTTAATAGTAAATTGGTCTAGTTTAGTCATTCATGCAATAATGCAAAACCAAAATTAAATATAAATGCATTTAATAAACAGCTACTTTTATTATCAGTCATTTATAGAAACCAAAAATATTTAAGTTGCACAAGAAATGGCAGGATCTTACCTGCAGTAGCTGGCTGGAAGCATTCAGATATATGACTGAAAAAATAAATTTGATAATCAACTGTTTTGTTAAATGATGGTTTGAGCTGCAAAAACTCATTATTATATTGTGGCTACAGATATAGAAACTATCCTCCAAAAGACATAATAATAAAATATTTCATATAGTGTAAATTTTAATTTTTTTAAGAATAATTTGTTTAACAGTAACAGAGGTTTGACATTCAGAGCTCAGAGCCTTCCACAAAGCCCAATGTGCCACCCCTCCCATCCTGCCAGCTTCATTTACAAAATTCTGCCATGAATCACTGGGATTAATGAAAAGTCACACCTCTCTAGGACTGTGGGAACGTTATAAGGGAGCGTTGCCTTGGTAATGTGATTATGACTCCACATGTTATTAATCATTCACACATCTGTTGCACCCCAAAGCTTTAAATGAAAGGTGGAGGATATTTTCTGTGGGATGACATTATGAGAAGAAGCTTAAGCTGTTCCTTTAAAAATAGCTTTATGACCAAACTGGCCATCTTACTCTTTCATGAAAGGCAGATTGTTTGAGGAAAATCCTAAAAGACACTTATTTTGTGTTCAATCTTTAATTTAAACGTGGCTTATTTTGTGTCCATGAAGCTTTCTTGGTAAGTACCTCAGCCTGTTGTATTATTAATATGCAGAGCTGGAGGGAAAATCCTGTGCAGTGATGACGAAAGCATCTCCCTGGGGTAAATATTTCTGCAATCCTTCTCAAAGCCAACAAAACAAATTGGGAGGATATTCTTAGTAGGATGGCAATTTTAAGTCTAATTACGTTTAGAAAGACACTTGTGGTGCAAAGGGGAGATATAAGTAATAAAAAAGAGAAAGATGGATGGCCAGTCAGGAAAAGAGGCCTGAGGCTGAAGATGATGGTTCATCCAGACTGATGGAGATGACAGTGGACAGGGCAGAGGACAGTCAAGAGGAAGCAGACACAATGACAGCTAAGCAGAGGTTTAGAGACAGGCCAGAGAGTGAGCATATGAGTGCTTTATGTAATTTCTACAGCTCACAAAGGTAAAAAGGAAGGCAGAAATTAAGGAAATGCAAGAGAAAGCCACTGTTTAAAGACTCTAATCATCTGCATAGAAGTACAGATACTCTACAAACATCTCTACAGATGTTTGAATTAAATTTTACTTTGTCCATTTTTATTTGTAGAGGTGAATATTTCTGTTGTAGAGCCAAAATAAATCAGTTTATTTTTCTAAATTTACTGAAACATTAATACTCTTCCATGAAGCAGAAATAATAATAAAAATGTAACATAAAGTTGTACTACACTGCCCCTGTGTGGCAGAATTTGGTAACGCTTTGAAATTGTTGGCATAAATCTATCTATGCCAATACTACCTCCTGCTTTATCAACCTTAAATAATTCTATTAAACCGTCTTGTTCCAGCACTGTTATGGTACCTGTCCTCCTTTTGGCTGATGCTTTAGGTTGGCAGTGGATCCAACCTTGGACTTTACATTCTTCAGGTCAGGCAGAGGCTGATTGAGAACCTTCAGCTGCCGCTGGGCGGAGGATGGTGACTTGGGCGGAGTTCTGATCACTGCCACCTTCTTCTCCTGGAGGATGCTGAAGGACTTAGGTGTATGGCTGCCAGGCGTGCGGGAGCCAGGGGTGCGGCAGGAGTAGCTTGGGGGTGTGCCGGGTGTGACGGCGGATGAGCCTGGGGTGGAGGTGCCGCTGCGGACTGATCGGGAACGGGCTGAGTCGGTGCCTTTTAAGGAGAAAATAAGGTTAGACTCAGAAGGAAAAAAGAGGATAAGAAATAGAAAGACAGAAAACCCTTCTCAGAGAGAAATGAAGGAAAAAAGTGCCTGCAACCATTCATGTAGTATATGATGATAATAACATGAAAGATAACACTAATGAAGATTAAATGCTGCACAATTTACGCCAGATTTACTCAGTTTAACTAAAATAAAACAAACCAGATCAAACAAGAATGTTAGCCATAAATGGTGAGAGTACACAAAGGCAGCTGCATTCACTTATCTACTGGCAGCTTGTTGCTAAGCTACCAGGAAAGAACCAACAGGCCCCAGGTAACGAATAAGAATGAATAAGAACACCACACCTGTTTTTATGGATCCCACCCTTTCCTCTGATAAAGTAGCTGCAGGTTTGATAGCAAAAGTTCAAATACATAAAACACCTTCTATCTGATTCAATTATGAAAGCTCCTTAGTTACAAGTAGGTATGAAGCAGATCCAATGGGATGGAAAATCAAAATATGTTGGAATGCTGTGTAAAATGCAAAAAATAAAAAATTGGAATGTGGTGATATTACAAATATCATAAACCAAAATTTAAATAATAAAATAAACTGAGACAATTTACTATTTAATTAAAAATTTAAGCTCATTTTAAATATAATAGCCACAGGTTTTCAACTATTAAAAGTTTTGGACTGCACATGTGCAAACCGGTCCAGCACCTGGATTTTTGTAACATAAAGCCATTCTATAGTTTTAGATGCAGCATGTGGTTTAGCACTGTCTCGCTGAAATATGTAAGACCTTCACTCAAAATGTAATCAGGATGAAAGTATATGTTCCTCTAAAACCTGCTTTTTAGCATTAACAAATCCTCCAGATGTGCAAGTTCATAGTTTCAGAAGCACTAATGCACACCCGTGACATCAGAGATGCAGGTTTTTGAGCTTTTTAAATGCAAATAACAAACCAAACGGTCCCTCTTCTCTTTAGTCCAGAGGCAAAATGTTCATGGTTTGCAGAAATGAGTTTTAAATTAAGATTTAGATTTTTAGACCAAAGAACAGTTTTCCACTTTTTCTCAGTTCATTTTTAAAGAGCTTTGCTTTAGAAAAGACAGCGACATTTCTGGATCATATTCAGATCTCTTTGCATAATGTAGCGTTGAACTGTGTTCACTGACAGTGATTTCTGAAAGTGTCACTAAGCCCATGTAGAGGACCACAATAGAATCATGATCATTTTCAAGGCATTGTTAGCTTGAGAGGCAGATTTTTTTTTTAAGTACCACATACTTTATTATTTTTTCTTGAAATCTCACACTTTTTGTTCTAATATTAATCAAATATGAGTTTCTGAGATTTCGAAATGCTTCCATTCTGTTTTTACTACATTTTACACACCAGCCCAACTTTTTAGAAAAGTCTATATTATTTATGGACATAAAACTTGCAGACACTCCTCAGTGTGGTTGAGGTAAATGAATGAATGCTAGTCCAGTAGCAGCCTAGATGATGTTGATGAGGAGGGAGCAATAGACCTACAGAGGAGCTACCAGGTGGTCTACCTGTCATACTAGGGGCTCTTCCAGACCTGCTGTCACCTCTGGACTCAGTTCGGAATGCTTTAAGGGTGGAAGGAAAATCAACAAGGAGTTTGAAGGAAAATGAGGGACAAAAACAACAGAGCAGGTGGTGGTAGGAGTTAAGATTTTAAATAAATTTTAAATGCGAGAGATTAAAGGCAAAATAGTGTGTGGAATCTCACAGGTTGGCCTGGTGGGGGTGCTGTTGTCATCTTGTTCAGCAGCAGGGATGTGGCGAGTCAGAGACTTGGCCGGCCTGGGGAGAGACGACCTCTTCTCAGGGCTCCGGTATGTTCTCTCCTGAATCAAAACACACACGGCAGGGTTGATATGCAAGCTCAGTTACATTAAGTGCAGCTACTGCTACCGCTCAATCCTTGTTTCCCTTTCATTTACCTTCCCTGCCCATTTGTTAGGCAGAGGGGGTGGGCGGGAACATGCAGAAGAGGGGCGGACCTCGTAGAGCTCCGCCTCCACAAGGGGACTTCGTTTAAGGCTACAGGCAGAGCTGGGCCGGGGGGGGTGGCGATCGGACACCCCACTGCGCTGCACTGCCATCTTTAACAATATGGCCCTCGTAGGGCTCTAGATGGTAGATGTGACATAAAGGTGGGACAGCATGCGGGAAAGATGGATGATGTATAGAGACAAATAGATGGAGAAATAAAAAGTGGAAATAGTTCATGAAGTTGTTAATAAAGTTTACTGCACAGAACTGTTAAAATGATATGACAAGACACATTAAGGAACAAAAGTATGCTATGAAATGAAATACAATATGACACCTGAAGCCATTATGGTGTCTCCGTGTGACATTACTGCACATCATAAGTGTGTTTTTTATCTTTTAAATGGCACAACATACAAATAACTGCCATGTGATGTCTATACTCACAGATTTTCTCTGACGAGACTGACAGGAAGACAGGGCATGCATGCAAAACAAAATGATTATACACAGATATGGAAAAAGAGAACAAGTACAGACACAGACATGCAAAATGAGGAAAGTATCAGGATTGTCATGCCAACAGGCCCCATGATTCAGAAAAGAAGGATGTCAAAAAAAATATACTGAAACGTCATTCTATGATGCTACTACATATTAAATTGTACATTATCTAAGAGAAAAGTATGGTGGCCGGGAGGTGCCAAACAATATTACATTAGGTGATACACTTTTACATTTTCACGATACAAATTTACATCCAGTGAAACACTTTTACAAGTTTACCGAAACACAATGACAAAGATAGGTGTTTCACCAAAATCTGTGATCCATTAGAATCTGTGACCACAGGGTACATAGTGTACATTTCTGTCCATGTACGTCTTTGAACACGTGCAAAGTGTTCAACACTTTTATTTAAAACACATTTCTAAAAACTATCGGAATGTGTGACTTTACTGTACCTGCAATATAATGAACTCAGACTTCAATAGAAGTGTTTTCAAGACTTTGCTCGTCTTCTAAGATGTACATGCGGAGGGCTCCTTCAGTCACAGATTCTGATGGGTCACAGATTTTGGTGAAACACCTATCTTTGTCATTGTGTTTCGGTAAACTTGTAAAAGTGTTTCACTGGATGTAAATTTGTATCGTGAAAATGTAAAAGTGTTTCACTAAATGAATTATTGTTTTGCACTTCCCGGCCACCGTAGATAATCCACAAATAAGAGCTGAGAACAACAATGTATGTTTTGGAAAGAAAAATGAAGGAAATTCACAAACAAAGAAACTTGTTCAAATCTGTTTAAAACAAAACCTAAGAGAATATAGCCTGCATTCAGTATAATGAAGTTTAATAAATTTATTTTTTATTACTTAGCTTCTTAAAAAGAGACACACTTGCATGTTTGTGTACTAAACATAAGCTCTAGTGTGGAATAGTTTGCAGTAAAAAGTAAATAAGAAAAGCTTGACCAAATCTTTTAGGTACACAGGGTGAGTATCAGAATTTATAGTTGCTGCTGTTATAATAAAAAAACAAAAAGAAAACAAAAAAAATGTACCCAGTAAAAACAAAACAAAACAAGGTGACCACTAGTCCTTGGTCCTGTTTTCGAACTAGTCTCTGTAAAAACAGAGAGGTTGAGCAAAGGTGAGGAATTTGGAACCATGTCTACATTTCAGATAGAATAATCTATAAGGAACATTAAGGAACAACTCAATCTGCTTTACACTGAATCTGTTATCCATTCACTCCACCATCACACTGTGGTGGTAAGTTACAATGACTGAAACAAGGAAGCCAGTTTGCACCTCTCCGGTCACCACAAAACGTTTATCTTCTTGCTAACATTGGAGACAAGGTGGGTGTAGTATCTTGCTCAGGGACACAGCGATGGATTCAAAACAAGGATTTGTACCACCAACCCTCCAATTATCAGATGACCCATTCTACTGCATGAGCTACTGCTGCCCCCAAGCTATTAAGGTAAAAAGAGTTAATTACAATTAAATTAAAAAGTTGAATACCAAAGCAATAACTTGTACCAACTTATACGCTCTCTCAATTGAAGATAATGGATTTTTATATTACCACATCACCCCAAAAACTGGAGTAAAAGTATTTTGTGCAAAAATAAGAAGCAGGAAAATATTACTACCCTTTGTGAGTGTGTGTGCACAGATGATAATACTTACAGTAGGCCTCTCTCTGGACTGCGGGGCCACACTTAGGGGTTGATGGTGTTCCATACCTGTGAGGCAAACAAACCCATGCTCAATGCTAAACAAGCTAAAACAGATGTTTACAAGTGTAACATACATGCTAAAATACATCCATGTAAAGAACAGACAGTTCAGAAGTAAAAACAATGAAGCAAACAGCGGTTCATTGTGCAGAAACAGCAGAGAAAATAAATACCTCTGGTACATGTTAAGCTTTTGTCACATTTCAGTCACTCTCACTTCACATTCATAGACATTTTTACACAATTTTACAGAACACACAACCGTCAATATGCAGCCATTTTCAGTAATGATGCACTAGTGGCATAGCAGCTTAGAAAAAAGAGTAATACCAGATCTCATATCATCACATATTAAAATTCAATAAACAATAAACTAAAGCGCAACTGAGCAGAAATAAACATGAATGTGAAGCCAAGCAGGAGTAAAAAACTCCTTTTGACAAATGAGAAATAAAGATGCAGCAGCTGAGGTAACAAAAATATGATTTTTTAATAATGGATCAGCAGCACATGATGTTTGCCAGCTACACTGCACCTGCTTGATTCCTCAATGAGCCATCAATAGAGAGAGCAAAATCATCAATGCATTTTACTATATTTATGCAGCTGTAGTCCAAAACCAATTTCTCTATGGAATAAGCAATCAGAAAGCTACTTTTTTTGGGTTTTAAATTTATTCCACAAACTCTCTCTATCCACGGCGCTGGTACCTGGTGACTAGTGTTCACCTGTGGCCTTGCGTCTAGCAAAGCCATGAAGCAGAGCAGGCCTAGGATGTCTGGCTGCCACTTTGGCTCCACTCTTTCGAGATGGAGAGCGACTTTGGAGGGCTGACACCTTATTCTGGTCAACCCTCCTCAGGTTGACTAGCAGAGAGGAGAGACAGGATTATACCAACATGCAAACCTCTGTTAAACACAGACAAACCTGGGCTTAATATTAAGTTTTGTAAGTGAAAATGCCGAGTCAGTTTAAACAGTCTCAATGCAAACATAAATTTCACAAGTAGTGTTTCTGGCTACACAAAACAATTGTTGAATACAGCGTGGGAACCTTTTTTCTTCTTTATCTCATCTCTTGGTGGATGGTGGATGGGTGTTTTGTGTGACACTTTACAATCTGTGGCGCCGGGGCGGACCCTTCCTCTGCCAGGGCCCCGTTTAGTTGGTCTGTCCACCACCACAGATGTACTGGTAAAACTCTGGGTCTGAGGAGGAGCTTCAATTTGCTCAGTCATAATACTTTTGTCATCATCTGTAGTGAGAGGGATCATAAGAGGACTAATTCTCCACACTTCTTGCTTGCTAGAAACTAGCTTAGAACAAAATACATTTTACAGACACAAGCTTTCTGGTGCTAGCTAGTTTTTGACATAAAAAATTAAGTTAAATATAAAATAGAGGCGTCTAAAAGTAATTGTACAAGTGATATACTTAAAAAATGTACAAGTTCTGGGTACCTTGTGAGTCCATCCAGCCACTGTCTGTGTCAAGTATGGACACATCCATGGTAGTTTCATCGTTAGCTGCCTCATCAATTGCCTCCTGACCGATCTCAACATCTTTTTCCAATCTCTCTTCCTCCATTTTTGTCTTCTCTTGTTCCTCAACTATTTCATCAGAACCAACTTCCTTTACTTCCTTCTTCATTGCTTGGTTTTTCTTTGACTCTTCATCCTCTGCTATCATTCTTTCCTCTTCTTTTTTAAACAATTCCAAGTCTTTATCTTCACTTCCCTCCTCTGTTTGCTGTGGTAAGTCATGGTCAGAGCATGGAGAGAGGTGCGAACTGTCTGTTGCAGGCTCCCCATCGTCACTGTTTATGGCACTATGACTCCATTCTTCAGCTCCAGACTTTGGATCATCCTCCAGCATCTCATCACCAACCATCAACCTCACCAGCTCTTTCTTTGGCTCTTCTCTAATTTCACCCTTTACTGCTTGATTTGTCTTGGGGCACAAAGAATCCTCCGCTGCCTCCATTATCTCTTGAGGCTCTTCAGCGATCTCAACATCATCCTCTTCCTCTGTTTCTTCTTCTATGTGTGCTTGAGGTATAACAATTATTGGAGAGGATTTTTGAGGCTTTGGTGAGCTTTCTGCCACAGTCAGTTCTTGTAACTGGATTTGGATATCTTTCTTATTGAAAGGATATTTGGTGCTTAGATGGTCGGCAGCATTTGAGGTCTCTTGCTTTTCTGTTCCTTCTAATCTTGCTGTTTTCTCACTTTGAATTTTTTCATCATATTTGTTTTCCTTGTTCTCCAGCAAAGGCTGGGAAGATGTCGAATGTATGGCCATATCAGGCTGATCACCTTCATTTTCTTCTGGATCTTTGTGCTCAGGCTGTGTCTTATCTTTGTCTAACTCTAGTTTGGCATCAGTCATCTCAGATCTTGAATATTTTTTTAGGTCGTCGGTATTGACTACCATTTCTGAGGGTGCATCAGCTGGAGACATAGGAGTGCTGGGAGTCAGGGGTGTCTTGTTTCCAGTCTCTGTGGGAGTGAAAGTAAAAGAAGTGTCTGGTGGGATGGGAGAAGCTTCCCTTGAGGGGTCCTTTTCAACATCTACCTCAGGGATTGCTTGGATCTTTAAGTCGCCAGGCAGGCCAGTCTCCAGACGAAATTCATTCAGTCGATCTTTTGAAGTTGTCTTTGGGATTCTTAAGCGATCCGGTTTTATTCCACTTGTCACAGCTTTTTCCAGAATCAAGGAAGTCTTCACTGGTGAACCTTTCTTTTCTAATGTTGTTTTCTGACATATTTCAGGAGCGATTTCTTTATGATCTTCTTTTTGGTTTTGTGCTTTTTCACCTTCCATGATGATGCCAAGGTTTACTTTCTCTTTAGCCTCTGTTAAAGGGAAACGCTTGTTTGAAGAGTCCCCAGGACTGGGTACATCAGCAGGAGAAGGCATGGGTGCTGAATACTCTCTAAAAACACAGTATCCGAGTTTCTCAAGCTGATGTTCCCCTCTAGAAGTTTCATCTGCCAAGGCAAGCCTGGCCAAAGAACTCCCCACCAGGGCTGATACATTGGCAGGCACTGACTTTCGTCTCATGTGGTCAAGTTCCCTCCTCTCTTGTGATGGCTGAGGCAGGACTCCAGCCAGGTCCAACATATCAGATAGGGTTCCTGATTGTTTCAAACTAGATGTTTGCGTGTCAGAAGGTGCTACTTTGCTTGTGGGTATTTCTTTAGGTGATGCAGTGGATGTTGGAGAAATGGAAACTGCTGGCGGACAACCGGCTCTCTGACTCTCCACAGATGGAGTTGAAGGAGAAACCTCAGATTCAAAGCTTCCACTGGCCAGACACAAGAAGGTCCTTGACACGTCTCCTGTCATCACTTGTCCAGCTGAAGACCTAACAATGGGGGAGAGACTTGTTTGTTCTGAAGTCTTTTTACAAGGTGATGTCCTGACTTTTTTCTCCTGTTCTTCCAGCTTTTGCTCATGGGCAATTTGATTTTCTCCACTCAAGGTTTTCTTTTCTGTTGTGCTGAGTTCATAATAGCTTTGTGTCGACACCTCTTCGTGGCCTTTAGAGAATGTCTCAAAGTAGGTTTTTGATCCCGAATCAGGCTCTTCGAGTGTATGTGATGTGGCTTTTACTGATGTTCCAGATTCTGGAGTTAATTTTACCGTTTCTTGCCTTTGGTCACCTTTCTGAATGCCACTGTTTTCATCTTCCTCACTTATTGCCTCAACCAGCTCAGCTTTTTGCTTGCTTTTGTTTAAATGACCTCCTGATTCACTTGGTGAGAGTATTCCCCCTTTGTCTTCTGCCTTTACATTTAATGGGTCCCCTTTCTGTAAAAGTTCTTCGTGCTCTTTTATGTTAGACTCCAAAAGCATGTGGCTCTCATCTTCTCCATCTTTTTTTTCTTCATTAGCTTGTCGAGTTGAAGATGTATCGGGGGGATTTTTCTCTTTCACAACGGGAAGGGCAGGTTCATTCCTGGCAAGCTCTTCTCTTTCAGGTTCTGCTTTGCCAGCAGCCACGTCAAGCAATGTCACAGGGTGTTCATCTTCTTTCATTGCAGACTCACAGGATGCCATACTGATGCTCTCCTCCGGGTGGGCTGCAAGTTTGAAGGATACTGTACATCTTTGGCCTTTGAGTCATATTAGTCAAAAGTTTTGCTTACAGCATCCACAAAAGCTAGCCCATACAGTCAAGCCGAGGCCTTCTGCACACAGATACGGTAGCTCTCCATCAAGCAAAACACACAGCACAGTGTATTTTGAGGCAGGCCACAACAGGGGGAGGGGAGGGGGTCACAGCATCTAAAATAGCGTGCAGAAGTGGAATGAAGGAATGAATTGCATGATGTTAAATGACAAGATATAATGGTATACCAGTAAACTGAATTCCTATTGCAATACATGAAGACTAACAAAAATGGACTACATGATGATAGAGAATTTATTTAATTTGATTTACTGATCTTAATCAGAGTTTCTATTCAAAGCATGAACATATTGTCGATGTGAATTAATTGTAGATGATGAGTTAAATTTATCAAGTGGTACAATCCTTATTATTATAACGATAAATGGCCAATGAGTAAAATTTACAGCACGAAGCGTGTTGTAAGGAACAATAGGAAAACATGATTGATTTTTGACTTGGAATGAAATCAAATCTACAGCAAAACACCCAAAACATACTCATGGCTGATTTGTAAGGCACCCACTCAGGTGGGTGTTCTTAAAAACAACTGCTTCACAAACAAAAATCCAGCAAAACCCATAAAAAATATACAGACAAATAATTCTGCCAACATTTACATCTACAATGAGAGTTAAGACAGTGATACTTGCATTTGCAATGTAGCTGGCATTGTGCAAAAATGATCAACTTTTACATAGTTGATCAGGCGTTTGTAGAAAGCAAATGGTATGTTTTGCATGAAAAGCACAGACCAAAATTTCACATAATTTTGCATGTGTCAACTTTAAATACTCAAGCACAAGCTTAAGGAATTCAGACCAACAAAGCGACAGGAAGGTTGGCAGCAAAGCTGGAGCTGCATCACAGTTTGTACATCAAGAGCAGAGACTTTTTGTATCCGTACAGAGCACAGAAGTACATGCTAAATAGGTAATGGGCAACACACTTACCAAAACATACTCTGATATCACATTACTCATACACATACACATACAGTGCCCTCACTCAAACTGTATTCAAAAGCACACACACCTTTTGATGATGGGCTGTGTACACCTTGATGACTTTCCCCATTTAGAGCCTCAGGTGTCTGGGCTAAGCCCATAGCCTGGGGCTCTCCTAAATATTCAGTCTTTTCTAAGGGCCTATCTCCTGGCTGCTCATATGCCACTTCCTCTTGATATATGCCAGGCTCCTCTAGAGCCTCCTCCTTATCCTGTGGTTGACTGACAACCTTTAATTTATCTTCTTTGAGTAAGTAAGGGAGACACATCGATAAGACATGGGTAACAACAAGACTGAGTTACATGGGATTACAAGACACTTTCAGCTCTAAAACAGATGCATAGGATGCAATCAATGCACCTTCCAGCCTAGTCGTTATGGACAACGTTGAACACGGTACAACAGTGGATTATTTCCCTATTTATAGTTCAAATCTTTAAACATATTCAAATGTTATTTGAAAGTTCAGTCCTCTGCTGACCATCTAGTTCCTGCTTATCTTGTATTTCCCTGCCATGAAATATGGAATAATTTTCTTTCATCATTTTGGAAAGTAACTGGTGATGTTATCCCTTCCTCAACAAGTTAAGACATAAACCACTGCCATCTGTAGCCTAAGATGGTGGAGATGAAGGACTTATAGTCTGATTATTTTCAAGACATTTGTCCTTGTGCCAGCAAACTGTCAGCACAAAACCATAACTATGGTGGCCAGGAAGTGCAAACCAAAATTACATCAAGTGAAACACACAGAAACCTCGTTTACATGTACAAAACAAAAGTGCAATGCCAAAACACTTTTACCAAGGTCAAAACAACTTTATATTTCAGAAAAATCAACTGTACAAAACAAGAAACACTTTTACAATCCTTGATGCAAACTTACATAAGCAACTGCAAAAACCTTTACAAAGTCCTGAATGCAACACTTTTACCAATGACATAGAAACTTTACATTGACTTGAAACAAATTTTTTAAAAGAATCTTTGGGATATTTTTACATCTTGCAAAAGACCCATCAGAGTTTGAACAGAGGGAGCGATAACATGCATTAGCATACTTCAATAAAAGTGATTTTAATGACTTAGCTCGCCTTCTAAGACATGCAGAGATTCTGATGGGTCGTATCTTTGTAATTGTGTTTCTGTACACTTGTAAAAGTGTTTTGCATCAATGTAAAGTTGCTTTGTTGCTGGTAAAATTGTTCCAGCAATGCATTCAGAACTTTGTAAAAGAGTTTTGCAGTTGCACATGTAAGTTTGCATCAAGGATTGTAAAACTGTTTCGCGTTTTGTACCTTTTTTATTCTGAAACATGAAATTGTTTTGCCCTTGGTAAATGTATTTCAGCATTGTACTTTTGTATGTAAAGGTAAACATGGTTTCTATGATGTAAATGAGCATTGCAACAATGTAAAAGTGTTTAACTCGATGTAATATTGCTTTGCACTTCCTGGCTATCTAACATTACCCATTTCTACTGCTCCAGTTTTGGACTTGCAGCAGTCACCGACAACAACAGGTGATAAAATTAAGCTACAGGCAAAAACTAGCAATAGCATAACATGTAGAGGACATTCATTTTCAGCACTTTTAAAGAGTATATTTTGAGGTTCGGATGGGTCACCTGCTTGCCCTCTTTTCACTCCAGCTATTCCATCTTTCAAATGTGCGACATATACAGCACATGAAAGGTTGCAACAATCAGGATGCTAGCTGAAACCCCACCAAAACACCCGGTGGTCCAGGCATTGTGATGCTATTTTGGAGGTCAAAAGCAATGACCACAAACTGAGCTTGACTAGACAGGCAGCTGATTAATATATCCGGCAGGATAGCAATCTGGCCTGGTGAGATGGTTAGCAGAGTCTGATCTTTCAAAATGAAAAATAACATAAGTAGAAACACCTAACCCATTTACAATGCAGTGAGACTACATGAATGTGAACTTTTGTGATTGCATGCCACATGAAAACTGAATGACAAAAAAAACAGGAATGATCTCTGTAAACAAAGAGCTGAAAGTCATTCTGTGATTTCCCCATGGAGAAAATCAATACACAGAATGAGCAAAAGAACAAGAGATGAGATGCTAAAAAGGCAAAGGAGACTTATGGAGTAAAGGGCTCCAGTGGCAGGTTGAAGGAATAGTGTTCAGTCCTTTAATTTACAGTTGACTTATGTGTGTAAATACTGAACTGATATTAATAAAGCTAATCAAACTGCGACCAGAACAGAATAGTGTGGCACATGCTGCAGACTCAAACAGGTGATTCATTGATCAGCGAACATGCAAAAAATAGAAAATCTTTAGAGGACCAGGAGAAAGAGGCTTGAGAAAGCCTCTTTAATTCTGGAAGGGTTTGGTGATGTGTGTTCTAGACAATTGTGCCACTCTCACCACCATTCACATCCCTGATGGTCTGAAACAGTTCTAAGTGAATGAATGTACCTTGTGCCACAGGCCCACTCTGCTCAGCGGATGGAGAGGGGGGAGGGGAGGGAGGCAAATTGGCCGAGTCATCCACTGTGAAAGCAGAGAAAAAGAGAAAGATACACCGGGAACACGACACATGGATGGGAGGAAGGACATGAGAAACAAATAATTGTTGACCTTGTCTTTGTTTGTGACCTCCCTTTGAATTTACCTGCAGAGCGAATCTTTTCATTTACTGAAGGTAGAGGCAAATAGAGCAATAACTCTTCTTGGCTGGTGCAGAAATTATAAAAAATAGCTTGTGACCATCCTTCTTAAATATAAAAGTAATAAAAATACACTTACAAGTATTACTTGGGCCTATCTAAATATCGCAATTCTAATATCTTGTTAACTACGATTTCAAAACCTCGAGACACTGTAAAACGTGGATAAAACCAGAATACAATAATTTGCAAATCTCTTTGTTTTTCCCCAACAGAATACAGAAACCAATGTTCAAACAAACAATTTTACAATGTCATATAAGATTTTAGCTCATCTTGAAAGGCAGTTCAACACATTTTAAAAAGGTGGGATGGAGGCAATAATGTAACGTTGAAAACACATGGTAGTAAAAGAAAAAACTGGAAGGACGTGGTATAATTAATTAGGTTAACTAGTAACAGGTCAGTAACATGACCGGAAATAAAAACAGCATCTGAGAGAGGACAAGTTTCTCAGTAGTCAAGACAAATCTATAAATTGTCTTCCCAATATTTCTTGACGTAGCATTGGGGGACTTTGAATATTCTATCACCTAAATGAATACAGACAACCGAAAAGCAATATTGGAAGCCTCTAATCCTGGGGGCCCTCCGGTGGCCCTGCACAAATAATTGGCAACATGCTCTATGATGTGCAAAAGCTAATTTAAAATGCACGGAGGCAAAGTGTAACCCTGTTCTGTGGTCGGACTAATCAAAATTTGAAATTCTTTTTAGAAACCATCTTGAATTGTATCTTTGAATCTTGAAAGCTAAATCTCAATCTGTACCTATTATAGAGGCATTGTTTCACAGTAGAATAGTCCAGGTGCTGGACTGGACCTGAACTTAAACCAACTAAAACAATTTTCTGTGTCATTAAACATAGAGTACAACAAAAAGAAACTAGGACTGCTGAGCAGATAGAATGAGACCAGACAAGAATGAGACAACCTTCCTCTCCAAAAGGTCAAGCAGCTGCTCTCCTTAATTCACAGATGTTTACAGACTATTGTTAAAAGAACACACTAGTTTCAACTTTTTTTGTGACGTACTGTTGCAATTAAATTCAAGATGAGCTCATATTTTTCCTAAAATACCTAAATGACACATTTTGGACACTTTTTTTTTGTTCTACTTTAAATAAAGTATTGGTTTATATGATTTACAAATCATTGCATTTTGTTTTACAGTTACGTTATATTTCCCCTGCATCCAAAATGAATAGGAACTGGGCTAATAAATAATAAATATATAGGGGTTAAATGTTGTTGTTTTTTATCTTAGATACTGTATTTGCATGAGTATATTTCCCAGTATTTGTACAACAAGCATGATTCTGAAAAGTAACCACTGTTAATGTACTAAAGCCATGAACACGTCTGGTCTACTTGCATAAAGCACTAAACTTTTAGGTGGTCTAGCCCATGAGAGAACTTTGTCTGCGTGGATCATTTGTGGACGTAGTGTTATTTGTTCAACTGCCTGAAGGGGATTAAATGCCCTCGCCAGGCATCGTGACGCCTATTACAACACACACAGCTGTAGACCCATTGGGCGGCATGTGTGGACAATTTAATAAATGTCACTTACACTACTCTGCATTCACATGTTTAAAAACACTTTTGCAAATATACCATGTACTTACCTGTCATTCCAGGGTGTGCAGCTGCCCCACCATGGTAACCATTCTCCCTGTAGGCAGAGCTGTAGGCGGAGTAGCCGTTTTCGCTGTTCTCCTGGCCGTTGGAGGCCCAGTGCTCCTCTGGCTGCCTGCCGTCTGCCATACCTGCCTGCTGGGAAACTGGGGAGGGGACGGGTTGCCTGGTAGATATTAGGGGGGGAAGATTAAGGGATATTTAAGAGATGAATCCAGAACAGGGAATTAGTTACACTGATTCAACCTGCATGGTAAAGTTTCATGAACCAGCCACCAGAGGGAGTCAGATGCCATGCTGTTTCCTCTAATGACTACGGGTCTTTGTCTCAGCATCCATGTGCTGCCACAGAAGGCAAAACATGACAAAATAACTGTATTTTATTGTTTATTTACTTTAACAGTGCAGATGTACATGATACACTTAATTTATTTCTTGAGTTAAAACTTAACAGCCCAACATCATATCAAAACACAGCATGAAAAGATACATCTAAATTTTAAAATGATGTGTAGTTCCCAAATATCTGATTTTTCCATTACTTATTCTATAGTCATTCAGCAGATGCTTTTCTTCAAAGCGACTTACATTTGAAGGTGGTTAAGCAGTAACGTTAAGGGTCTTGCCTAAGGACCCAGCTGCAAGGTGTTAGGATTTGAACTCGGGTCGAGTTCGTGGGAGACGGATGCCCTGCCAACGGCGCTACCTTCATAGTCCCTTAGCTCTGATAAGCAGGTTGTTACTATGGTAACAAGAACAGGTCTTTTGGGGGTCTAGCAGAAGGATCCGACATGCTTGCCCCCACAAAAAAAAGCTCATTAGCACAAGTGCAGGACATGACAGGAGTAGCTATTATTTCTAACTGCTCTCAATATAACAGCCCCTTTTCAGCTTTGTTCTAACAGACCAAAATACTTAAATCCTAACAAAACATTTACCCTCATAAACACACTGTTTTCCTCTTAAGAGCATACAAATGTTACTTTTTAAACAAGATTAGCAGGGGGCCATCTAATGCCCATAAGCTTAGCTAAAAGAATCACCTTCATCAAGCAGCTGCAGCTAATTTGATCTCAACGTCACCACTCCCAGCAGGAAAGCAAATAAGTTTGTTTCCTAAAATGTCAGTTCTATTTGTTTAATGTATACCTGGTCTGTTCCACCCTGTCCTGCAGTGCTGCATGGCAACAGGCTTGTAGCAGTTGTGGTAAATGTCTGCTGCAGTGTGAAGAACAGAAAAAAA
Source organism: Rhadinocentrus ornatus (assembly GCA_037177495.1). Classification (NCBI taxonomy): domain Eukaryota; kingdom Metazoa; phylum Chordata; class Actinopteri; order Atheriniformes; family Melanotaeniidae; genus Rhadinocentrus; species Rhadinocentrus ornatus. The sequence continues at coordinate 7,325,363 of JBAMHW010000027.1, forward strand.
AAGAGAAGCAGGAGGAGGAAGAGGACAAAGACCCAATGACACTTAAAGATACTGGGCCAGACTGTCTGAGAGAGACAATCTGAGCCCAGGGCTGAGTCACAAGCGAGTCTGGTCTCAGCTGTTGCTAAGGAAGAAAACCTGTGCATTGACAGGCCCCTGTTGCTGATGGTGGTTTTGGGACTGAGTTGACCTGCTTTCGGCTGCTGTTTTGACAATATCATGCCACTTTTCACAAAATGATGCCCTAATATTGGCAGCTGCTTGCATGGAGCTGTTGAGTCTTCTTCTTTTAGTTACAAAATGCAATGCACACCTTGCATTCCCAAGAGTAAGTACCTGAAATTATTTGTTGGATATCATGGTGACAGTGAAGAATCTATAATAAAAGCAGACTGCATTCGTTTATTACAAACTGATTTAATGAAATCTAAATGTAAATTCAGACTATTAGTTGTTTGCTTTTTTACTAAATTTGTCTTTTTTCTATTCATGTCAGGTTATTCTATTCAGTGGAATATAAGTAAATGTATATTTATTATCTTTGTTGTTATGCTGTACTATTGGTTTGAGCTCCATGGCCTTGACGATTACTAAAAGTTGATATAATTGACATTCACAGTAAAGAGTTACAACAAAAATCTTGTAAACTTTGACATAGTGGTGATCTACTTGAGTATAAGAGCACTTTATTTACACGTGTGGACAATCTTATCAGCTGAAATTTCACCCATTTGAAATCCTTTAGCTCTTTGAGCATTTAGCTAGTAGCATTATGCTAATCCATCCCTTTTCCCATTAATACCTAGTTAGCAAATAATGAAAACTTTATAGTCTATAAATTACTTTTAGCTAAATATATGAGTTGTAAATTACTTTCAATAACCAAATAAAGCATGTTATTAATTACTTGTAGTTAACTGAAAACTGTATGCTCTGTCAATTACTTTCATCTGATGATATAAACTGCTTTTATGTTGTTTATTTAAATGTACACTAACAGTTAGCCCTGTTCACATTCCCACTACTGTGCAAGAAATTTAAAATTTATTTTTATGTTTTAGCTTTTTCTAATCTGAACTGAATGTGTTCAAATTAATAAGTAAAAAAAATGATAGTTTGCCTTATCAAAGTCATGCTAGTGCAGATGTAGCTAGCCAAAAATGTCTAATGGCCCAAATCCAGATAATCAGGCTAGAATTTAGGTCACTGCTTAGAATCCAGATTTGATCAAAATGCAGCTAAATTAGCCAATTCTCAGCCAAAATTGGACCAAATTCACACATCAAAATCCAAGTTAAACCTGGTGGCTGCTGTTGGGCTGACACTTTATTTAGCTTAATTTAGGTGGTCTTTGGTGATATATCGCCTTCCTTTTAATGTTTAATTAATCAAATCAAATACAAGTTTTCTAACTTTGGAAATTCATGCCAAATAGTTTTTCTCTTTTTTCTCTAGGCACATTTGTTGACCCCGTCTAATGTGAACCAACACTGCCCTCTATTCCTCTTTAGTTGTTTATCAGTCTTGCCATGTTAGCAAGGATAAATTGTATAAAGTGTCAATCTTCACAAAAAAACACTAAAGCTGAAAGTTAAATGAGACTTATCCATTCAGTGAGGGATGTTATCGCAGTAATAATTCCTTAAAAGACCATTTGTAAAACAGTTAATGAAATGGGTCTGGCATTTGTTTTTTTTTAGATATTTGATGAAGTGGAATAATTGCTATCATGAGCTAGAAAAACATGTTTACTACCTGCATTTAGTCTTTGGTGACATTAAAGTGACCTAAACAAATTTTAACTCATGTTGCCCTTTACATTGAAGCTAAATAACCTCTGGACGTGATGCTTTTAAGCTATTTTCAGAGGCAAGAAGCCTGCTCAGCTTGAGGTGTCTTGTTAATGAAAGGGTTAAATCCACAACACTAGGAGTCAAAGAAACACTGTCAGGACTCATCATATCTCAGAACTGATGACTTAAATTGAACACGCCGCCATGTTTTCTTAAAAAACGAGTTAGTTAGGTGTTGCAGCAGGCTTGAGGTTCATGGGCCTTTATTTTTCATTTTGTCTCTCAAGATTGTCATCTCACAGTTACATGGCTGTACCTTCCACACCCGCAGTCCTCTTTTCCACCGACTATACCCCACTCGAGCCCTAATCCAATCTCACTTCGCTCCCTGTGTGCGCTTACACCCCCCACCCTCCACCCGCCAACCCCACCTCAATCTGGGTCAGCCATCATGCCTCCATTGAGCGCCAATCACATTGGCATGTCACCATTCATTTAGTAGAGGGGATCTCTGGCAGTCTGTCTCAGTAGGCCAACCTGGCCTTAATCTCATATGTGAGCAGCTGAGTGTGTGTGTCTGAGAACCTCTATGTCTGCAGATTGGATCAGTATAGTCTCTAATTTAGGGGATGATTTTCTACTCTCCAGTTTTTCATGGGAAGAGTCACCTTTAGCTACAAGAACTCTTGCGTTGTCATCTAAATTAACATTTTGTATATGTTTAAACTTTCCCACAATGTCATCCCAGTGAGCAAAACAAGAAAATCTTAATTTAACTAAAGGAACGTTTTCAGAAGATAAGCAAAAGTGTTCACATCCTTTGTTTGGATTCTAACATGAGCATTGGACCGTTGCTGAGACAAATCAAGCAACTAAGTGACATTATCCAGAATTTTTGGTGGCCTGACATACTCAGAAAAAGTTAGATTTATGTGAAATAAGAGGCTTGCTGAAATGCATTTCTATGCTGTGATTCTCTCACATCAGTCAATCTTGAGACAATACCAGTATTGGGCTTTGGAAAATAAAGATGCCATCACCCCAAAATATTAACAACTTAATCAAATGACAATGTGTACAAATATACTTTGCCTACTTTTTGTGTGTCCAAAAAATAAATGTGAACAATTTGGCATGCAATTTTGCATTGTTAAAACAAATACTAAGCTTCAAATGCTACGCAAAGCTACGCAAATACATATTTATAATATGACTTGGTGTGGAATAACTATATCTTTTAATTAGAGTAAGCTGTTGTTACAACACCATACTTCAATGACTTAACATTATGAAAACTGCTTCATAAAAGGCATCAAAAACCACCAGAGAGACTCCCTCAAGCTGTGTTTGCCAGATTATGTCTGATCTGGCTTTACTTCACTAATGTAATAGGATTTTGTGTTGTTAATCTCTACCTGTCGGTTCAATATTATCTTGATTTTAGTTTTTTTCTCTCCCTTTATTCTATTTTCCTGAGATAAACTAAAATGCAGATTATCCAAATATATATTCTATCCTTTTATACTATTATATATTGTTTATTTCCATAGTATATATTATTAATTGCAATTAATTTAATATATCACACTATTTAATATATTATATTAAAGCATTTTAATTACTTTAATTATTTGGTCAAATTTCTGATACGCTGTATTTTAATAGCTTAATGAGTCATGTTTCCCCAAAATGCATAAAATTTGACTAGCTAAAACATAGCAATTTTGCTCATTAGTAATAAATACATAATTTGCAAGAGGACCAGAAACTTTGATTGGCAGGAAACTTAAGTAAAAAGCGTCTGTTTAACGAAATGCATAAGGAAATATGTTTAAAACATTACATCTAAATGAAAGTTAAGTATGGGTATTGCTGTATGCTGCGTTGCAGTCCATCCCACCAAACTAGCTGTGAAGACAACAGTGGGAAGGTAAAAGTGTCTGTGACCTGTAACTAACCCTCTGTGGTGGCCTCCTCCTCCTGTGCAGTAGCAGATTAAGCTTTACTGACTCAGCAAGACATGTGAGGGAGTAAAAGCATAACGAGAGCTGCCAGTGAAGTTTGAATGAATGCATAAATGGTGAACCCCAAGCATGACGAGAAAGGCACGTGTGCAGAAGCATACATGAACAAGAGGCAGGAGACCAATTTTCACTCTGTACAGATTAAGTATTGTAATACCACGAGTATGGGAGCATGAAATTATCTCACATCTATGTCACAGTTAGTGACAGAGCTGCGGTGTTTCCTCTTATTACTCTGGAAGCTTCTACATACTGGCTGTTTAAAGTAGTTGTTTAAAGTTGTTTTTTATTAACACTGATGTATCTGCAGGCTTCAGGTTATTTATTATTATAATTTAATAATTTATTAAAATCAGTGAGAAACAGTTTTTCTATCAAACATTGAAATTAGTTTTGCTCTAATTTGTATTAATTTGGTTATTCTACCTTTATTTCTTTTTAATTCTGCTTTAATCGACATGTTTTTCAAATACCAGGTTCAACAGATCCATGTTGCTTTAATCAGGGGACAGAAAAGCAAATTTTAAAGATATAAAAAATATGGTATAGGCTAGTAAAAAAACAAACAAACACTTAAAAGTGTTGTAAAACTGCTATGAAATTAAGTTTAAATTGTTTTAAATGGTGAAAATGAATCCTTGTGAGGCCTCAGAAGAACAATTCGTGCCCAATCTTCCAATCTGAGAATTACTACACATTACACTAGGAGGAGAGAAAAAAAACAAACAAAAAAAACCCACTCCATTTTATTATATAGGAAGTTGTAATTCATGTCAGCGGCTCCTGATAGACATGTCACTAGCTGCTGTTTTTGATTTTTTACTGGAAGATTCAGCGTGATTAAAGGCATTATATTATTGACAGCGTTCTGAATATAATTTGACTTTGCAAACTGAGGTGTGTTCTCAGTGTTCTCTGCAGCTTAACACAAACAGACTCATGTCCATCTCTTTAATTTCAGTGTCCAACCCCATCAGACAAGTAGATGTTTCCTGGAATATACATCAGCCCCATCCGGTGCTGATGTCATTGTTCCCATGGTGATTTTGAGGCCCCCGGGTTGAAAGGGTTGGCTGTAGTCAGGAGAGGATGTTAGCTGCAGACCATGTTATGGAGCCAGAAATAGGTCACCAGATCCTGCAGGCATGGCCCCTCGAGGGTCCTTTCTAACTGCGCTGACACAAATGGGAGCCGAGCCATTTAAACCAGTCAATACTCAATAGCTGGTTGCATATCAAGCCATGTCATTTTACAGTTTTATGACGGTGTTGTGGCCGGAGATTAGGACTTGTTATATTAAAAAAAAAAGAGGAAAAAAAAGCATATTTGTGAGTGCCATCTACAATCAAGCATGCAAATAACACTTTTACCTATCCAGTTAAATTAACTTATCAATACACAGGAGGTTTTTCCTTCCTTCTGATTGGTTAAAAAAAAGTAGAAAAACATAAACACTCAAATCAGTGAAATTGAAAAACTGTTTTCAATATCCTTAATTCAGTATATCATTTTCTAAATATGTATTTACATCTAATTTAATGTGAATCAATCTATCATTATAAAGCATCCAAAATGCAGATAAGAATCATCATGGGAGTAAAAAAAGTTCCAACTCCAAAACATGCCTGATAATCCTCATAAGAAGCTCTGCATGGGATTTGATTTTCTTGATTTATTTATATATATATATATATATAAAAAAAATGACTATTAGGATAAGAAATAAAGCAATAGTGACATTTGCATCCTTTGTTGTTCACAACTTGAATGTGACAAAAAGCCATGTTGTGTACATCCAAACTTTCATACACCACCACACACAATTTGCTAAAGTTCACAGCATTTTTTCCAAATTTATTCATTCTGTGGCTGGCAGCAGATAAATATAGACTCTCGTAAACACAAAACCTCTTAGAAACAACATTTTTACCACTTGCTCTGTTATTAACTTCCTGTCATGCAACTCAAACATAGCCAGTTGAGGCTCAACTATGAAATGGGAGTTTTTGGCATTTAAAAATATCTTACATGACATCAGCTTAAACAATCACTTCCTCTTTCTTTCCACACGTTGCCAAGTACAATTCCCCTGCTATTATGCATCTATGAACAGCCAAGCTAATCATCTGGCTGAGTGAAGCCACTTAGATCTGACTCTAGAAGCCCTGTGAGTCATGGGAGAAGTAAGTGTGAAATGTCAGTGACAACCAAAGCGGCAACATCCGGCAGTAAAATGTGAAGCCTATGCGGAAGTGCAGAAAATGCAGTTCACCCATCATCCACTAGGGGCTGGCTCCAAAATAGAGTCAATCCCCATAGACTCCCATGCTAAAAAGACCAACTTCACAGCAGAAATAAACATGTTTAAAGCCTGGTACAAAAAAAGCTTTTTTTTTTATAACACGTCTGTTTGGATGTTATTTAATTATAAAATTCAGCATAATTAGGGCGTGTCCTTTTTATTGACAGGTATCCAATATCCATGGTAAGAAGGGAGAGTGTAGCACAACCACAATTTTCAGCCAGCCAACAGCGTGCCTTAGCTTTAGCCCGCCTAGCTCTGTTAGCCGGTAAGCAACCGTTAGCTTTGGTTTAGCTTGGTTAGCTCTAGGCTAGGAGTTTGATGGGTGTCAATCATCCACCTCCATCTTCCCAGTCCCCCTCTCAGCTCAACCTCTTTGCCCACTTTTGGATTTTCCGTGAATGACGACATGCGTGACGCTGCCAAAATGGAACATGGGAGCAGCCCAATGAGCTTCAATTCAGCTCTTCAGAAACCTACGCGTGACGTCACGGAGGCTCCGTCCATCTTTTATATACAGTCTATGGTGACAACAGTGCCGAGTATGCCACCTGCACAGAGGCCTGGCTTGTATGTTTTCGCATGTTATTTTAGCTGGGAAAGTTGCAATAAAAGCAGAAAACTGCAGCTGTGATACACCCTTCATAACGTTTACAAGGACTAAACATCATCATGGTCATGTGTAATCATACTGTAAGGACAGATTTACAGAGTAAATAACCTCTTAAATTGCTAAATTAGTAGAAAGAAAATATAACTTACAAGTTAATTTGATCAAACTTATTTGATATTTCTATTTAGTAATGTATAATTAGTTAAATATATTTATTATATTATATCTTTTAAAATATTTATTACAATTCTGTTGTTATCATTCATTCATAATTGTTTTTCAGAATGACAAATCAAATTTGTTTGAGGTCTGTCTGGGTCCCAGAAGCACACTGTAATGAGATCTTACAGCAAGATTAATCTTTCATTCAGTATTGCTCAATATTTAGTCATCAACCCGCTTACATCAACTGAATTAATGTCACTCTAATGTGATTCCATCAAACAATTATTTACAACTCTTCAAACAAACCCATTTATGAGATTATAAATCTATAAAATCTCATGTAATTAGTCTAGTTTTAATGCATCTCATGTGTGAAGAGGATCTTTAATTAAAGCTCCTTTAAATCCATGGGTATTGTTACTGGATGCCAGCATGTTAATATCAACATTTAATTCAATGCAACACTGAGTTGCCTTATTTTGGGTTTCGGTACAAATCCAGTGTGTTGTGTTAGCTTACCTGAGCTGAGGAGTTTTCTTCACTGATTGTTAAAACTGGCAATAGTGAAGTTGAAGCCTCTGCTCAGACCTGTATGAGGGGAAAAAAAAGCACCATCATAAACTTGATGACAAACAAGCTTAAGCACATTAAATGTACCCACATCTTCAAGGTGAAACCTCCAAATCCCGCCTAGCTAGCCTTGAATCAAATTAGGGTCTTTTTCACGCAGCTTTCATCTCAGCTTTGTGTTGGGCACAGCCTTGCCTGAGCCATGCATGCACGCATCAGCTTAGCGCTGCTACCTGGAGTCTGCCAGCAACATTAATCCAAACCTGTGTGGTTGTCTTTCTGTCTGAAGCTTCCGCTGATGGGCGGTGCACAGGGACAAAGCCAGAGACAATCTAATCCATTTGCAATGTGGTAAGTGCATGCACATGTTGATATTTTTCTCTTGCCTCATTGCATGTGTACTTATTTCTCATAATCTGTCAGTTAAGCAGAATTTCCTTGTAATGTCTTTTAATCTTTTAATTAATTTTATTACTTCACTGTAAGCAGAGATGTCTAGGACTAAAAAAATTCCCTTTGAAAGGATAAAATTTTACAGTATTTGGTCACGTTTTGAGAACCCTGAGAATCTGTGCATGCTAGCAACTTAAGAATCACTGAGTACATGGAGAAAATGCTCATGCTTTTACAAAAAAAACTTTACATACAAACCCATTTCCAAAAAAGTTGGGACACAGTGTAATGATGATTTGCAAATCTCATAAATCTAAAATTTATCCCATTAGAACATAAACAACACATCAGATTTTAGAACTAAACAATTGTTATTGTTTACGAGGTGCGTGGACACAACACACCTCTAAAAATTGGTTGTAACAGGGTGATGTTTACCATTGTGTAGCATTCCCTCTTCTTTTAACAACTGCCTTTAAGTATCTGGTAAGTGAGGAGACCAGATGCTGGAGTTTTAGAAGAGTCCCATTCTGGTCTGATGCAGGATTTTAGATGCTCAATAGTCCTGGGCCTTAATTTCTGGATTTTGTGTTTCAAATGTTTTCTATTAATGAAAGGTCTGGATGGATGCAGTATGTGCTTTAGCTTTTCGCTGCAGGCTTTTCAACTGTCTGCTGATACCAAGCTGGATGCTCCCTCTCGTCTTTACTGTGCAGGAAATGCAGTCTGTAGTTTAGAGAAAGAATTTTACATCTTGATTAATCTGACCACAGAACAGTTTTCCACTTTACTTCAGATGATTTTAAATGAGCTTTGGTTCAGAGAAGACGGTGATGTTTCTGGATCATGTTCACATGCAGTTTTTTCTTTGCATGATTGAGCTTTAACCTGCATTTGTGGATTTCAGGATGAACTGTGTTCACTGGAAGTGTTCCTGAGCCTATGCAGTGATTTCCAGTAGAAAATCACAACTGCTCTTAATGCAGTGCTACCTGAAGGCAAGAAGATCACCACCATTCAAATTTTGACCTTCAACCTTGTCCTTGAGAGATTCCTCCGCATTTTCTAAATCTTTTGACAATATTTGCAATGTAGATGGTGAATCTTCCAAGTTTTCACATTTTTAAGTTGAAGCATAATTTTATGAAATTGTTTCACAAGTTTTAGATGCAGTTTGTCACAGATTGGTGAACCTCTGTCCATCTTTACATCTGAGAGGCTTTGTCTCTGAAATAATCATTTTACTGACCTGTTGGCAGTTAACTAGCTGTCAAATGCTCCTCCAGTTGATTTTCATTTGTGCCAATTATTTTACCAGCCTTTTGTTTCCCAGTTCCAACTTTTTGAAGATGTGCTGCTGCCATTAAATTCATAGTGAGCTAACATTTTCTATGAAATGGTAAAATGTCTCACTTTTACATCTGACATGTTGTTTATGTTCTGGTGGGAAAAATATATTGGTTTTTGAAACTGGTAGATTATCACATTCTGTTATTATTTACATTTTAAACAGCATTCAAACTTTTGGGAACTGGCATTGTACGAATAAAAATCCTTTACAAACAGGAGAAAAAGAGGTTTTCAGAGTTTCCAAGGCAGCAACAGGGATAGTAATAATCCCAAAAATAAATCCAAGTATTTTTTTTTTCTTTTAAAAACATGTGATTACAAGTATCCTCTCTGTGCCAAATAGACAGACTCCTCTAGTGAGCGGTTTTCAAGATTTGTCAAATTCTAGGACTGGCCTGTTGGGGTTGAGCCAGCGGATGATGAGTTAAGTTTTAAGGCTGCCATGAAGAAAGACATATTTGCACTTTTATGCAGCTTTGGGACTGTAAAGGAGGCAGAACACTGAGCATCCTGTTAACATTAAAAGAGTTTAAAAGGACCATCGAAGGGGTACTGGTGCCAAAACAAGCATTTAGAAGGCAAGAAGGAGACATGGATGAAATAGGGAAAGACAAAGAGAGGAGAAGAGATTCCCCAAACAAGAAGGAAGCTGATTTATTAGAGAAACAAAAAGAAAAAAAAAAGAAAAGGGACCACCACTGAAAAAGAGGAAAAGAAAATCCACAGAGGAGGAAAACCAAACTTTTCCACTCCACCACTGAAGAATAATTTGGTTTGGTTTACAGCAACTGTAGCTCATGTTTCTGTTGGCAGCAGAAGATTATCTGATCATGTATTTCATATTACTTTATAGAAATTACATTTTCCAAAATAAACTGTAGAAATATTAAAATACAACAGAAGCAAAACAAAAAAAAAATTGCGATGTGTTGTAGTATTTAAATAAATACTAAATGTAATGATTTAAAAAAGATTAAATGCTTATTAAATAATTAAATCCTAAATAATTTTATTAATAACTTAAATTAAATACTTATTCAAAAAGGATACATGGACAACATATCAGACACAAAAACAAAAATTTCATTATTATTATAACTTAAATATATATACATAATATAATATATTTAAGGCATTTAGGTCCAGACTGTGGGTATTTAAGCATGTAAGTGTGTACTACTAAATATACTTTAAAGAATGTAGAAGTTTCACATGAAGAGGCAAAAATTGCAGATATAAATGGTCTGAGAAGCTTTTCTGTATATGAAATGTCAAATAAACATTTTTTCTTTCTTTTTTTACTGAGGTCCTTTCAAAGGACTTCATTGATTCTCTGAAGAAATGTTGGCAATAACAAAAGATGCATCATTTGTCATCTGTAACCTAAACATGCAAAATCAAGGGGAATTTGAATGTGAAGGTATGATTAACTAGCCTAACAGATCAAAGCCTAACAGATGAAATGGTTTAGTATGAGCTAAAGCATTTGTTTTAATTTCCGGCATTCTTTATTGAGGGTTTTCTTTAAATCTACATGCAGAGAGAAGACAAAAAACGATTTTTTTTTTTATTTATAAAAAGGGACTTGTTGATATTATAAAAGACAAGAAAGCAACTGCAAAAAAAAGTCATACAGGAAGTCATTTTTCTCCTGGGTTAGAGTCCAACAACCAATGGAAATGAGCTGTAGCGCAAAAAGAGAAGGATAAAGAAAGGCAAAGAAACGAGGAGATGTGTTGATTTACAGCCTGGACCAAAAAGATCAAGAACAGGACAGAAATATAAGTATCAGATTGAAAGCCACTCATTTTTAAAAGTCACAGTAAAGGCCTTCTCTGTCACAACAGCTGGTCGGTTTGAGATCAAGTTTCATCTCAACACAAGTCATCATTCTTTGCCCCCCTATCAAAATGAGCGTATTTTAATGTGATTATTGATAAATTCAAAAATAAGTACATGGAAAGATAACAGAATTTTTAACTAAAAAAATGCAAATTCTAGAAAACTATGTCTTTTTGGCTCCCTGTTATCTTTTCAAAGATCCAGAAATGGCAACCACATATACCTAAATTCCCACAGTCTGTCATCACATAAACTATCCGTGCTGCATCCTGTCTTATTGGCAAACTGACTATTTCCAGCTTTTGCAGGATGCAAAGCTGGAAATTTGACATTTCCACACTGTTACGAGTCATCCACGGACACCAATCCACCAGTATAGCTTTGAAATGGGTCAAAAACAGTGACTGCAGTGTTAAACAAATAATCATTTCCTCTAGAGTCCATGGGAGAGGCATTTTTTACCCAATTTCACATGCATGTTCCTCCCAGGGGATGAAGCCAAAACCAGTTAAACATAAGGCAAAAGGACGATGAAGGAAGAAATAGAGGTCAGACGCTGACCTAATCCACAGATTTGTTCTCTTCATCATAAATGAGGCAAACAGGAAATGAATCCAAATCTACCCACTGTGCTAAAAAGCCTGATAAACCTTCATTAAAATTATTCAAGATGTCAGATATTTCCAAAATTATCTGTCTTTGCTTGACTGACAGGGGCTATCTGCATACTCTTTTTGTAAAAAATATACCTTTTTTGACTAATTCTGAAGTTGAGATGTAAATATTTTCAGCTTGTAGAGTGCACCAAACATACATAGGTAAAGAAACTAATGCAAACACTATCAGTTAATGCAATTAAGCGCGTAACAAGTAAATCTTACTTTGGTGCAAAGAACTGTAGGAGAAGTCTGACCCATAAATGAGGAAAATAACATTCAAGCTCAGTTTGAGTTAGTTTCATTTCTAATGAGTTTAAGAGATTTGAAAAGTAATAAGGGAAACAGCGGTTGTTGTTTTAGTATCTTTGTTTATGA
>JBAMHW010000027.1:7337548-7353531 GCA_037177495.1 Rhadinocentrus ornatus
ATTTCTAATGAGTTTAAGAGATTTGAAAAGTAATAAGGGAAACAGCGGTTGTTGTTTTAGTATCTTTGTTTATGAATAGAATAGAAGGCTGGGCTCTCTCCGAGGGGGTGGGGGTGCGCAAGAGCCTTGAGGAAGAGAGGGAGATGCGCTTTCAAATCTATGTTTTAGTATGGACTAAAACAGCACTGCAAACAGTTCAGAAACTATTTAGAATGAAGGAATTTTTAAACACACAAAGTGGTTTCCAAAACTGCATGTTGCTAATGGATCTATTGTCTGACCCAGAGTGCAGTCGTGACTGGTTCTGGCCTTTATAGCAAACACTCTTCCATCTTCCCGGTACTGCGTACCGCCAGTGAATCTTTTAGTGGTACGCAGTACTGGACCGTCCCGGCTTACTTTCACCCCTGAGTATACTCCATGTGTTGCAAGCGTACAGCCTGAAGATCATCTACACAGTCTAAAGAAATCTAATAAAAACAGTCATTGTTAATATTAGAACTCCCAATTAGCGAAGGATGTAAGGCTAACGTCCCCCTTAACTCATCAACATCTCTTCAATTAGGTAAATTAGCACTGTTAATGGTTTCCTGGAGTGACCGCACCCCTCTTCAGATCTGACTTTCAGTTTAGGTCTCTGTTGTAGGCTTTTACTGAGGGGACTAAAGGAAATTATATTGGTTATGCAATATAATCAATGAAGAATGATTTCACATGGCAGCTGATCAATCAGAGTGATCAGCTGATATAACAGACACATTACCTTCAACTGATCCGTAAGGTCAAATAAAAGTTTCAGTAGAGTAAAAGCTCCAATGAGTTATAAACGTCTTGTTTTATTGTATATAGTCTAAAAGTGGGCTGCAGCACAAAACTGGGGGGGAAAAAACAACTTCTGAAAAGTTGTTTTAGCTTCATAGTAAAAAGTGTAGATTGTCATGTCCTTTACACATATACGTGCTTCTTTGCGTGCATTTTGTTCATACGACTACGTTCCGGCAAGAATATTAATGGCTGTTTTTTCTTCTGTAAACTCCGCTGGAAGTTCCGCTGCAGCTGCTACAGACACCGCTTTGAGCTGTTTGGGATTCTGATGCAGAACGAGAATCCAAAAATAGAACAGTACAAAATCTTGTGCGGTCAAAAAAGCACCTGTGGCCAAAACAGGTAGAATTTCCTCTAATCTTTGCATACAAAATAATAAAACTTAAAAATTTTAATGGGCTAAAGAGAAACACTCCAAAGCTAGAACAAAACAACGCATGCGCAGATAAAGGCTCAATTCGCATTGCAGGAATTTCACTTGGATGAAGAGAAGAGAAGATGGCTGAGGTTTCACTGCAAGGCAAAAGAGAAACAATTGTTTGGACTGATGAAGAAGTGGAGCTTCTTCTTCAAGTAACGTGTGACTACAAAGCAAAAAATACTTGAGGAACGGTGGATTGGGAATCTGCCCGTCATATCCTCTAGTGGTGCGGTTACCATGTCCTCACAGTACCACAGACGGTAGAGGTTTTATACCTATCCACCTTGGTACCTGATTTCAGACATGATCGGTTTCATGTAGGCTAATCCCTGGCGTTGTGGGGAAGAAAGGGTGGAATGCTAAAATACTTTTGCGGTTTTGCTGCAATTCGGCATCGTGGAGATGGCCCCTAAGTGAAGTGATCAATTGTGGTAGAGGAAGGGGGGACTGCAGGGGAAACTGAAAATCCTGGTAATTCTAGCGTTAATGATTCTCGAGGTGAGTGAAAACAGAGTCCATTTCACTTGATGCAGCAGCATAGAGAACCATTTACATCTTGACATAAAAGCTTTTTATTTGTTTTCTTCCTAATTGTTCTTGAAATAATGGTCAAGAACCCCACCCCCGACACAAAAATGGTTTGGCTACTGTTAAAATTTGATGTCATTTGATTGGAAGTTCACCAAGCTCAAAATGTCCCGTCAGCACAAGTCCGGTGCTCAGAAAAGGAAACTGAGATGAGACTGTTCACCACAGGTTATATGATCAAGAAGCTAATTATTACATGCAGAAATAAAACAAATTTTACCAGCCTCATGAAAAGATTAAATGGAATATCATTTATGTAACCAAGAAAATTTAGCTTTCTGTCATGTTTTCGACAAAGAGAAAGAGTCAAAGCTAACGCTAACCATAATCTTTTGCTGATCCTGGTAACGTATGTGTTTTTGGCATAAACTGAACAGAAAGTATATTAAAAACTGTAGCAACAAAATTGTGACATACCATCGCAGAAAGACATTAACTTTTTTAAATCACAAGCACCGCCCAACCAACTTCTTCAAGCAAACTTTGGCGCACTGTCTTAAATAGAAATTGCTCATTATATATACCCTTTCATGGCCTATATAATCAGTGATGTCACTACTGTATCCGGAGGCAAAAACAGAGGAAAGCGCGTAAAAAACACTAGAAACGAGCTCTCTCAAATATTAAAAATGTCGTCTTGTTGTGTGTTTGGGTGCCAGAATAAGAAGAACAACATTTCTGGCAGTAAATTAAAGTTTTTTAGGAAACCAGCTCAGAAAAAAAACGTAGACAATTATAGCTGAACGCAGTACGACAAAAGGACTGGACAGAGACGATAATCAACAATTTTCGTGTTTGCAATGCACAGTTTATATCACACATGGTGTCTCGATTAGGGACATGTAGATGTCTGGCCACTCCACCGTTGCCAGTCCCAAAAGATCTTCATGCCACTCCCGTAAGGAGTATGGATCATCCAGCCTGCTTCCATCTAATTTTCTAAAATAGCTGTCATGGTCCCGTAGAGTGTGTGTCTGTAGATATTCCGACAGTTCCAAGACTGAACCACTTGCTTGAAAACCCTCCATTTACTAAAATGCCAACAAAAATTGTTAGCTGCCACTTGTTAACATAGCTTCTAGCCTCCGCTTTGGCCTCCAAGCTAAGCCCTGCCCACTAAAAACGTCACAATGTTTGCAAACTTTAAAACATTCAGTTGTTTCCTTTAGACCAGGGTTGTCAATTCAGTCCTACAAGGTCTGCAATCCAGCAGGTTTTCCATGCATTCCTGCTTCAACACACCTGCATCAAATTGAATGGATCTAACAGCCAATCAAGTTCTGCAAAATGACTAATTAATTTGAGTCAGGTGTGTTGAAGCAGGGATACATAGAAAACCTGCTGGAATACGGACCTCGTAGGACTTAATTGAATAAACCTGCTATAGACCTTTAAGTTGTAAACGGGTGAGCAACCATATTGAGAAATTGGATGAAGGACTTATTGTTACTCAAGACTTACATTGTAATTAAAGTTACATGAGGACATTAAATAGGAGGTTGTATTTCACTGCATGAAAGCTTAGTTCCTGTTACCAGAACTATGACCTCCCACAACAACTGTTTAAGGTCAAACATCAATAGTTTAATTGTGTTCCTTAGCAATTAAACTATTCTTTAAATCACTGAAGTACTAGAAGGGATTTATTGGATGATGCTTACTTTTTAAAGCTTACACACAAAAATTTCAAGAAAATACAGAAAAATAAGCATTTAAAAGGGAGACAAATGCTAAGACTGATTTATGGTATTAATGTGACGCCTGAGACGGCTGTAATTTATCATGTCTGTGTTGGTGGTGTATTGAGACTCTACCTGGGGGTCCAGCCAGCAAACCATCCAGAGACCCTCCCTTTTAAGATGGCCATCAGACCCCATTTCCTCATCTATAATTCCCTCTCCCCGCACACAGGCGTGAACACACACATGCTCTCCCTCAGGCCAACACACATCTCAATACAACACAGAAGTATACATGGTTAATACATCAGACTCAAGACATCAATGATATTTCAAAAGCATGTATTTCTTTGGCATTTCCAGAATAGATTTTACACAGAGAATTATTTTGAAGTAAATTTCGAGGACAAAAATCCTTCAGTTTGCTTTGTAAATATTAAAAATAATAAAATGAAACCCAGATTCATATAGACACTCCTTTGCTTTTCTCCCTCATCATTAGTGTGTTGATAACCATTTCAAAGACGGAGCAAAGTGCTTCCGGATCCACATTATCTTTTAATCACAGACTTTGCTTGATGTGAGCCTGTGAGTAATTGTATCTGTGATTCATTTTGCCTTTTTTGTTCTCAACTCTACATGCAGGGCAGTCTGTTTGATCAGTGCAATCTAGTCACAGAGTAAAGAAGCAAATGTAAAACTACAAGAGCCAAACTGCCAGACAACAGGCTTATTAAAGAAAATGAGCATGTAAGGGAGCAGATGAGGACTAGTTAATACAAGAAACAAAAGGCTCAGTTATATCCGTTTCTAATATATCAGTCTTTATTGAAGGTAGAGACAGAAATAAAACATAGGTGCTGGAATTATATATCCTTCTCTTGTCTTGACCTTTAAAATTTAAACAAAGCTAGCACAACTCCATATTACAAGTTTCATAAGAGCAAGTGTGAATGGTTACAATTCTAAGTAGATGGTAAATGGTTTTGCATAATCTAAAATTGGTCACTATTTACACTCTATGTTTTTAAAAATCCCACATGAATTTAATGGGGCATTCCTTGGAAACCATGTTTGACATGGTTCGGTAGTAACTGCTGCATATTCACCTGGTAAACTTCCAAAAGACTTTTAGTGAACTATTAGTGTAACCCAGTCGGATCATTAGTACAAACTAGGTCAACTTTACACGGAAAAAACGCTTGTCTTACAACCTAAATAAATATTTCAAATAACTTGTTGGATTTCATCTAATGCAATCAAAATAAATTATTATTTATTATTAGTATTTCCTATGTTTAAGGATGTCTAAATAAAGTGTTTTTCATCATCATTATCATTTCATCATCAGTTAGATAGTTTTAGGTCTCTACTGAGACCTACGCATGTAACTTAATGGAAAGCAATCCAATGTGCATGTAAAGTTTCAATGAATTTTCATGAATCTAGTGATTTGCTTCAGCATATTTCCTGGGAATATGGGAAACCCCTGCCAGATATTAATGTATTTAAGTCACACATAGGGCAATAAATGAATTTCTTATTGTAGGTTCTTCTGCACAAGTTCCTATGAAAAAAATACTCAAACCTTCCACCAAGTTTCATGAAAGTTTTTGTGTAATCTTGTTGACAAACAGGCACTGAAAAAAAGAAACCACTAATGAAAGTGACTCATTTCCATCACCACAATCTGAGAGCAAATAAGCACCATTATAGCATAAATCATGAAGCCACAGTGTGAGAGGATTGGCCTTAGAAAGAATGAATGGACCTAAATAATGTGGAAACCTTAATAATTTCTCTAGTGTGTGCTTGTAAAGGAACTTCAATTGGAAAGAATGGGACATGAGCTTGGTATAATAGTTCCACTAAGTCCAACCTGACCTCAGGGTCAGGAGCAGCTACTCTGGAGAAGAATAATATCCTGTTTATGACAGCAAGCAATGAGAAATGTGGTTTGGATTTTGAGGCTTTCTAGTTTTTACAGTTAGTATATGTAATTAAAATAAACATATGAATCCAAAACAATCACTCTTTTTTGTAAATTATACTTCAAATAATACATTTTATTCCTGGTTTTTCAACATGCTGTGCAAATATCCACATCTTATTAGAAACTAATAGAGAGCAAAGCTCATGCAAATAGCAGTTATGCAAACTTGGGAGGACCAGGTGCTGCTTTTTGTGCCTCCAAGGCAACAGCTGCACTTTAAAGTTAGGACAGGTGGCAAAACTGGTCTATTACTAAGTGTTTTAGTGGCCTGAGAGGATAACATGCACATTCATCAATCAACATGTTAGCACAAGGCGGTCGAAAATGCTGCCAGAGGCCTTCCTTTTATAATCGGAGAATACTTTCACTGTCAGGAATGTAACGAAGGTAAAACATATCTTTAGAGGGTGGACGGCTGCTGTTAAATGTTTGGTGTATCTTGGCTAGCTTTTGAATTTAATTATATTTGCAGAGCGATAATGCAATTGAAAGGTGAAAATGAGAAAAATCATGTTACTTTAAATTTAAATTAATCTCTTTTCCATACTTAAATCAGGTCAATTTTTACTTTCTGTTTTCTTTCCCCTCGAGGTAATTTCCGTTATGCAGCATTATCACGGATTCTTTAACAAGGGTACACGCAGATGCATCCGCCTGCTAACTTTGCTGCAGTTTAACCCAAGATAACATGCTGCTGGGTTAATTCAGCCACATCTGTCTTCATGACTCACATTGTGGTCTAGTCAAAGCTGTGGCAACCCGCTAAACAGACAACAAGTATCACTCATCATCTAATACTTGTGGGTATTTTGTTATAATCCAGGGATTGCATTGTGTTCCTATTGTTTTTTTTTATTTAATTTTATTTTAACAGAAAAGATTGTATCTTAAAAACAAACATAAATATATTAAAAATGAGTTCCAAAGGCAACCAAATATCTTCAGTTTTATACTTCTTGTGACTGAAAACCAAAGGACAAAAAAGATGAAGTGAAGGAGGAAAACAATGTCTTTCTATTTCACACTTCTCGCCAACGCCTACATTTATTTCCAATACATTATACATGCATTGCTGACTAACAGCAATTGGAACCATGGGTGAAGCTGACTCCAAAAAAATGTCCCTCCCTCCCACCGCTCCTGCCGTGCCAGCATGGCAACAGTTGGTTAACCAATGGCAACAGCATCCTCAGATCCAAACAACGACCTCGCTTTGAGTGTTTGTTGTTCCTAAAACTGAATAAGGGATGCAGGAAGTAGGGGGGAGGAGGGAGCAAGGGATGATTGGGGGGAAGGCCTCTATTTGTGACCCCCAAAAAGGAGGACAGAGAAAGGGCGTGTTTGCCCCCTCCTACGCCATGGTTGTCATCCCAAGTTGTTTCCAGAAAAGAGACAGCTAGCCCGAGAGCTACCCAGCAACCATGCAGGCAGACAGAAACAGAGACAGACAGAGAGAAGGGGTGGAGGGGGAACACAGAGTCATGCCAGTGTCAACGTGCTGAACATTCTGGTGACTTTCTGGTGCATTGTCATAAATTAAAAGACCAAAAAGGAATGAGCAGTCTTGGTTTTCCCCTTTTTTTTTTTTTTGTTTAAATTTGAACAAAAAAATTCCCTTTGAAACAGTGGCTGCAGATAAAGGAAGACTATTTGAATGGCATCAAAAGGAAATTTTGAATTTGTAATAATTTATTCTGAGGAAGGAGGAAGGAAACCCTTGGCTCTCTTTAGCAGAAATAACTTGTGCGGGTTTTCATGTACTAACTCTCAAATTCTTCACATATGAGTGGGACTCAAATCTGGGCTTTGACTTGCCAATTCTACCACAGTTCATTTATGAACTGTGAACAATTCTGTGATTGAAAATCATTCGGTTTCACTTCCAGGGAATAACTTGCAGGAAAGATGTCCAACCCTGGAATCAGAAATGCAGCCCTAAAACATAATATTTCTTCCAAATTTCTTTTCATGATGAGATACCTTATTTCCACTTGGTTTCTGCTGTTACTGTGACCTAAAAGATCCATATTTTTTTGTATCCTTTAAAAAAAAGTAAAATTAAGTTTAATTCTATATTTTAATATAGACAATATATATTTACACATTTACCCTGTTTTAGCCACACTGCACTGGTTGCCTGCTCTTTTTAGGGTTCATTTTAAAATCCTTTTATTTGCATTTAAGTCTTTAAATGCCCCCCCATCCCTACCTCTCTGAGCTGCTTCATATATACTTCCCTTCCTGGTCCCTCCGGTTAGCAGATCAGCTGCTCCTGGAGGTGCCGAGGATGATCAGAGGGGACAGGGCCTTTTCTGTGGCGGGACTGGAGCTATGGAACTCTGCCACTGCAGGTCAGACAGGCTCCAGAACTGTCAAGGTTTAAATCCCTGCCTAAGACACACCTATTTTCATAGGCGTTTCACCCAGTATAAGTTTGCTTTTATTGCTTGTACTGTTTTTATTTAGTTTTTAATTTTTTGTTTTTATTTTACTGATTTTATTGTCTTGTCTTTAATATTTAATGTTTTATTGTTTTTAGTTATTTTATGTTCAGTGGTTGCTGTCATAAAGTGCTTTTTATAAAAAAAAAAGTTGGCTTGGCTATTTCTCCAATGACGCATTGTCCAATATAAGTATGTGCAAGTGTATCTGACTGCAGATGTGCAGAGCTATACGCTTCAATGCTTATTTCTTAAACTGGTCTACTTTTAGGTCAAATTTACTGTGGCAACCTAGTCATGCATATAAGAAGCTTCTAATAATTTTGATGAATTTGCATCCTGATTATGATTGTATGTTTTAAAGATGTGGTAAATTTAGGGATTTACTCACATTTTCATGGCAGTAATCTGTTTTTAATGAATACATCAAATTAACATTTGGCTGTTATTTACTTAATACAAGCTGGAAGTTTGGCCCATTTCGACCTTTTTCAGGCAATTCAAGCTCAAATACTTAGGATGACAGGAAGGAAGGAGAAAGAAATAAGCATATAAGACAGAGAAAGAAAGAGAAAAGAAGGGGCAGAAACAGTGGGAGAGACATGAGAGATCAGAACAGATTAAAGAAGGATCTTGCAGGGGGAGAAATAAACAGAGGAGGATGGATGAAAGAAAAAAGTAAAAACAAAAAGAATGGGTGAGGAAAGGCAAGAGGAAGCCAAAATTCTTATCAGTCCATCATCGCCTGCTCCAAAAGTCATGCTAACAAAAGCGTTCAGCAAACTTGTGACAACCAGCTCTGCTGAGACTGACAGGCAGCATAATGTGTCCCGCAGTTTTGCTTGGTTTGGTGTCACGCCCACGACGAAACCACCAATAATCTGTTGGCTATGAGTTACTAACCACCAACAGCCACATGCCATCACGGCCTTTACAATTAAACATATCACAAATCTTTCAAACTAATATAAAAAAAAAAAGACATTTAAAATATTTAAAGCAGTGACAATCTTGAAATGTTTATTTTTGTACACACAAGTGTTATAGTGGCACACTCCAAGTGCTGTCCCGGTTGGCAGAATAATCACCGATGTCTAGACGGAGAGCGTCACAAAGACTAAAGGTCACCAAAGCACAGAAACAGCCCCTGGCTTATCACTACATCAGCTCTTTCACTAGATTGTTTGAAAATGTCGGCAGCAAATATCTTAAGCAGTTAAAACCTCTGCCAACAAAGGAGATGTTGATACACAGAGAAATATTGATTAAAGATTATGCAAAGTCAAAAGAGAAGAAAGAAAATCCCTCTGAGAGTTATTAATTAGCCTGTTCTGGCCGCTAAATAAACATACTGCTATAAAAACTGATTAACCAATTTATGATTTATTTCTTCTCAGAGATTTTTCCAAAAATAAAGTGAGAGAAATGCTTGCATTTTTAATAAAACGTACAATTTACAGTAAAATCTCCTACCTGAGGTGTGGGTGCAGTTTTGTTGCCTGCAAAGAGGGAACAAGGGGGGCAGCAAGGCAGCGGCTTCTGCAGAAAGAGAGGAAGAAAGAAAGGGGGGGGGGGAATAGATGAGCCACGTACAGAGGAACGAATGGGAATCATAGGGGCAGCGCCACTCAAAGAGATGGTTGACGCTTTTTTGCCGGCAAGCACACTGCTGCAGCTTACACACTCCCCTCCTACAAACACACCAACCCAACCGGCACGCTGACTTGCATCCCCTTCACCAGCACACACACACACAGGCAGGGCTGCTGAAGCCAGTGTCTGCATTGCTTTGGGGAGGGGTGGGAATGGGGGTTGTTGGAGAAGGGAAGGCTCTGCCATGTCTGAGAAAAAGAAATGTGTGTTTGTTTGCTCGTCAGCCACATTAATTCATGTTTGAAAGGGATATGAAGCTTATCCAGCCTCGAGGGAATTGAAATCCATAATAAAATATCATCTCTTCCCAAGAGATTTCCAGAGAAGTATTCCATTCTCCTGTCTGTGCCGAACTCAGTCGCTCTTTTGCTTGAAGAAGCTGACATTATGAACGCTTGAAACATTCAGACATCACAGCGAATGTGGCATGAGTATCTGTAAGTGTGTGTGTAAAGGAGGGGTGCAGGGCTTGCCCCATGCTGAATAATTATTCTGTCCTGGTGCTCATTTGCAGGCATGGCCGAATGCTGCAGCAGCACTGAAACAAAGGCAAAGAGGAGGAATGAGGGTGAAAAAGAGGGTCTTACTGCAGAGGTTGGACTATCCAAGAAAAAAAAACATATAACCCAGAAGCAATGAAAGCCTTAAATTCCCTGCTCATTACACCAACCTCAAACCACATGAAATAAAATATATTTATAGTGCAGAGACTCACAATGGTCCCACTGTAGCTATCCATCACCTGCACCACCAGAGATGTCCAACTGAATAAATGCAGGCGTTAAAAATGCAGTAATGGAGCTTAAAAAATGAGGGAGTAAAAGTGTACAAAATCATTTTGATTTATAGAAAAAATGCATAATATCATTAGTTCCAATTTGACTTTTTTCTATACTAACAATGGTAAAGTAAGACAAAATACCTTCAAAGTTTTGACATTTTTAGTCACCAATCTTATGCTAATTGCTAAAAGCAGTCATGTCATCAGAAAAGAATTTCTTCTGATTTAAGGGCCATTTAATGCATTTCATATCCAATCTCACGAGGGTCCACAGCCCACTCTGTAAGGAACCTAAAATATGAGACCATGCAAAAAGTAATGCAGGACACCTTGCAGAATAGACCAGCTTGGGATATATTGTGTGGCTGTTAAATTTGCTGTATTAATGGCAGCTTTCATGAACTGCTGCAAATGCTTTAGCCAAAAAGCGCAAAGTCACAGGAGATGTGAGGTACTTGTAAAGATTCTGGCTGTAGTGGAAAGTGGATTGACACGATGAATCAGTGTTGTTCACAACCACTGACAAAAGATTGTGACCTTGCTGAGAAAGAGATTTTTGTAGCTCTGTATTTAATCTTTCCCCTAGCTTAAAGCTGCTTTCTGCTTGTGCTACCCAATATTAGAAAAAATAAATTCTATATACATCCCACAGTTCAGGAAGCCCATTGTGCCTCCAGCAATAAAATGTCTAAATAAATTAATTAATTTTAGGTAAGTATCATTATTTCGGTATGTAACTGTAAATAACAGCTAGCTTCACTAAAATCATTAGAAATCAGTGACTGGACGTTACCCAAGTTCTCTGCTAATTTGTGCTTTAGTTTAGCAGGCCATTGTTTTGGTTTCTAAGTCCACATCTTAATTGTGTTGCACTTTTGCTGTCTTAATGTTAGTTTTCTTAAAATTTAAAAATGAAAGCTATAGAGCTTTGACAACTTCCCGTGCAAGCATGAATGAAGCTAACAAAGAGTTAGCTTCCAGCTAGTAAACAAATTACAGACATTTTTTAAGAAGACAAGAAGACGGTGGAGATATAAAAAAACAACAACACAGCACTAAAATTAAAGTGTATTGAGTAGCTTTGCAGGAGCATAACTTAAAATTAATATAATTTACTATATGAATGATTACACAGGAATAACATTTTGCTAACACGTCCCAGAACACCCTCATAAGCTAATGCAACAATATCTCAGTGTTAGCTTATTTCACCTACTGACAAGTATAAATAAGCTAACACTGACATATTGTAGGTATTACATTGAAAAAGAAAATACTATTGCATGTTTTTGTAAACATGCAAACCAAAGAACAATTTCTGAAAGTAAGATACAGTGGGGCAAAAATTATTTAGTCAGCCACTAATTGTGAAAGTTCTCCCTCTTAAAAAGATGAGAGAGGCCTGTAATTTTCATTATAGGTGTACCTCAACTATGAGAAACAAAATGAGAAAAAAAAATCCATAAAATCACATTGTCTGATTTTAAAAGAATTTATTTGCAAATTATGGTGGAAAATAACTATTTGGTCAATAAATATCAGTTTATCTCAATACTTTGTTATATACCCTTTGTTGGCAATGACATAGGTCAAACGTTTTCTGTAAGTCTTCACAAGATTTTTTTACACACGTTTGCTGGTATTTTGGCCCATTCCTCCATGCAGATCTCCTCTAGAGCAGTGATGTTTTGGGGCTGTTGCTGGGCAACACAGACTTTCAATTCCCTCCAAAGATTTTCTATGGCGTTGAGATCTGGAGACTGGCTAAGCCACTCCAGGACCTTGAAATGCTTCTTACGAAGCCACTCCTTCGTTGCCCGGGCGGTGTGTTTGGGATTATTGTCATGCTGAAAGACCCAGCCATGTTTCATCTTCAAGGCCCTTGCTGATGGAAGGAGGTTTTCACTCAAAATCTCACGAAACATGGCCCCAATTATTCTTTCCTTTACATGGATCAGTCGTCCTGGTCCCAAAGCATGAGTTTCCACCCCCATGCTTCACAGTAGGTATGGTGTTCTTTGGATGCAACTCAGCATTCTTTCTCCTCCAAAAACGACAGGTTGGGTTTAAATGGAAGGTCCTCTTCTGGATCATCCAAATTCTCTCTGGCAAACTTCAGACGAGCCTGGACATGTACTGGCTTAAGCAGGGGGACAGGTCTGGCACTGCAGGATTTGAGTCCCTGGCGGCGTAGTGTGTTACTTATGGTAGCCTTTGTTACTTTGGTCCCAGCTCTCTGCAGGTCATTCACTAGGTTCCCCCTGTGTGGTTCTAGGATTTTTGCTCACCATTCTTGTGATCATTTTGCCCCCATGGGCTGAGATCTTACGTGGAGCCCCAGATGGAGGGAGATTATAAGTGGTCTTGTTGTCTTCCATTCTCTAATAATTGCTCCCACAGTTGATTTCTTCACACCAAGCTGCTTACCTATCCCAGCCTGGTGCAGGTCTACGATTTTCTTTCTGGTGTCCTTTGACAGCTCTTTGGTCTTGGCCAAAGTGGAGTTTGGAGTCTGACTGTTTGAGATTGTGGACAGGTGTCTTTTATACTGATAACAATTTCAAACATGTATTATTAATACAGGTAATGAGCGGAGGACAGAGGAGTCACTTAAAGAAGAAGTTTCAGGTCTGTGAGAGCCAGAAATCTTGCTTGTTTGTAAGTGACCAAATACTTATTTTCCACCATAATTTGCAAATAAATTCCTTACAAATCAGACAGTGATTTTCTGGATTTGTTGTCTAATTTTGTCTCTCATAGTTGAGGTATACCTATGATGAAAATTACAGGCCTCTCTCATCTTTTTAAGTGGGAGAACTTGCTCAATTGGTGGCTGACTTTTTTGCCCCATTGTAAGTTTTTGTTGCAAGTGTTAACATCACTATAAGACTGTTTAAAGCTATCTTAAAACAAACCAGAAGCCCAGATTGGCATGATGAGACTCCAGCACATGATTTCCAAACCTCAGAGAGACCATTGAGGTTGGTGTGAGACTGAATCATACCATTAGGTTCCCAAAACCACTTGAAAATTAAAGGGGAGGAAAGACAAGAGTAAGTTTGGGCTACTCATTCCATGTCCTCTATTAGCTTGTCTTGTTTTAAGGAGGCAGAAAGAGTCATCAGCATGGTACCATAATTAACCTGTCAATGTTGAGAACTGGATCAAGTTTAAAGAGAGCAAATAAGACATTTAAAATGGGAACCTAGTGGTATGATTCAATCAGACGAATAATCTTGATGTCAAATGAAATTCAGGTTTTTTTTGCTGCTTTTTGTATGTTTAAAAAGTGTAAACAACAGAGGGAAATACAAGAAAAAAGTATGTTGGCACTGAGAGGAGAAAGATGTACAGTAAGAATCAAAGCTCTGCCTTTTCAACGCCTTCACAGTGGCTTCTCGCCAAAGTCAGAGGCTACAGGACTGACTAGCATATAGCCATAAACGTCTAATCTCCCAGAAGGCAGATGCTGGTTGTGCTAACACCAATCTGCCAGAACAGAACTGTCAACAGAAACAATGGCAAGCTTGCACATGATTTTGTTCAGTAGGACATATGGACGGTGACAAACCTTTTTGAAGTGTAAACAGGCCTCATTGGTGCAGGAGTTCTCTGTGTTTTTAAGTATATTTGGTGCATGTTGTAAATGCATAGTTATAGCATAAAGTTTTATCTTCTAATCCAGAATTAAAAGGTAGATCAAGCTCATTGCTGTATTTGCTTGATAAATGACATGGATGCTCCCCAACTCAATATGATCAGGATTAATGGATCATCCTCTATGTAATATGCATGAACCCCTTCATCCAACTTGGATAAAAGATTTCAGAAAATCTTGTTGAGATGTTCCAAATCAACAACAAGAATAAAAAGAATATGTGAGGCTATGATTCTGCTTTCAACAAACACACAATAATATGAGCAAAAAAATAATAATTATTAAGACTAATAGACGTGTTTATTATTTGGCCTGAAAACACCTGCTGTTTTGGAAGCTGAACCACACATGCACACACACACACACGGAAGCCCAGTATTAGCCGTAATGCAGGCTGGCCTCTAAGCAAATCATTACAGTGTGAAGGACAACAAATTAAGCATCATCTGCCTCTGCTAAAGGATAAACAGGTGCTGACTAATGCTGGATTTTATGTACATCTAGACTATATCGTTATATCTGAAAAGCTGCCTGCTGAGCTGTCACAGAATCAGACCTCTTATGAAAGCATGACTCATGCTTTTTAAAAACAGCAGAATTAGCACAAGCTGGGTTTCACTGAACTGGCAAATTAATGAGAGGTGTCGCGAGGACAAAGAAATTGTGGGTTTAGTGGTTCATAAGTATTTACAGCTGTGATTTGCTATGTAGAAGCAGAGAGTAGTTTATATAGATTATGAATGATTAAAGTGAGTTGCTCTGGATAATAATATCAGTGTTGGTCAAAAGGTAATGACAAAGCACTTAAATGAGCTAAATGGTAAGCACAGCATCAAAACAGAATCAATAATTCCCAAAGAACTGTCATTCTGTAGGCTGAAAGATGATTCAGGTTAATAAATGAACATTGGGTTCAATAAAAGCTCTGAAATTTGTGCCACAGATCAATAAATTGCACCCAAAATAGGCAAAAATATCCAACTTTCAACCCTTTGTCATAATCAAAAGGTATAACTTTCTAAATGTTATGTAAAGCCCTTTTAACTAAACTGTACATGAAATGTGCTATATAAATAAACTTGCCTTTCCTAAATCCAACACTACCTATGATTCAAGTCAAAACATGGCATACAGCAAGCTTCACACTAATCCAACATACCATTTATCACACACTGAAGACATGATAAAGAAAAATAAATGCTGTGACATGTAACCTGAATAAATTCTTTTCATCAATAAACCTGGTGGGGTTTTGTCATTTGCATAGAAATAATTTAACACAATATTACTCCTTGTACTGCTATGGAGAAAAAAAACTAAATTAAATAAAATTTTAAAAAAATAATCAGATTAAACAGAGAATTTTGTGCTTAATAATAAATTACATCAAATGCATGGTAAAATAGATGAGGATGATGAAAAACAAAAAAAACCCTGCTATTTCTTTTTCGCTTTTGCCTAATTACTTGATTTAAAGGAGTTCAGCTTAGAAGATTTACTATCTTGTAGTTAGTGTCCAGATCCAAGAATGATTGCTTCCTTTGGCCCGAAATGAGAGAAAACAAATCTCCTTGTTTTGTTGTTTTGTTTGAAGCAAAGTAAATTGGTTTTAAGACCATGGAGATCTAACCACCCAGATTTACACTGATCTGTTGTCAGTTCAGAAGTTGACGGCGACTAATCTGTGTCAGTCAGTCCTACAATAGTCTGATATTTTCATCAGGTGTGGCTTGTCAACTTTAAATCAAATCAAATCAAGCTTGATTTATAAAGCACTTTTAATGCTGAAGGCAACAAAAAGTGCTTTACATGATAAAAAAAAAATTCAAGCATATTTCAATTTATGCATATTAGAAATACCACAACGCCAACAAAAAAACACACACATTTTGTAAAAGCGGGAGTGGAAGTCCTGTCTCCAAACTAAGTGCCGGTGTAAAAGCA
>JBAMHW010000027.1:7360481-7377269 GCA_037177495.1 Rhadinocentrus ornatus
TTGTATGGGGTGGACAGGTGTCTTTATGCAGCTATCAACCTCAAACAGGTGCTTCTAATTTAGGATAATAAGTGGAGGACAGGTGGACTATTTAAAGGCGGACTAACAGGTCTTTGAGGGTCAGAATTCTAGCTGATAGACAGGTGTTCAAATACTTATTTGCAGTTGTATCGTACAAATAAATTGTTACAAAATTATACATTGTGATTATAGGATTGGTTTTTTTTATTATGTCTCTTACAGTGGACATGCACCTACAATGAAAATGTCAGACCCCTCCATGTTTCTAAGTGGGAGAACTTACAAAATAGCAGGGTGTTCAAATACTTATTTTCCTCACTGTATGTCAGAAAAGGCATCAGATACACAACAAATATGTGAATCAGTTCAACATCTTCTGTACAGGATTGGTCAAGGCCCAGGTTAACAACCACCATTGGTACTGTTAACCGACAGGGTCTGGGTGGAAATCCGACTACTGTGTTTTAAAGGAGAGGAGGAAGATGCATATGTAGGCAGAGAAAGAAAAGGAAAGCTAAGAGTCTTTGAATGTTGGGGCTATGACAGGATAAGCTACAGATGTAGCTGGCATGAAGGAGAGGTGAAAGGTGGATATACTGTGTGTCCAGGGGACCAGGTGGAAAGGTAGCAAGGCTGGAAACTTAGAGGCAGGATTTAGAATTTAAGCTCTTCTATCACGCTGTTCAAAGTTCATCAAACTTGGAATTCACATTTTATATATAATAAAATTTATAAAACATAATCCTATTTTTATTTAAAAAAGGAAACAATAAGCCTTAAAGATAGTTTTGGTCATTTTATTAATCAAATAACCACATTTAAGAAACTGGATCAGCATTTTATGCTCAATGAATGGGCCACAACTGATTAGAAGAATTTTCTAAATTTTACTGCATCTAAATGATCATAGTTATTGTGACATGCACTATCCCCATATTAATGGAGTAATTTATTATTAATTGAAAAGAAAAGTGATGACCCAACTAGAGTGACAGAGTACCAGACAGACAGACTGAGTCAACATCAGTGCAGGTAAGTTCATCTGTCACATCGAGGCTCTGAGCAGCGCTGGTGTCGCTGCATCATCAGCATTCACAGAGCTGCCAGCTCTGCAGCAGACTGACGTTGTCTCCAATGTAACTGACTTAGTGTCACTTTGGCTTTACACAACCAGACTAAACACACACGCATATGCAAATGTACATGGAAAATGGAACCATGTGCATACAGAAAGATGCAGGACAGGCTCAACCGGATAGAGGTGTTGTTGTGTTTTCACTACTCAGGTGTGGACGTAGATTAAAGCGTCCTGAATCTCCAGCTCCGTGCCTTTGTGGTTCAGATCAGAACTGGTTCACATGTCTGTTGATGGGATGTCACCGAGTGCAGGAAATAGTTGGGTTTGAGTGCATCAGAGCTGCTGCTGATAAAATACATTCTGCTGAATTAGTGGTGAGAATATGGAAAGATAAAAGCTCAAAGGAGCAGGACTCTGAGTCTGGCATCTGAAGAGGTTTTTTTTTTTTTTTTTTTTTATTTCTCTGTTTGTATTAGCTCTAATCCCCCCAAAAAAATTAAAAAGGGGAAAAATGCACAACAGGTAAAGATAACTGGGGGTATATGTATTTATTATAGTTGTTGTCATGAAAATAAACTTTCCATCCACTATCATTAATTAGATTAGTTTGAAATCAAGTATGTAGAAAAAAAAATACTATTCCTCGTTATAGGCTTAGTTAAAGCTGTCTAACAATATACTTTTGTATTTGTATTTTTTGGTACATTTTAGAGGCTTTAGTTGTGTCCACACAAACATTGTGTGGAGAGCAAAAGATGCAGAAAACAATGACCAAAGGAGATTCCCATAACAGTGAACGTGGAACAGAAAGATTTTACCTATCAGTTAAAGTTTTTTCTTCTTCTGCTTCATTACTGTGGACTATAATGAAGACTGTGGCAGGTGATTTACATTTGACAGTTAGCTTCATTTACATGAAGGAATTATCACACATGGTAAACTACAGATAGACCAAGAGGAGAAGTAAGGATAAATGCAGAAGCAGGAAGACAACAGGGTAGTCCTGGAAGATGACATCCCTCAGGAAAAGACAGAGGAGGAAAAACATTTGCACAAAGGGTGAAACCTCATACAAAGCAGTGACATTATACACAAGGATCCTTCTTTGATAACCATTGTTGTTCATCCCTGGATACAATGTTTCACTGAATGGACAAGGAGCTCAGCTTCCCAACTCTTTTTATGCATTTAAGAATACACCATAGAGGATATACGTCAGGATAATCCCTTCTGAATACATGCTTCAACCATAAAGAGGAATTTCCTGCAAAAGCTGCCAAAATATGCTTAATTATGTCATCCTGAAGTTGCAAATTTAAGCACAATCCCACACACCAGTTGAGGTGCAACCACTCAGAAAATAAGTCTGAGAAGTGTTCCCACTCAAACGGGTGGGAGCCAAACTCCGGCGATTCTAAAGGTGCATGTAAATCACATCTGCTTCAACTGATCTGCTGGCAGTTCCAAACGGCCCACGATTGCAAGAAAGGCAGTGATTAACTAATCTGGCCAGAAGGCTCTTTGACTGACTGATGTGAGGGGTCATGCTGAAAAAGAAGTCCATTATGTGAGGGTCCATTGCGCCTATAAAATGTCGCTGTGTGGAGGAAAACAGGGGGAAAAGGGTACAGGCAGCCCCTACAGGCGCAGCAAGCTCGGGGGATTTTTCTCCCTTTACCCACAGACAGGATAGTATCACATACAGTCGAAAAGCAGATGGCATTAGATTAGAATCAGAATCAGAATCTGCTTTAAACAGCACCGATTATGCATGAGAGGTGTTGAATTACACTCTTCAGATTATGCGTCAGTTGGACATTTTTTTCTGATGTTCTGTTTACATCACAAAGCTGAGACAGTAAAACCCAAAGGTTTTGTTGCGTTCTGGCCTCTCGCTTACATGGTTACAGAGCTTTGGGTGGATTAAAACGCAAAGATTTGAAAACGGCCTCCAGAGTGAAATTTTCTTGCAGTGTCATTGCAAACTGTAACTGGAATCTTTTACATCACTGTTTCTGGTAGAACATTTATGCCGTCAGTGAGGACGCATGGCTTACATGCGCCAGATAACTAGCGGTTGGCACGCAACACTTCTGTTGTTGTGTTTTCTGGTCGTACGAGAATGAGGTGCACACCTGGGTGTGTCTTTGCAAAGTTTCACTGCTCACTAGGGACCTGGCATGCACACTACGTCAATTCTGATTCTATTTGCGTTTCCCCATACCGCTGTTGTATAAATGCTCTTTTTTTGCATTTTTTTTTTCTTTTCTAATACACGAAAGAGAAGGTTTTGCGGTTTGCCTGGAAACATTGTAGTGTAAACAGGGCCTGAATGCCCTGCAAAATGTACCAGGAGCAGGCCCAAGATAGCGATCAGGCTTAATGTGACTGTACACATGATAGATAACATCAGTCTACATACCATGTAGATCTGCTTTGAACTTCATGTCTGCAGTGTATGAACTTGCACTATAAGGTCAGACAATAGATGCTTGTATTAACAATGGAAGTCCCTCTTGCATTAAAAATCTCATCATCAACTGTATTGATGGTTGAAGCAACTGAAGCAAGAAAATAAGCAAAGGTAAAAATAGTGCATATGCATGAAAAAGTTATTAAAAGTTGTTTCCCAGACTTCTGCATTAAAAAAGATAAGCTTTTGAGCCATATGAAAATCTATAGGGGTGGGATTCAGTCACCAGCCACTGTGAGCATTGAAAGGACTAATGCTATTGGGTCAAAGGCAGCCAGAAACACAAATCTCTCCCTGTCACAAAGCTCATTGTGGTTGAGAACAACGCTCTCCTTCTCCAGAGGCCATCCACAAACATCTGTTAATTCATCTAAATACAGCTAATGGCTCTTTTTTCCACCAAGATGTATGCTAGCTGATTTAATGAGATGACCTGAGGCAGTCAAGTCTTCAAACCAACCTTTAAAAGAAAGCACTGTGGGTATGACTCAATATGACTGTTTGCTTAACAGTGTCTGGTATTACTTACAGTGGGAATTTATTCTATTAAAACAATAAACAAGTTTTTGCTATTGAAACTATTCAGCACTCACACTAATGGCAAAAGAGACACCAATCAGAAGACTGTGTGCTGAAATGGTCACAGATTTTGTTCCATTTGGTGTATTCTCAGTACAAGATGGAAAGAAAAGAATGCTATTTCCTAGGCTCCTGCCTGTATCCTCTTACTACAGAGAGCCACACAGAGGGTCCACACAATAGTACTCAAAAGGGTCATTCCTTTGAGGGGATGGTTTCCATGGCAGGAGTTGCTGTGGTGAGGGGGGCCCTTGATGGCCCCAATAAAGCAGCAGACATGGTCAATGCTTCAAAACAATACAGACAAATACTTGTGAATGAAAGCCTTACAGCAGTGTAGTGGGAGAGTAATTATTTTTATAATTATGGTTTTATTCAATCAGTTAATTGTTTGCTCTGTCAAACGGTGAACATTTTGCAGCAAGTGATGATCACATAAATTGGGTAAATGCTAGCATGCCAGGTGGAAGTATTTTATTTATCAGCAGAAATGGACAAATCATGAATGGTAATGGGTTTAAGAAACAAAACACTCATATATATTCCACATTATAGTTTAGGATCATATATAGTACTGCCTATTACAAAGCTATTTGTGTCGGTGCTCTTTGCTAAATGTTAGCATGAGCAGGCTAAGATACTGATGTGGTTGTATCAGCAGTTATTACCTTCACCCTGATTATTTTTTCAGTTTAGCCTGTTAGCATGCTAATATTTACACTTTAGCACTCAGCACACAAGTGTCTACATGGACAACTATGGCTAATTCTGACAGGCAAAACTGCAGTAGCTTTACCACAGAAAACCCTGACGGGAGCCTAAAAAGGGCAAGCTTACAGCTAGGCTTGCTTTAAATGGGCAAACCAAAATGCAGAGTCCATCTGCAGCTTTTCAAAGTGTCAGTTCCTTATACCAAACTTAATATAAAGTTCATGATCCCAGTATGAAGTAAACTGATTTCAACTGATGTCAAAGTTTTCCTAGTATGTTAGCCAATGCTACCAAACTTAACAATGTCTAGCTTATTTGTTTTATTTCTTTATTTTGCTCAAATCACTAATATATGTTGATTAATGTCTCCCAAAAGCCAAAATGATGCTTCAAAATGGTTCTATAAACCACACATAATGAGCTCAATGCAAGAGAAGAAGAAACTGAATAAGCTATCAAATTTAAGACACTAGAATTAATTGGGATTTTTTTATTAATATATATGAAACGATTCATTTTCAACTAATTTACTAATTAATTTAGGTGGTTCAAAAAGTCACATTGTGCATACGTCTTCATCTCCTTTCTGTGTATTTGAGTAATGATGTTGGCTTTTTTCTTCAACCAATGCAGTAAAATCTCTTACTGGAAGTTAGCCAGGATGTGCATTCCACACTGTCAGCTGCTGCGTTCATACAGTCCAGTCAAAAACAGACCCACAGAGAACGTGATGTACCATCAACACATTCATGCCCTGCATCTGTTTCTTCATTTCACACAGCCTTCACAGAGCTTCTGTGTGTGATGTTCACATGAACTGGGGGGTTTCCATTCATCCAAAATATGGCCCTGACCAGCACTCAAACAGACATACTAACACAATTAGGATATGGTCTAGCTTAAAGCTTTAAGTTCTAAAAAGCTATTTTCCATGAATCTTTGGGGATTTATTTCCATGATCATCCAACCTTTTACCCCTTAATGGATGAACTGAAACCTACACATTGAGATGCCACTCAGAAAGTTCACAAAGCATGGAGAAATCCAAAAGAGTCTGTATATTCTAACAATACATGGACTCCAACAATGAGCCTCATTCAGTCTTCCAGTACACTTCACTCTGTGTATAAGAGTAAAGCTGCTGCCAGAGCAGTGTTTGTAGAAGGATGAGGAGCAAAACAATCTAGCTGTTTAGCTTGCACATCTGGAAATAATAAAAGCACAGCACTATGTAGCTTAGCTGCAACACTAGGCTAACAGCAGGTCCATGGCCCATTCAGGAAGAAGCTAAGAGCCATTTGTGGTTTCTTCCCACTGCTGGCCGGGTTCAGAGTCCGTTAAATCTGACCAGCCTCACATACGCTGCTTAAAGCACTACCACTCAGTCTTAAAATCATCCTGGCTTTGATGGAGCAGAAAGTTTATTTTTCACCTTGTATTTTCAAACAAATAAAAATGTATTTGCAAATGTATGAAAATGTTAGGGAAAAAATCCTTAAAACCCAGTGTTGTTTCCATGTTTTTCTGTAATTCTGTTCCTCCTCTTAGTCAACATTAAGTTCCTTTACTCTTGTAATTTCAAAACCTATGAAATCCAGCCAAGTTTTAGTGATCTGCTAACATTAAAAACCCACCAGAAAGCCTGTTAGCTACATATAGCAACAGATGCTGCCATAACATTATCCAGAATATGTCAAAAGCCCAGTTGGTTGCACTCTTGTGTATCAAATTAGGGGTGTGAACCCACAAACAGCAAGTTAAAGCTGAACTATGTGTCATTACCTCACTAAGACAGAGACACATAAACTTCATGTAATTGCTCAGTGTCAACATACAGCAGAGATTTTGTATGGAATGCTTCCAAACACTCTACTCTAAAAAAAAGAACACTTTCTAAAGAAGAGATGGAAGTTTAGGCCACAAGGATCAGCATGGAGTGGATTGCCTGGACTCAATCAAAGTCAACCTTTGACCCTTTAGAAATTCAGAGAAATTTTTTTCTGATTTGCCGCCTCTCACATACAAGCGACTGACCTCTTGGATTATGTAACATGGTTAAAACACTAAACAGGAATTGAGAGCTTCAGGGAATATTATGGATGCCAATAACTGAGCGTAAGAATGCCCTGCATGAGTATCCTCTGTCTAGGAGCATCGTCCGTGAGGAATGACATGTGACACTGACTGTCAGGGCTTGTTTAGGAAACTTGCTGCTAGCCAGCCATGGATGGGATGCTGGTACAAGGGCAAACTGTGTGGATGAATGATTAGAAAGACCTCCTCTACCACGGAGGTCACAGGCTGGACTGTAGCACAAGATAGAGGCTATTTGATTAACATCTCATGCTCAATTAAGACATGCAAATCTTAATTTTACAAAATGTTTTTACTTGTATCTGGAATGCAAACTATACATGGAGGTCAACTGTGATGAAGCATAAAAAAGTGTTTTCTACAGTTTGAGCCACAAAAGTCAAAATGTCTCCTGGTATAACAACATGTTGGATTGGAGGGTCTCTTCAATAGCACTCACACTTTGCTCAGAGTTTTTTAGAGGGAGTATCAGTCAAAGGTTTAGCTCCCATTGCTTGATCAAACCAAGAAGCTGGGTGTTAAAGAAGGCATGTCTGCTCCTTAAGCAGGTCAGTGGGCTGTTCGTTTTCTCTGACGTATGTGAATTAGATTAGGTCCCCCTCACAGTGAAGACTTAATCACCTACTAAAGCGCAGTCCTGCCAGCTCCCATTAGGCACCTGCAGCACATAAAGGCTTGAGACAGGTGGAGCAGCAGGGGACGAAGACGCCTCCTGTGTCCCGACACACCTGTGACTACGAGACGATGGCATACTGTATTTACCCACTGCATACACCAGAATAAACGCTAAGTCAATAAAATGCCCTACTCCAAAACAAGCTCACATTCATCTGATCTTTACTCTTGAACACTGTTCCAAAGCAATCCCTTCCCTTATGGAAGCAGCAGCCAGAACTACATGTCTGAATTTCAGTAGAGTGCACAGTGGTTCTGTGGTTTTGGGAACCTGACAGCACACCTAACTGGGAATGACATTGGAACATAGACTTAACACGGTACAAAAAGGATGTATTGGGTTTCCCAGTCGTTGGAAAAGTAAGACGTGTCGTATTCACATGAACATGCAAGTGAACACAACCTGTTGTTTCCCTATTAAGGTAATTTCAATTACTCTGCCAGTGATTAGACTTAGCACAATCTGGCCTCAAAGGGGCTTGTAGACAAAACTTGAACTTGCCCTGCTCTTTAAATGCAATTTATCAACCTCAGTTTGGTCCAAAATAAAAGATTACCTAATCTTGGGGGAAGAGGGTTGTTTCCAGTTCCTGCCTTGCCTGTCAAACATCAACTCTATAAGCTTTGAGTAGTCATACTGTATAATGGTTCCTTCCATGTAGTACAAAGTGCTAGAATGAAATCAATAAAGCTCACCATCAAATTAAAAAATCCATATCTATATCTATAAATCTAATTTAATCTGCTACAGATTTTCTTCGAAAATCATTTTTTGATTTCTCTGTCCCTGCCACAAACAATAAAAACCCACATTCTTTTGGTTCTTTGTTTTAGTTCCTGAAAAGTCGTGAGCTGCAAACATACCAAATTCCATCATGCATGTGAAGACATTGTTTTCATTACCTATCTTTTCCATAGCCAGGGTCTTATAGGATTGCGAGTGGAATGTGCAAACACACAGATCTGAGTGGAGTTTATGTGAGAATAGATTCCCTTTTCATGAAGGACTGTTGTTACATCCAGTGGCTTCTTGTTTGCATGTGGAAGCTGAAGCAGAGATGAAAAAAGAGGGCTGGGCATGCAGTCTAGACAGTTTTCTATTCTTATTACTGCGTGGCATTTGTGAGAAGGTATTGCTATCCTGCAGCAAAGATCCCACACCGATAAATTATAAATTATGTGACTAAAAATGCTTGTGATGTTGAAGCAATGCAAGGTGTTACTCCTCGGCTGGGTTACTCCCACATCCATCATGCATGGCACATTGTACCGGCAGGACGTTTCTATATAACACTAAGAAAATTAAAATTCCTTTTACATACATATATTTACAGATTGTGCTAGCTGAATTCATTGTCTTTACTATCACACGTGGCTTAATCTTTTTTTGCTGCAGTGGATGTAGCGGGTGTGCGGCGCCGGTTTCAGCACCATGCAGGCGTGGACCAGAACAAAAGGCGCAGCCTGCACCAGTGTTGATCGGCGTACCAGGACGCATCAAGACAGCGCAAATAAATTACACCTTTCTCTCCCGATTGAGCCCCGTTGTATTTGCTTTAAAAAGTATAAAAAAATATTGACTTAAACGCAACATTAAACCTTACAAGCTCTTCAAACTCAGGAATCATATCTGAAAAATCATGCACATAACTGCACATGACACCACAATCCGGAGGATTAGTGGATACCAAAGCCAACAAGAATACAAAGACTTTGAAATCTGCAGAAACTTTTTCAGCTTTCAGAGCTGCATTAAAATGGTTTAAATTCCTCTTTCGTGATTATTTGAATGACAAAAACGCCTCTTTCCCCAGTAAATGATGGACAAAAGTGTTCCCGTTCTTACCTGGTGCTTTAAGCTGCTGAGCGGCACTAATACCCTTGTGTGTGAGAGGAGCTGTAGTGACAATGAAAGCTGTATGGGGCCCTGAGATCCCTCCCCTTGCAGCTCAAGCTTTACCGTAAGTGCATGAGTATAACCGCAAAGGGGAATTCATATAGACTGGAATTTGTGCAGCAATATTTGCGGAGTAACTATGCAACAGATGCATGCACCAATCCAAATAAACTGATGAATTCTGACATGATGCCAGACATTGCGCCCACAGTTGCAGAGTGAAATGTCAAGTCACTGTTAAAGGGCTTCTGCTTCTAAACCAATATGAGAGGCCGATTTGCAGACAGAGGGAATCACTCTGTCCCTGCAGAGCTGAAGCACCGGGGTGTGGCTGTTGCTAAGGAAAGATGGAGAGGAGAGAGGAGAAGGAAGAGGGATGATATTGTGGAAAGAGTGCCAAGGGTGGAAGGAGGAGGGGGAAAGATGGGAGGGGGAGCAGTGAAGAGTGGAAACACTTCAGTCCCCTGTAGGTGAGGCGTGGCGGGGATGCTGTCTGCTCACTCGATTGGCACTGATGTGGCAGCAGAATCAAAAGAATGTTCTAGATTCAGTAGGTAATTAAGAAGCAAAAAATTGGATTTTTTTTTTTAAAGAAAACTCAGATGTTGATGCCTAAATATAAAAACAATATAGCAAATGCCACCTTAACACTTGTGCATACTTCCCCAAAAATGCTTAAAAGCATCCACTCGGATTCTACTTTTCCTGCAGTAAAGGAATCAAACGGGAGATTGATGGTCTTTATTCTGCTGCTGGCTTTGCCTGATGACTTGCTGCCACCTACTGGTAGAAATTAAACAACACAGAGGATGATCCCATCCCTCTGAAACCACAAACTCATCTTCAAGTCACTCAAAAGTGGCAAAATAAGTTATCATAGGTACATAAAATCATGAATTTCTGGTTTTATTTAACATGCAAACAAAAAAGGATACTTAAACAACTTTAATAACTAATCAAAGATGTAGAAATTTTAATTCACTGTTTTATTGATTATGATTGGCACAGGCAGGAAAACATTTATTTAATTAGGTGCACATGGTCAATGCACTACGGAAGAGGATTAGGGCCACTGAAGAAAACAAAAAATTGAATTCTGACTTTAATCTCAGTATTCTGACTTTAATCTCAGTATTCTGACTTTAATCTCAGAATTCTGACTTTAATCTCAGTATTCTGAGAAAAAAATCAGAATTCTGAGTGTAGGAGACACATACAGGTGAAGAGGTGGTGCATGGTGCGCTTGAGTGAGTGTGAGAAGGTGGTTCACGTGGGAGTGGGCGTGTGCACGTACGGAAGTGTGTAAAGGTGCACACCCACCTGTGACACAGATGGAGAGAGTAAGGGTTGGTACCATATTTTTTGTTGACTGCTATTCGCTACTCGTTCATCATTTTCACTGTTTAAATCACCGTTTTTCATAATTCCATTCATTCATCTTCGCTGCGCTGTTATAGCTCTGTGCTGCTCTTAATAAATGCACTAAAAGGCATCTGTTATTGAAGCCTCCCGGTGTGTCACAAAGAAACAAAAAAACACTAAGAAAAAAAGTCAGAATTAAATTTTTTGTTATCTTCAGTGGCCCTAATCCTCCTTTGTAATGTACGGATTTGAAACACAACCAGCAAATAACATTTATACAAAATAACTTTCAGTGCATTTTATCTAAAATCTGTTCTTCTCTGTACATTTACATTAACAGTCATAATGGAGGAAGTACAGCTGCACCAGAAGAACTCCTAATTAACCTGAAAGAAATTAGAATTTTTACCCAAAAAATTAAATAAAATGAAGCATTTTTTTTACATTAAAAAGTAGTCTTGCTTTAATGCCGATTAGTTTGAATAAGTCTATGCATTATTAAACTACATTTAAACTTTTTAAGGCCTCTCCAGAACACTTTCCCAGGCATGTTTACAAAGCAGCCCTGTACCCCCCGCTGCTCCTGCAAACCTCCGAATGTTTCACTTCTGGCTGACGATGCCGCGAGCGATTAGCTCTTTCATGATCTCATTGGTGCCTCCGTAGATGGGCTGAATGCGCGAGTCGACAAACGCTCTAAAAAAAAAGGGCAAATTTAGCTTTGAGTGACTGGAGAAGAAGCAAATGCTGCTTAATGACACTTACTTAGCGATTGGGTATTCCCACATATAACCCCAGCCTCCGTGGAGCTGCAGGCACTGAGTGGCCACCTTGTTCTGAAGGTCGGACGCCCTGGAGATGAGATGAAAAAGCTAGCATGAAGCCTGTTTAGATTAGTAGCTAGTACTTCCACCCTGCTTCTCGAGTATTCTTACCAATATTTAGCCATAGATGCTGTGGAGGGATCCAGGCGTTTCTCAGAAAGGAGCTGAATGCAGTTATCAACGAAGGCTCGGCCAACACAGATCTCGGTCTTCAGCTCTGCCAGCTTGTGCTGCACAGTCTGTGGAGTGAAATGTATGCATGATGCTATACAAGCCTCACGTTTTTCCCTGTAGAAAATGACTGCTTTGCTGTAGGAGACCAGTTAGTGATTGGAAAAATCACAATGCAGACATGTATATTTTTTACTTCTTTTTCCAGATTTAAAAATTACTAAACAAGTTGCACAACATTTGTTAGACAAGTCATCATTATCTTGCCTCATTTTACCCTTTTTCATCATGGAAATGTGCAAAAGATCTTTGTCTAATGTCATACAGACCTGTAGGTGAGCGATGGTCTTTCCAAAAGCCTTCCGCTGCAACACATAGTTCCTGGTTTCCTCAAACATAAACTCGCAGCTTGCTATGGCCATGTCAGCAATCACTAGACGCTCCTTGTGGCAAACACAGAAAAAAGGGGGTCTGATTAAATTAACTAACGACTGCGATTGTTGATGATTTGTGCAGATATCTTTTGGTCACCTGTGGTAGTTCATTCATCAGGTAATAGAAACCTTTGTTGAGTTCACCCAAGAGAGCACTAGCTGGGAGTCGTACATCCTCAAAAAACAGTTCAGCTGTGTCCTTTAAGGAGGAAATAAAAATCCTGGCATAAAAAAAGCTTGGCCTGATAGATGATTGATAGAACCACCACCTGACTCCAGTACCTGCGCCTTGAGACCAATCTTATCCAACTTGCGTCCTTTCTGGAAGCCCTTCATGCCGTCCTCCACCAGGAACAGGCTGATGCCGTGGGCTGCTGTCTTGGCTTCACGATTAGTCACAGTTACAACCACCACCAAGTCGGCCATCCAGCCGTTTGTGATAAACACCTGAGGAAGCGAAAGGAGAGCTTTGAGCTGATGTTGAGATGTGGTAAAGTATTTGTGATTTTAGGGCACGATACCTTGTTGCCATTCAGGATCCAGTCACTACCATCCCTCTTGGCGTACGTCCTCACACCCTGAAGATCACTGAGGAAGGCAAAGGCAAAAAGGTTGTCAAAGCTGCAACACATTAGGTGTTTCATACAAGGAATCTTAAGATTGAGACCTTCCTGCTCCTGGCTCTGTCATGGCGATTGCAGCAATGCATTTCCCAGCAGTCAAGTTGGGAGCAAAGTGCTCAATTTGTTCTTTAGAGCCATATTTGACGACATAAGGCATGACTATGTCAGAGTGCAAAGCAAAACCTGGGCCACTGCAGTTGCAATACATTCTGGAAGAAAAAATAATAATAATAATAAGTTGCAAAACTTAGTAATTGCAGAAATGAGTGACTCTGATATTTAGAGATAACTTACTGCTCCTCCCAGGTGACAGCTGCAGAATAAACATCTCCTCCGATGCCCCCATGCTCCTCTGGTATCATTACTCCCAGCAGGCCTTGCTCACCAGCCTTCTCCCACACCTCTCTGCTCACCTGACCTGCCTTCTCCCATCTTGGACAAGGACATTGATCATCTTCAGTTACACTTTATTAACTACCACCTCAAACAGACTCAACCCCTTTTCTCTTCACTTACTCTTTGTGGTGTGGAACCACCTCCTCTTGAAAGAAGCGCCTCACGCTTTGCCTAAAGATGTCATGATCCTCGTTGAAGATCCGGCGAGTCCCAATGTCCATCAGGGTCTTGGCACTGGAGGTCTCTGGACGGACTGAGGTGATGGGCTGCCCGTGCTCCTGGGGCTGACTATGCTGCTGTCTGAGAAGAGATAAAGGGCGAATTACTTCGTGCTCTAATGGCAACAAGTGGAGGATTGCAGTTCATGACACAAATATATTTTTTGTTTAAAAAATAATGTTTAAAAAATTTACTTTCATTTAAATGTAATATTTGCCTAAACAAAAAAAAAAAAGGAAAAGGAAATCATCATGATTGAAAACAGGTGTTACACCCAATTCCAGGAAAATACCATAAGGCTTGGTACACATATAACAAGTATCAGGCTGTTTTTGTCCCGATTTAACCCCTTCCTGACCAAGGACGACAAACACCCGATTAACGTGAGTCTTATGAGATTTTTCTGTAAATCATCATTTGGTCTGAGGTGTTACGAGCGGATTTGTCCCGATAATCGGCTCCGAAACGGGTCGTGGCCGACGATCTTAAGTATTAAACATGTTCAATATTTACGACCTGATATCTTCATGTGTGTGAGGAAAGCCGACGACTCCAGAATTGTGACTGTGTGGATGGTGATGCGGCACAGAATGTAGCCAATCAGAGAGCGAGCTGGCTGGGGAACAAGGAAGGATACAAAGTCTGTGGCTGTGTCCGAACGTCCACCCTACTCCCTAACTCCCCGTTCACTACATAGGGCTGCACTATATAGCACACAACATAGTGCACTCATTCCCTTGCCGACTTGGACACGAAGCTGCCTATTTTTCTCTTGCCGCAGAACACATGACTACCAGCTGTCACCACGGCAACCACAACCCGCCTCAAGATGCCATGCCAAATCCAATCCAAAGTTGTGTGTAAATATTTTTTATTCCTTATGTTGTATTTTATTCTTTGTTGCACATCTATTCAATTAAAAATGTTTTTCTGCCTCCTTGCACCATGTTGAGCGTGTGCCCGCAATGCATTGTGGTCTATATTGACCCGTCTAGTGGCCATCGATGCTCACTACTTTACAAGATGCATTATGGGTAATTTTGAGTGCCCTACTTTTTTTTCTT
This sequence comes from Rhadinocentrus ornatus, assembly GCA_037177495.1. NCBI lineage: Eukaryota > Metazoa > Chordata > Actinopteri > Atheriniformes > Melanotaeniidae > Rhadinocentrus > Rhadinocentrus ornatus. Next base: position 7,375,103 of record JBAMHW010000027.1, read on the forward strand.
TGGACATTCGGACACCCCTACAAAATGGCTTGATCCCTATATAGGGCGCCATGTAGGGAGTAGGGAGGACATTTGGACACAGCCTGTGTTCACGATGTCTCTAGTTTGTTATTTTTTCAGTTCTGGCTTTTTCTGTTAACAATAGTCCCAAGACCACCATCATTCCCTCGTCCTATATATCCTCTTCCATACTGGGTGTTGTGTTTTCCGGCTGTTTCTTCTTTTCTGTTTTTTGCCGGTTATTGCTATGGTTCTTCTTCTATGTCTTTGTTAGACCACGTTTGGGCACGTGAGATGTCTGGCTCAGAGGACTAGACTGTAGATCAGTTGCGGGACAGCATCGTTATGTGTCTGTTGTTCTGTAATTAAATTATCGGAGCCACCACACACAGTGTGATCAAAACAGTTAAATCCCTGATTTTTTTTATCTTCATGTGTGAGGTCTTGACCAGATAAAAAAAATCCTTATGTGTGCACCAGGCTTTATGTGATCTAATTTGGATTGTCAGTTGTTGGTTTTTGTCCATCAAGGATTTTTTTTTTCAATGCCCAAACATGGAGTATCTAAATATTGCAAGTGACATTTAAAAAAATTGAATATTATACAATCTAACATGCAGTTTAAAGACAAGTAAGAGCATTTTTGGCCTTATTTACAATAATGAAATGCAAAAAAACAAACAAACAAAAAAAACCGTTCATGCAAAGCAACAAAACTAAAGTTTCTGCAGTATTTGGGTTACAAAACATAATGGATGATAAAATGTTGCTACAAGATAAGAAAATGCCTCCTCAATCAACAGTTTCAACAAACAAGATTGTATATAAAGTTAGCAGGAAAAGTATATTTATTTGTTTTAAACATGCTTCACAACAATATATCTTAAATGCTGGAAAGCCTGTTTATTTTCCTTTTAAATGGGGCCACATTTGTAAGGAAAATGCATTTGAGTGCTGAGCAGCTGAGTTTTGTATGTGGGATGTGCCTCCTTCACTGAGAAAAAACAGGCTTTATCATCAATGCAGAGACGTCAAGATAAGATTGTATAACTTAGAAAAAAGCCCCTGATTGCTAAAGGAATAAATATTTAAACTGTTAATGTCTTGTTTGTTTAGATTTCAATCATCAAATAAAAACAAAATAAAAAAAATCAATTAGCTGCTTGGCATTGGTAAAGAAGATTTAGTTGTTTTTTGTTTTTTTTTATAGATGCAACACTCACTCAACTCGGCTGTCCATCCCACCTGCATTTCCCTTACAAATGTAGCACCATTTAAAAAGGAAATAATACATCCTTTACATTATGTGTTAAATTTGGTTATACAAGTGGGTTTGCTGTTTTATGTCGTTAAAGTGCAGATTTTTTTCTGTATTAAAAGACACCTGTAACTTAGTTAAGCACGTAGGTGACTTTTTAGAATAGCATAAGTGTGTCAAAGGTTATTGTGACCCACTTATCGACTAACTTTGATTATAATCGCTTAAATTACACACTTTTCACAGTAGTATTTAATATAACTATCACGTGAAAAAAAAAAGAAAAAAAAAAGTTTAACGGTCCCGCAGGTAACCTTAAAGATTTATATTAGCTTGGATGAAACGTATATCTATTTAAGAGAAAATAAAAATTTAAATAAATAGGTGTAACCTTGCAGTAGCCGCAGAGAGCACCTGTCCACCTCCCAAGACATTTCTCAGTCCCAAAACACACGGTTTAGAGATTTTTCTTACAAACATCTTCGCAAAAACAGAAACAACTGTGATAGAACTCAAGCAACAAAAACAAAGATTTTGTAATCACAACCCACGTGAAGACATTTCACTTGGTGTCTTTATTTGAAAGGCTGTGTGGCAAACAAAATATGTGAATTTTTCCTTTTTTAATGAAATCATATATTATTTCGATAAGAATTAATTAAGATAAATCAAACTTGCCACTATGAACTCTTTAATTGACAGTTCTTTACATAAACCTTTTACAAGTTTCAAGTCTATCGACGGGAAAAGCCACAGAGTGAGACATCTTTCTTTCTGCTTTGGAGTACTCGAACATTTCTTCTTTTACTAAACCCCACTGAGGATCATGGTGCTAAGAGCTGCCCCCTACTGGTGGAAAGTATGTGTGCAAAGACCCAAATGCTGACTTATAAACTAAACTAAACGAAA
>JBAMHW010000027.1:7383218-7405667 GCA_037177495.1 Rhadinocentrus ornatus
GAGGCGCTACCAGGAGACAGGCCAGCACATCAGGAGACGTGGAGGAGGCCGTAGGAGGGCAACAACCCAGCAGCAGGGCCGCTACCTCCGCCTTTGGGCAAGTAGGAACAGGAGGAGCACTGCCAGAGCCCTGCAACATGACCTCCAGCAGGCCACAAATGTGCAAGTGTCTGCTCAAACGGTCAGAAACAGACTCCATGAGGGTGGTATGAGGGCCCCACGTCCACAGGTGGGGGCCATTAGGTACCAAGATGAGATCCTCAGACCCCTTGTGAGACCATATGCTGGTGAGGTTGGACCTGGGTTCCTCCTAATGCAAGACAATGCTAGACCTCATGTGGCTGGAGTGTGTCAGCAGATCCTGCAAGACCAAGACATTGATGCTATGGACTGGCCCGTCCGTTCCCCAGACCTGAATCCAAATAGCACATCTGGGACATCATGTTTCGCTCCATCCACCAACGCCACATTGCACCACAGACTGTCAAGGAGATGGCGGATGCTTTAGTCCAGTATTGGGAGGAGATCCCTCAGGAGACCATCCGCCACCTCATCAGGAGCATGCCCAGGCATTGTAAGGAGGTCATACAGGCACGTGGAGGCCACACACACTACTGAGCCTCATTTTGACTTGTTTTAAGCACATTACATCAAAGTTGGATCTGCCACATTTAAATGATTTTCCACTTTAATTTTGAGATCTAGGATGTGTTATTTTAGTATTCCCTTTATTTTTTTGAGCAGTGTATTATAAGCTAATTAAATAAGGTTAAAATATTAAGAGAATGCAATTTTTTTGCAAATCAGTTCACATAAGATTTTGTTGGAAAATGACTCAAAGACAACAAAACATTCTGGATGTGAGCCTTAAATAAAGCAGATGTTGTTCCCAAATGTTTTTAGTGTGTGGCAGGTCAGATTAGCATCCCCTTAATGTGCAGAACAATGAAGAGCTTTCTTGAGGATGAAACTGAACGTAAGTACATGTTCCTCTAGAAACAGCTTTAGTTCAGTGTTGATGGTGTACGCTACCCACGTCATATGCAATGATGCACCAACACCATGAAAGATGCTGGCTTTTGAACTGTGTGCTGAGAAGAAGCTGGATGATCCTGCTCTTCATTAGTTCAAAGGACATGAAGTTCATTATTTTTTTTAAAGAATTTCAGTGTTTTTAAGTTTCAACTTTTATCTGTGGATGCAGTGACAAGCTAGCAGCTATTTCCATGACAGAATGGTACGCCTGAATGTTTCCAACATTCATCTTGTCCATTGTGTATAAAACGTCTGTGGATTCTGACTGTTTAATCAATATTTACATTATTAAATCCACATATTCTTGAACATGTTGGAGAGATAACAACACTGTGAAAAAATCCTCTGTGGCAGTATATAAATGTTAGTGGAGACATTGTACATTTAACTCAGTCGTTTTATGGACTTAAAAACTTCTCACAGCTTGAAAAATCATCTATTAACGTGCTATAAATACCTCCTCTTAGGTCTCATGAATAAGTCAAATTATCAACATGATTTTGGAATTTAACTCTTTCTTGTTCATATAAAAAAGCAATTAAGAAGGGGAATTTAGATACGCAGCAACATTACACGTGATATTTCCTTAATAGCGTGCAAAGCTGGTGTGTTTATGCTGCGAAGCTGCTTTGAGTTGAACTTGTCATCGGCCTCCTGTGCATCGTCTGAGGAAGAACACTGGAGGACATCTGTAGGAGCGCATAAACTGAAGCAACAGGCCGCTCCCCTGACACAGATGAGCTCTATTTTTACTCCCATTCCTGTTCCTGTCAGGGGTGTTGGATTTCTCCTGCACTGTAGATCGAGGGTGGGGGAAAAAAATACGCTCCTGTTTCTCAAGTCTCTTGTACAGTAACCACAGCTCTTCTCATCTCTCCATAACTCCAAACTGGCTCTGGGTCATTAAGAAGCAGGAGGCTTAAAAAAAAAAGAAGAAAATTCTGGCATTGTGTAGCCGAGTGCTTTTCAGGGTGATTGATGAGCCGTATTTGGAGTAGAGACTGACTTGTTGCGGCAAATGCCCCACAGCAGACCAAAGGAATTTAAAAATGCTACATAAAATATTTGGCATCAAACTGCTTTAGTTTTATTGTACTTTATTAATCCCAAGCTGGGAAATTCTTTTTCTGCATTTAACCCATCCTAGTTGCTAGGAGCCACCAGATTCCAGCACCTGGGAAGCAGTTGGGGGTTAAGGGCCTTGCTCAGGGACCCACAGTGGTTTACTTTAGTTGCCAGCCTGGGGACTTGACACAAGTCCACCTCTGTAAGCTGTTCTACCACTATTCAAATTGATCACAAGGCATGTTTGTTTCCTGCGTTCTTGTGTTAGAAATCCATATCCTCACTGAATATGGAGCATTTTATCCAAACAGCACAAGAACTGGTTGTGAAATGAGCCACTGGTGAAGAGTCAAGTTGAATGCTGCTCAGCCTGTTGGCCAACCATTGGAGAGCTCTCTGCAGCCCTCTGTTGGTTTTATTTAATGCTGCATAAATATGACCCACAGAAACAAAGTGGAATGGCTTTAAAAAGTTTATTGCAGCAGCTTTTACAATAAGTGTTGCAGGGTTAAGCCGGAATCACACAGCACAGTTCATACTTTTTTTTTTTTTCTTTTTTAAGCCTCTGGATTAAACTTTGAGTTAACATAAATGAACAAAAATGCATTGTCTCTTTTTCTACATTTCCATCCCATCTAAATTGGGCTGATAAGATTAAAGTCATCACAAACACAAAAAGTTAACAGGAAGCTACAGAAGCTCTCAATCTGCACACCTGATTAAACAATCTGAGGAATTCTTTTGTTAACAAGACGAGACGTTTGCAGAGGGGAAAAGCGGGATTTTTTGAACCAACATAAATGCAGTGTGTCCGTGCATGCATCAGTCAGAGTAGTGTGAGCCTTCTTCTTGTTAGATCTGCAGCGAGGGTGAGGAAGACTACCTGTAGATAACTTCTACACCTCAAACGCTGGGAACCTTGCTCTCAGCGGCTGCAGGAGGTCTGCCAAGAAGTAGATGGTGCCAGCCATACCTGCAAACAGGATGTCACACTGTTTATAATTGTGCTGAATAAGATTTTTCAAAGAAATCATTTAACTTAATTTTTTTAGTGACTTTCTATGTAATAGATCATTATTATAGTAATAAATACAATTCCCCAACATAATCTACTAAAATACAACATAACTGACCAGATCCCAGAGAAAAAAAAAAGAAAAAAAAAAGACTGATAACATCCTACAGTTGTGACATCAAAGGTAATAAATGCTGCACTGGAGCATCAGTGGGCTGTTGATGTTCTTTTTAATCAGGAGGCAACAAATAACAGTGTTTGGGCCTCATGTTCAAGTTTTGATATCGTCATTTCAACTTCTTGTGCTGTGTCTGGTATTGTTAGAATTTATTATTCTGGGCTAAGGTACTCTCTGATGTCACTTTGACACCTAACATTCACTTAAATGTTGTTGCAAATGAAACTATTTACATAAAAAGCACTCAAACCTCCAAAAACAATCCTATGTATTGGCCTCCGAACTCCCCAGATCTCAATCTGATCGAGCATCAATATAAATGTATAACTACGTAAGAAAAATTCTAAACTTCCCTTAATGCTATGGCGCAGTTGAAGGTTGAAAAACCCCTACATGTAAACAGTTAACTCAAAAAGGTATTAGCACATTGCACATGGTCCAAAGAGCTACATTTCTGTATTACTTGGCAGTAGCTCAGGAGGATGAGCAGTTGCTCTTAACCCCACGTTGCCTCCCAATGTGCCTATCGGGGTATGAGTGAGTGCCTGAATTGGTGAGTGTGACTGGTAGTGTCAAGCACTTTGAGCAGTCAAGCTAACTGGAAAAGCGCTATAGAAGTACAAGTCCATTTACCATCGTGTGAATTACCCATTAAGCTGTTCTCGTCCTCATAATAATCTGTTTATGTTAAATCACTAAACACAAATTTGCTCAAATAAAACGCAGCGTCTTCTTCTTCTGATGAAATTCCTACATTTTCCCACTTGTACTTGCGGACATGCTCCAACTCTGTCAGATTATGAGGGCATCTATTGTACACAGCTCTCTTTTAGCTTGCCCTACAGATTTTTCTGTTAGAGTTGTGTCTGGGCTCTGACTGGGCTGTTTTAAAACTTTAATTTTATTCCAATGAATTAATTATTTTATTGATTTGGAAGTATGCTTTGGGTTATTGAAATGATAAAAGGTGAAATTCCTCTTTAGCGTTAGTACAGGCCAGAAAGTTTAGGGCCAAAGATAACTGATATTTGGATATTTTCCTAAATTCCTTTCACAAAACCCCCAGTCCCAGCTCAATAAAAGCAACCCCAAGGCAAGATACTGCCACCGCCATGCTTTGCTGTGGGTATGGTGTTCTTTTGTTGATGCAAAATGGGGTGTTTTGGTGGAATTGTGGCTAAAATGTTCAACCTTGGGAGACTTGATGTTATTTTTGTTGTTTCATGGCTAAAAATGTTACATATGACTTAGAATTTTAAAAGAGTAGCATCACCTGGGCAAAACTTTTAAAAACTGGTTTAAAAACCAGTGCTCACAAACATCTGTAACCCTGAGAGAAACTGTAATAAAGTGCCTGCTTCCACAATTCATTTTGACTACAGATGAGTGCTTACATAACAGCTTCTTGGCTAAATTCAGTCATCCTATATTACCTTCAAAAAGAGAGAAGGGTGTGTCTGGTGTCCGGCATCCATGCCTGCCGTAGTTCATACACCAGTCTGCAAACTTCAGAGACAAAGAGACACAAAGTGCATCAGTGATGTGGGACTTCTGCCACCTGGAGCGCATCCAAACAGCCAGTCATCGTCCCGCTCGGGCTGCTTTGACGCCGACTCACACGGACAGCTACCAACCTGTTGTCAGTAAACATAAAAGGCCCTGCCTCTCGCACGCCCGTAGATCCCTGAATCATTTTCAATTTTAGAGCTTGAGAGCAGCCAGCGGAACAGTCACGCTTTGAACAAATTAAACGTGACTTTCATGTCTTACATCAAAGTCAGAGAAAAGCAAGGATGGACACAACATACAGCCTGAAAGAGGGACTTCTTGCATTTGTTACGGTTTTATAAATCTATATGTGTAGTGGCTTAGAGAGGGTGGATAAAAATGCAGCTAAATCACTTAATCAGTGACTTATTAACTCTGATTCTGTTTTATGATGGAGAAAATGGCTAAAATTTGGCTTAAATATGCACACATACTAACTTTGATTAAAAACGAAGCAAAGTTTTTAACTCTGAAGATAAGAATTCAATAGAAAATGAACACATGAAACATCTCAGATGGCTGATTACAGATGTGACTCACTGCACTATTGACCTTCTTTTAATGTGCTCTCACCATGCAGGCTCTGTACAGCTGCTTTGGATCCTGCGTGTGCCGATAGAGAGCCAAGAAGGTGTAGGCATTACCCGCTGCGCCGTGGCACAGCCCATAGCCCTTTTTCAGCAGACCCCACCTCCATACCACCTCCCCACACTGCAGAGCATCCCCGAGGTACTGCGGGATACCAAAAACCTGGAACAAGGGACACATTATAAGATGCAAGAATGCCTGTTTTTGTATATGTTAATAAAATATTCTTATACTTAATAAAAGTTCCAGATTATTTGACATTTATCAACTCTTTCACAAGATGGCAGTATAACACCATTAATAACCTATTAATTCCACGAATTACCTTTCATAGCTTTTAAATGACTCAGTTCTTTTTTGTTCTTTAATTATTTACCTTATATGCCTGTAGGAGCATGTAGACAACCCCTGGAGATCCGTGACACCAGTGCACCAGCAGGTCCCGATCATCCCCGATGCAGGGAGGGTAGTTCCCTGTGGGGAACTTGAGGCGGCAGACGTGATCGACGCTGGGCTTCACCAGCCTGTGAACGTGCTCCTCCACCGAGACAAAGCCTGGCTGCAGAGGAAGGATGAGGTTTTTGTTAGTAGACTAAAAAGGTTACACCTTGGCAAAAAAAAAACCCAATCTCACATGAGGATTTGCTCTTTTTCTTTGTTTAATCAAAATTTGGAGTGGTAAGCTTTAGAAGCCCCAAGGTAGAGCCACGCTGCCAAGTTTAAGTTCAACTATAGCAAAACCGAACATCCTTATATATAAGATACTGTCCCCTCCAGAGTTAATGTCACAATCATAACCCTCTTTAAAAGCCTACTTCAAATCATTTATGATTCTGATAGATCTCACACTGGGATTTCATCCAAAAATTATGCATCCAAGCTCAATTGTTGCTACATGTTATATAGTGAAAGGGTAGTGCTCTATGAATTCGTCCTCCAGGCTTCAGTGCTGCTGCATCCTGAGCTATCTGAGAGAGAATCTATTGTGGAAATTACCTGAAATTTTGTACTTGAACCAACCCAAATCCCCTGTTGTTGCTTGTCCCGGTCAAGGAAATACTTATAAATAAGTAGAGAGCCCTTATACCTGCATGAGAAAATAGTAGATGCCAGCCAGGCCGTGGGCAGCACCGACATACTGCTCCTGGTACCACTCGTACATTAAGGGGCTCTGGTTTTGAACGCGGAACTTCCTGCTGAGGTCATCGCCCGACACCAGCACGGCCTCGCTGATCTAATGGAGGAAATAGCACATTGAAGCCCAAAAGATCATCAAATCTGAGCATCTGAAAAAGATTTTTATCTTTTGCTAATTGCAGTGCGCCACCTGCTGGATGTACTGAAGCGGAATCCTGTCTTGCCCCAGCTGCTGGTTGATAAAGACAAGGGAGAACAGGTAGCCCACTCGCCCATAGAGCATCTCATCTGGCAGCCCCCCCGAACCCTTCACCACTGTCTGGTGATACTGCATCAGTCTGTAGGAGAAGCACAGAAATGAGAAAGTTTATGTGGCAAAACACTGCTCTAATATACCACATCTTACATTAAATTTGCCATTTACAACGACTTATACAAGAGTACAATTAGTTCTATCATAAACACAATCACAATACCAACAACTGGGAATTAATTAAACTGGATGTGCTCCATTAAACTAGACACATCAGCTTCATCTAAGTGAATTTGATAGATCAGGATCAATTAACCACAAAGGCATAATAAGACAAATGTGAGATTTAGTGGGACGGGCGGACAAGATGGAAGAAGGAAAAAAAAAAGCGAGAAATGTTGTTTTTTTTTTTACCAGTCCTGTCCAGCATCATGACAGCAGAATGATGCTGCCCTAGAATCTTACATTTTTTTCTTATTTATTACTGCTGGACCACACCGGAGAAACAGAAGTAAAAAGGTGGATAGAGGAGAAAGGAAGATTAAAGGTTTAAAAAGGGAGAACAAAACTTGCCCCGCCCCCACCAGCCCCGCCAGGCACAGGTCTCCGCTGTGCATGAGCCAGCTCCAGTACCCCGAAAGCCCAAGGACCACCCACCCCCCAGGGAAAGGCCTGGCCCGACACCCAGTAGGGGAGGGCCAGTACTGACAGCCACCCACTGCGAGTTATAGCTGGTCCCAGCATCCCTGGCCAGATCACAATGCCCCCGAATCCCCCTAACCCTCTAAAATTCACACTAGGGACCCACCCCAACCCAATCCCCAAACCATTTCCACATCTCCAAACCTGTACACCCCCCTCTCCCCAACCCCATATCCCACACGTGTGTGTGTGATTTTGTAGTGTCATTGTTTTTATATAAAGATGATTAAGTGTTATTGAAACTGAGGAGCAAGCCATCCCAGGGGGCAGGAGAAGCAGCCGCTGAGGCCCCCTCCACCACACCCTGTGTCGCATGTTGCTATGACGCACTGACCTGTTGATGCACTCATCAGCCTCTTGCATCCTCTGAAGGCGACAGTAGACCACGGCGGCTATGGCCAGCGGCCCTGCAGCCCCACACAGGAAGGTGACGTCATGGCGTTGGGTCAAACACTTCAGGCTGTAGCTGACATGTTCCAGCGCTTTCTGGAGGAAGGATTCCTCTTTAAACACGCCGTGGAGGTGCAAGTAGAGCAAAGCGATGCCTGTAAACGAGCAAAGACACAATGCTGCAAATATCTGGAACATCTTAAATTAAAGTATTTTTTTTCTTCTAATAATATAATTTAATTTTTAATAAGATCTAGTTTTTACAAATATATTCACTTTCAAAACTAATAAAGTGATTAATAAGTTAGAAGACTAATTAATTTAGCCTTTTCAGACTGAATTATTTCACAAAGCCATTCACCCAAAAGTGAAAGCATAAACAGCTGCACTGCAGCAGAGTTTCTGATAAACTTTAATAAACAATTAATCAAATTGGTACTTGCAGAAAACATCTATTGAAGTATTTAGTGTTTATCAGACTTATCAGATTAATGATAAAAAAATCCTCTAAATAATTTGCATCAAAAAAATGTATTCTAAATTTTTAATCTACAACCCCAATTCCCAAAACACTGAAATGCTGTTTAAAATGTAAATAAAATTGTTTGCTAATCTGATAAACCCACATTTTATTTCTGACAGAACGAAAACAACGTTTCAGACGATGAAACTGAGGCATTTTATCATTTAATGGAAAATACTAACTCATTTTGAATTTGTTTGGATCACAGGCAACAAAGAGCTGGAAAAGTAATTGGCAAAAATCCCAAAACAACTGGAGGAGTATTTGTCAACTAATTAGGATTAGTAATATTTCAGTAACATGACTGGGAAAAAAAAAGGAGCATTTCAGAGAAGCAAAGCCTCCCAGATATGTAGAGGTTCACCAATCTGCAACAAACTGCATCTGAAAATTGTTGAAGAATTCAGAATTAAAAAGATTCAGAGAATTAGGAGGAATCTCTGTGGGTATGGGACTAGGCCAAAAATTAAAAACTGGATGATTGTGATCTTCAGGGCCCCAGGCAGCACAGTTATGATTCTCTACCAAAAGAAAAAAACACTGCATGGACTCATGATTGCTTCAAGAAATCACTGTCTGTGAACAGAGTTGCAATCCACAAATGAAGGTTAAAGCTCTACATCAGTTTCCTCTGGGCTAATTTTTAATGGTCTGAAGCTGAATTTTAAATTCTTTTTTTTTTTTTTTTTAGAAACTATGGACGCCGTGTCCTACAGACTAAAGGGGAGAGGGACTATCCAGCTTGTGATCAGTGGACAGCCAACAGCCTGCATCTCTGATGGTATGAGGTTGCATTAGTGCCTATGACATGGGTAGTTTACTGGGGCGGTTCCATCTACGATTCAAAGTACATTGAGATTTTAGAGCAACCTCTGCTCCAGACCTGTGATCCAGACATCTCTTTCAGGGAAGGCCTTGCAGAATTCAGCAAGACAATACTGAACCACATCCTGCATCCATCACAACACTATGGCATCACAGGAGTAGAGTCTGGGTGCTCATCATCATTAAAAGAGAAATCCAGCAATGAATGTCATAAAATTCAAAATTATCTAATATTTTAAAATGTCCTAGTTTTAACATTTAATATATAGAAGAGCAGAAGATTCAGCTGCCACCAGTTTAATGAAAAGTAAGCGACTTGGTGAATTTTTCTGTAATATATTTTAAATGCACCTTCACCACATTGATATAAGAGAACATAATAGAAGGAAAACACTTGGTGTACACAAAATTGCTAAAACCTGATTGACTTTTCAATTCAACAGAGCTGAAATCAGTCCTGCATCACTGCCTAGAAATCATGTTTATAGACATTAATGGTTTATAAACCGTATATATCTTCAGAACAAAGGATAAAGAGTATAACAGGTCAAATGTACACTTTGAATATGGTCGTGACTGATTCAGAAGAGAAAGATTAGAGGTCACTACCATTATAGGAAGCCCTATATCTTGACATTTAGACGCTATATTCCTTGCAATCATCTATGCTAAGTGTGTAATTTTGTCATCACCTGCCCAGCCTGTGTATGTAGTGCAGTCTCTTGGATCAGCAGACTGTAGTCCATTTTCCATGACAGCTAAAAGCTCGCAGATCTTGCTGCTCAGCCTCTGGGCAAACTCTGGTGTGATCTGAAAGTAATAAATAAATAAATAAAATAACGAGGTTAACTTGAAACACATGCACACGCACTACACCTGCTTACGTATCCCCGCGCATTACCTTTCCCTGGGAGTCAAACAACGCCTGTGTGGATGCAGGACTCCCATCATAGTCAGGATATGGATTCCTTAAGGCTCTTGTATCCATTTTCACAGCCGTATTACGACTGCAACACCTAAAATCTGAGTCAGACAGAAAGTTACCAGAAATAAGGCGATGAAATAGAACGCTAAAAAAAAGTCCGCAATTGTTGTTTAAAATTAATGCAGTGAGCTGATGGTGCAATACAATACACGCCCAAACAGCTTTAATACGTTGCAGCTTCTAGTTAGCTTAGCTACGCGGCTATAGCTAGCAGCTAAGAGCACGCACTTAGTGGCGCAAAATATTAAACAAAACTGGGATAAAAGATGTTAAGATATATAAATATGTCATGGAAATGAGGAGATTAAAAAAAAAGAGAAAAATAATGCACATTGAACGATACCTCTGTAAGTATTGCTATGTTGATGTTCAGTCTTCTTTGCGTTTAATCTTAAAGTCGAGATAACAGCAGCTGGCTAGCTCGCTACCGACATCTCCTGGCACGGAAAAGGTACTACAGCACGTACAAGCGGAAATTTTATGAAGACAAAAACGTAGGTAACAAACAAAAAAATACCAATCTATATAATCAGAAAAAAACTAATAAAAGAAAGAATATAACATGACAAAGGAGAGAATGCAAAGATTAAAGAAGAACTCATGCTCAATGGTGAGATGTTAGTGCAATGATTATTTACTTATATTTAAAAATAAATTCACACATAAATGGAATTTACAATTTTTTATATCATATATACTGGCTCCAGTTCATATTCATTCAGGTAAAAAAAAATTCTGAAACTGCCGTTATGCATAAAAATGATCAAAATTATACTTTTAAAATAATTTTCATTTTTCTGATCAATCATGCTTTCATTAATACCTAAAACAAGCAGTTCAATTGGAGCCTGCAACTGCAGGAGTAGTACTCATTCTTCTAAACATTTACAAACTTTATTAAAGTTAATCAAACACACTCTAGTGTTGATAATGACTTCATATACAAACAGAAAATGATACATTTGTGATCTCATGTTGGAGCACAGTTGGCACATGCTGCTACCATGGAAACATCACATGCCACCAATCTGATCTTTGCTTACTGCGAACGGGATGGTGTATCTGTGGATGCTGTTGATGATTACTGTGGTCACAGAGAATGCAGTTTAATCACCAAGTTCTTAGAGTCCCTTCTTGAAAGTTCTGCCCCATGAAGTGAGAGGAAGAGAGCAATGATACTGCACAAAGACTTTGTTGACAAAGGAGAGTGCAACAAAATTTATTATCTGCAGGGTTTTCTTATTACTGGACTTATATTAAATTAAACAAATATTAAAGAAAGACAAACAATATTGGTCTCACTTCCGTTAATAATATGCTTTTGAATAGTTTCTGCCTAAAACTAATGTTTAATCCAAGTTTTTCAAGCTTTCAAGAGTTAAGTTTATTTCTGACTTTCTTTGACTTCCTGTTGAGTTGCCTACATTTAAAGTGTTTGCTGTACTTCAGTACTACTTTGATTGCTCGAGCAACCTTGTCTTTGAAAAGTGCAAATGAGGCTGGTCATTAAACTGTCCAGAGTGCAGGATTTTGCTTCCATCATCTCTTTCCTTCTTGATTTTCTGTTTACCTGTCTGCTTTTAATGTCTGTGTTTGCCCCATTATTTCCATATCAATTGAATGTCGTAAGTGAAGGCTAGTCACAAGGAACAATGTGTACAGACTTGCTTGCACACTTTGGGACTGCGTTACCTTGCCTTAAGGGATGCAGAATGGAAATGCAACAAGATTCAGATTGAGACCTTCGGACTTTATTAGAGATTCTAGTTGAAAGACACATTATTGAACCGAGTTTCCTCTCTCTGCATTACTGGGGTGTGTGTGTGTGTGAGGGGGTGGTTCCTGAAGGAAAAAATATTAACTAGAGGAGATATTGATCTTGTTTTGCTTTTGTTGCCAGCATAAGACAACAAGCATGACTTGTAAAGCACAAGAATGCTGATGTTTTATGCTTTTTTTTATATGCTAATGAATACTGTTCTGAACAAAAAACAACCCAAATAGTAAAACAACATGAAATTTATCCTACAAACAAAGTATGTAAAGTCAAAATACCTTAATTGTTGGAATTTAAAAAAAATATATTTTCCTGCTTAAACCTCACCAAAACAATATCCAGTAATTGGGAAATGTTACTAGGATGTTCTGCTCTGTGTATGAGTTTTGGCATCAAAGAATGGCTAGAAAAGTATTTAATTCGGTTCCTTTTGATCCAGTGACTCTCACCTTTAAAATCTTAGCAGTTTCAGTAGATTTTAAAATAAACTTCCAAAGGAAAGCTTTGATAAAAATAGGATGGAGCCACTAATATATGCTAACCCATGCTAACATGATGATGCTCAACAGAATATCATTGACCATCTTGTTGAGCTTATGCGTTTGCGTTACCTGTGTTCAGACCAGCAAATCTGTCCTTTTTGGTCAGATTTCTGTATAGTTGATGAAACTCTTTTCTGAGTTGAACACAGTTTTCTTAATTAAAGCCTTCAAAAGTACAATTTTAATTACTTGTTAACATAAATAGCTAATCAGCCAATCATATCAGCAGAAACTCAGACATGTAGACATGGTCATGACAACTTGTTGAAGTTCAAACTGATCATCAGAATTGAGAAGAAACAATATTTTTAGTGGCTTCATATGTGGCATGGTTGTTGGTGCCAGATGAGCTGGTCTGAATATTTAAGAAACAGCTGATGTAATGGGATGTTCGTGCACAACCATTTCTAGGGTTTACATAGACTAGTAAAAAAAAAAAAAGAAAAAAGAAAATGTCCATTGAGTGGCAGCTATAAAGGCTGAAATGACTTGTTGATGTCAGAGGTCAAAGAAGAATGGGCAGACTGGTTGGAAATCATAGAAAGGCAGCAGTTACTCAAATAACCACTAGTTACAACCAAGGAATAAATCTCTTAGCAGAAAACCAGAACCATCTGAGCATGGTTTAACCAGCACAGCCTACCTGAGTATTGCTGCTGACCATGTCCATCCCTTTAGGACCACAGTGTAGCATCTTCTGATGCTACTTCCAGCAGGATAATGCATCATGTCACAAAGCTCAGATCATCTCCAACTGCTTTCTAGAACATGACTCAAACAGCCGCCACAGTTACCAGAACTGAATCCAACAGAGCAGCTTTGTGATGTGGGGGAACGGGAGATTCTCATCATGGACGCAGCCGACAAACCTGCAGCAACTGTGTGATGCTGTCATGTCAATATGGAGCAAAATATCTGAGGAATGTTTCCAACACCTAACTGAATCTATGGTACCAATAAATAAGTCATTTCTAAAGGCAACAGGGGGTTCAACCTGGTACTAGCAAGGTGGGCCTTATTAAGTTGCCGCTAAGTCTAGATTAAATTTGTAACAACGTTTTGTGTTATTGATTGCTTTTTATCTTAGAAATTTGTTGCAGAATTTATAATAAAAGAAAAACATATTAACATTCACAATTACTTCATAACTTTGACCGTATCAATCATGGCACATTTTTTGCTATATTACAATGACGAGGGGTTCCCTAGTACCTTGTTAGGGCTCTTCAATTTTGGTACACGCACCAAACAACGCAACTTGGATGGGGTAACAAAACTTCTGAACCCTTTTTGGAAACTAATGTGGTGAAACAAGGAGGCATTCTGTCATCTGTGCTCTTTAACGTGTATATGGACACTCTTTCTCACAGACTTGGAAACTGTAAAACTGGATGTGTGTTGGGAGAGAGGCTTATTAACCATGTTTTGTATGCTGATGACTTAGTTGTCATGTCTCCTTATTCTACCGGCCTGCAGCAGCTCCTTAGAATTTGCTCAGATTTTGGTCAGCAATTTGATATATAAAATATGTTTTACACTAAAAAGTCTGTTGTTATGATTGTGAGGACAACAGAGGACAGGAAGGGAGCTTTCCTCTCTTTTCTTCTGGGAGAATTTGAACTAAATGTTGTAAATAAAGTAAAACTATTTCGGTCATATCATCAGGGATAACCTTTGTGATGATGATTATATTCAGAGACAGTATTGTAAGTTGTAGGCACAGGCAAATATGCTGGCACGTAAATTTAGCATGTGCTCTTACAATGTTAAAATTGCATTGTTAAAAGCTTACTGCACACCTCTGTACACTGCCCACTTGTAGTGTAGCTATAGTAAAGCTAAATTTAATAAGCTGCAAGTTCCATTTATTGATGCTCTTCGAATTTTACTGAAGGTCCCTTGATGTCTCTCGAGTGCCAGCCAGCTGTTTGTGCAGAATGCTGTGCTCACTTTACAGGCTGTTCTTAGAAAGTTTGTGTATAAATTCATTACGCGACTGGAGGATTATAAAAATTATATTATTATGGTTTTAACAATGCTTAAGAAGAGCACTGTACGATATAATTTTGGACTCTGGAGGCACTGGAGAAAGTACTTGTATAGATTAAAGACAACATTTTATAGTCTCTCTGTATTGCCTCTTTGTCTTTCTGTAATAGTTTTTTTTTTTGTCTTTTTAAAAAAAAAATTTTTTATGGACCTAATCGTAAGCCTGAAATAGAAAATTTAATTGAATTAATTCATTGTTTGCATTGGCTGATAATTCTGTGTAACAACTAACTACAAGAGCACACACTATCTCTACATCATGGTGAAAAACTGACACAGGAAAAAGTAAAGAACAAAAACAAATGACAAAAACACACGTTTCATGGTGTGACTTGTACCTTTGTGATGCATGGTGCCATCAATGAAAGCTTTAAAAAGTTGGATAAAATACTGTGCTCTCTCCATTTTATTTTTAGAAAGGACAACTCTTTATTTGCAGTTTGATTCTGTTTCTTACATTCAAACACAGAAACATTATTTTACTGATTCAGTGAGATAGAGCAACAATAGACCTGATCCAACATAGCAGGGGGCTGGCGACTGGACTGCAATTCAAATTCCGCAAATTGTTTACACAACAACACTGCCATCCCTGTCTAGACAGAGTTTTCTTTTCTTTCTAAACAGAGGGGAAAGAAAAGAACATAAAATGTAGGTACAAACTCATTATCTGGGATTTATGATTTGCAAAATACAATACAGATTGATCAGTCTGGAAGATTCTGCTAAATACACATTCAGTCTAATCATAGCAGCGTCGGTTATTCATTGTCAGTGCCTTGGAATTATGTGAATAAGTAGAGGCCTCAGTATGAACAGGGCACAGTGTGGAACATTTGTTAAGGAGCTGTGGCAAAACACTCCAAAACACGTTGTTATTGCCCAAGGAACAGAGATTTACCACAAGTAAGTAACCCCAACATTCATTCACACCTGCCGAACACAATCCATGTCACTAAAACCCAAAGTGACAGTCTGACAAACTGAGCTCCGGATCATTTCTGACTGATTCACCTTCCGCCAGACTGCCCCACCTCTCTCTTTGTCTCCCATCACTCCTTGATATTTACGTGGACAGCCTAACTGCTGCTAGAGAGTGTGAACGCTGCCAGGGTTGAGTCTCAGCAGACTCCAAACTGCAATGCACAAAGTCGACCACTTGACCTTCAGCTGAAGCCCACCGCATCACTCTCTGATCTCAGTCACCCCAGACAATGAGTTGGGGCTGCAAGTGCATCACTCCCAGGTGATTTAGTTTCACCTGAGGGGATTTTGTGCAGATGTAGATAATGCATAGACCTGTTTTATTTTTATGATCAGCTTTTATTACAGCACTGGACATGAGCAAAACTGGACCTTCTTCCCACAATCAACCTGGTAATATGTGATTATTGGCTATACAGAGGCATTTCTAATAAATAATAATTTCCACAAAGTTATGACCTGCAATAACACTTCTGCGTAATAACATGTTTAGTTAAGAGCTCCCACAGAGGAGCTGACAGAGCAGCTGCAAGCATTTTCCCCCCATTTTCGCAAGACACAATTAAAACCTTAATTTGAGGAGAGGGAGAAAGATGGAGAGACACAGCATCTTGTATTCCCTGCCTTCCATCATTTCCCTCCCCAAGTGCACAGACAGCTAAAATAAAGAACATTCTGGTCTCTGACATGCTGCCACGGTCCCATCTGTGGTAGCGCTAAAAATACATGCAGTCTGGTGTCACCATACCAGTCAACTCTTGAGGAGATGGAGGGAGGCAAAGGGGAGGGAAGAAAGGGTGGTGGCAGACAGATAGATACAACTTGAATCATTACAGATGAAGCAGAGAGATACTGGAAAAGAGTGATACATAAAAGAGAAAGATAGAGAAGATGAAAAAGATCCAAAGAGAAGAAATAAAGAGCCATGCTCTATGTAGCATGCTCTTGCAGGGAAGCAACATAAGCTGTGAAAACAAGCTACACCACTCCACTAAATCTTGTGAGCTGATCCAGCACATGACAAGCAAACATGGAGTGGCACAGAGTGCCAAGCCTGTAAATTTGAATAAAAAGAACTATTTTGTGCAGGTCCAATACACCAAGACCTAAACATATTCACATTTAGCTATTAGAAATTAGTATTACAGCTTCAACCTTCTTAGGGTGTGTCTCTGTGTTAAGAACATCAAGTCAAATGGAATTCAAGTCAAAACTGCTCCAGCTACTTCAAAATTAATGGGTTCTGCTGATGCATTACAATTTTTAAGTCATGCCATAAACTCTCCATCAGATTAAAGGCTGGTGTTTGACTAGGCTTTTCAAGAAAATGTCAATGTTTCCCTGTCAACCATTCACTTATTGCATAATGAGTCTGAAAAGGCTCATTATGTTGGTGTGGGTTCTTAGTCATCCAGGTCATGGTAATCCTAAGAGCTTGAATAAGAGCAACCTGACTTATTTTTATTGGTTCTTGAAGACACTTATAAGCTGTAACTCCCCGTGGCCTTTTAAGAACTGAAGAAGCCTTTCAGATGGTAAAAAGAACCAAGAAAAATAAGTCTCAAGCTCTCAGAATCAGTGTAATGATGTAACAGGTCTTCCTTGAGAAAATGTGCATTGATTTACAATCATCCAATATTCCATCAGTACTTAATTCCTTTCAAAACTGACATTGAAAAATATTGCTACAGCATTAAGCTACCTCCACCATGCTTGGCTGACTCTAACCAGGTTATCTTCTTTCATGTTTGACTTGCTGGTTGACATGCTGTTAAATTTTACTGAATGATGCATTACACAACTTTTCATACAGCCTATGACAGATCCTCCACACTGTTTCTTCTGTCATAGAAACTTCTTTTTTATTTTATTGATAATTTAGTGGTATTGCTACTTTTTCACGGTGCAGAACAATGTCCCTCATCTAGAGATGTACTTACTTAATGACAGTCAGTTAATGAAATAGCTGTTTTTCTCCTATTTTGGGTACTGATCTCTTTGGGTTTTTTGCAACTGTCAAAATTTGGCACAACCTAAAACTAACGAGCAAAGCATGTGGAGGTTAAACATGGAGGACAGGCACATTAGCTGAGAGAGGAAGACTTTCCTCTAGGTAATCCTTTGATTTTCTTTTGTTATTCATGCATTAAGGTGTAGCCCAAAGGTTTATGTTCTGATTATTAGTTGACATATAACCAGACAGATAAGTTATGTTCCTGTGCCTAGGTTCTTGGAACTTGTACAGTGTTAAGTTTTTTTTTTTTAAACCAGCAGAGAATTGGGCATACTGATGAAAAAGATTTGACTTGGAGCCTTAAAACATTTGCTTCCACCAAATGCAGGTGGAATCTAAATTTGGAAAAATGAACAAGTGTGTGCTGAACCCGAGACAATAAACTTAAATAAAAACAAACATAATGCAACAGCTGGCAAACACACTACTGCCACCTTCTGGGCAGGAGTAGGATAGTGGTGCCAGAGACTAAATGCATTAGTTCACTGCTGGGTGACTGGTTCAGTGTTAACAATTCTCTCTGTTTGTGTAATTACAGAATATTCTACATTGTTTCCTAAAAGTGAGCTGCAAATGAAAACCCTATTTCCTCTATATGAGTAAAAATAAAGCTCTTGTTGGATTAAGAGTCAATATGTATCTCTTGATCTTATTGGATCCTTTGCTATTCTCTCTTTACATGCGACACCTCGGGGAAATCATGTGCAGCCAAGATATCTATTTCCATCGCAATGTAGATGACACATAGCTCAATGTCCCATTAAAGCCTGGTGCCATTGATGTGTCCTGGATTATGTTCTGCTTTACTGACATAATCTGGACGTGCATAAATGTCCTGCAATGGCAAATTCCCTGCTAAATAATCCCCAATTGGAGTAATTCTATCAGATATAAAATGTATGATTCAGTCTTATAATGTAATTACACACTATTAACCCACCTCAAGCAGCTTTAACAACTTCTCCTCTAGCCCTTCTGCCTTTTTTTTTTTTTGTAATGTTATATATAAAGCACTCAATTTAGGTTTTATTTTGACCCAGATGTACTATTTGATGCCCAGGTAACAAAAGTGATGAAGTCCTATTTTGCCAAAGTTAGCTTACCAAGTCAGGTAATTTCTATTTAATACGGACTCAGAAAAGGTCAACCATGCTTTAATTTCATTCAGACTTAATTTCTGCACTGCACTTTTGTCTGGCATAAGCAGGGGAAACATCACAAGACTACAATTGAAGCCAGGCTCTTAATGCAGGCTAAGACAGGAGACCATTTCCCATCATATCTGTCAGTCTGTTGCCATGTGAAAGAAATATAGAAATTCTGATGATGAAGGCTGTGAGGTATGACTAAAAGTATCTCAAGGGTCATTAATGAATATTCAATCTAATGTCGTGCTCTATTCTTTCTTTAATTGTTCAACAAATTGCATGGTTCAATTTTGGATCATTTTACCACTTACTCTTTGGAGATTAGATGTTCATTACGTTTGCTATTGAAAAAGAACTGCAAATCAACAGAATATTATACATACATGAAAAAACACTGATTGTTAGCTACAAAAACTTAACAAGATTATAAGCTTTAGCTCTCTTAAACTGTAACCAGCCAAAGGCATTTTTTTTACATGAAATGGTTGGAGACAAAGAAAGCTGTTTAAAGCTGTCGATATATGTTTATCTTTCTCCCCCTGCTCCTCCTCTCAGAGCATGGTGTCGTCTCCTAAAATTGTGTAATGAAAATTTGATCAGGGTCTTAATCAAAAAGTGTTTGCCACTTCTTAGACTTCAACAGCAATTTGTGTGATAGAGTACAGGCTAATCAGGAAGGCATTTACGGTGTGGACAAAAAGAGCTGTGGCAGAATGGCATTGTTTCCCTTGCCAAAATCTTTATCATGGTTGTCCTGTGCTACACACAAGCCCAGGAGCTGTGTTTTCCTTCCAGTTAAGGCACATATTTGGTTGCAGATTGATTGCATGCACACATCTGTTAACAAAAGATGACCAAATGGTTGACACCTCACACTTTTAGCCATCATTTAACCAAGTTCAGCACAAGATATCGTTGGTGTTTTACTGCAGTTCTGCAACTGACCACTAGGTGGAGTCCTTGTAATTGACTTCGTTTCACTTGATGGACTCACCCGCACATGCACCTGCTGGCGCTCAGTATGTGACTGGTTACTTCATCGTTGCCATGACTGTGGAAATTGATTTTCTTCTTCCAACAAATTTCAGCTTTTTGTATGCAATGATAATAACTCGACATTTGATTCCCCCTCCTCCAGTCCAGCAAGCTTCCCCTGCAAAGCAAGGCTGAGTGCCTTCTTTCCCCCCTAATGGTTGATCTTCAGCAACTGGGACTGTTTAGCTTTCCTAATTAGAGTGCAAATGCTTAGCAATTGCACAGCCTCCCTGAGTGGACTTAATAAACAGGATCCTCATTAAAAACAGACACCACTCAGAGTGGTGCAGAGTGACAAGGGCCCCCTGGAGCAACACCCATCTTAGCAACACCATCACCACCCGTCCTCCATTCCTTTCTTTTCTCATGACCAGCACCAAAACAAGGGGTACCAACTGTGGAGCTAGAGTTTTGGGGAGAAACTTATTTATAAAAATTCTGTCTGGCCAGCGACTTCCCACTGATTCTAACAACCAAACTCTCAAAGGAGCGGAACTGAAACCAAGGAAGAAAGAAGGCATGTGGAGGGTTAACATGGAAACAACAGGCAGGGAAGGTTATGAAGTAGCATTAAAGATGGGAACTTAAAAAACCTATTAAAGTTTAGAGCTGGTACTGAAACACAGATACCCATATTAACTATCTAAAAGTTTTCTAACAGTCATATGTGTCCTTATAGCCTGTGTATGAGGCCTAAATATGAGAAAATTCTGTCTCCTCTCTCGCTTGCTCCACTTTTTAGCGAATGAATGCTTAAACAGGTGAGTCTAAGATCTTTCCCTTTGTGACATTGCAAAGGGAAATATTCACATCCCAGGAAGGGAATACTGTCACTGACAGTGACAGTATATAGCCCCCTGGCTATCTGAGCATGCGCTTTAAATCACCAAGCAGGCACCAGCGAAAGCTGGATCCTTTCCTAGAAAGGGGCATGGAGTAGATGGACAGGCACCACTCTTGAACATTTAATGGTTAAGTCATGGAAACAGCCCATTCTCATTAGAGCTCACTAGAGCCACATTTGGAATGGCTGTAATTAAGGACCAAGGCTGAATTTGGAGTAATAAACTTTGAAAACGATGTTGTTAGACCCATGATACCCATATAAAATTGTTGAAATTTTTTTTATCATATGGGACCTTTAACATTTAGTAAGAAAGAAAAAAAAATTTGGTAAGATGCATTAAGAAATTTAAATAAGTAAAATAATTTAGCTAAACAGGTCTGGAAAGTTGCTTTACAGGGCTAGCAGCACTGAAATCAACCTAAGCACTGGTTTAGCATAACTCTGGAAAGTTGCTAAGTCAAAAGTAGCATCAGTATGATGATGAAGCACAAGATTTACTGCTGTGAATGTTCCATGTTTAAAATCTCAACACTGAAATCCAAAAACTGACCCAACTATTCTGGTTCATCCATGGAGTCATGCTAACATTTGCAAACTAGCATTAGATAAAGACAGTCTGTGATACGGACTAACCCATTAGTTCATTTGTGCTGGCAAAGCAACCAATTAAAATCTTGAGGTGTTAAATTTTGTCAAAGTTGGTGTCAAAATAGCAAGCTTCAGCAGACCAGCAGAGACTCAAGTGTCAACACCTTTATTGACACTAATATGGACTAATATTTAGCAAGCTCCAGCACAGTAAAGGTTGCTGTTTGAATTTTAGGTGTATATCTTTTCAATTTTTTGACTGAAGGATTGGGATATGTAGCCATTTTTGTATAAAATATAAACTAAACCATTATAATTTCCTAAACGTTTTATAATTTTTCCTCAGAGAATTATTTTTCATATCATCTAATTCATTTTTAAGCTAAATTTGGGAAAGCCCAGACCCTTTACCTGTGTCTGATCATGCAGCATCAGTCACATTACAGATGATTTAGATTAGTTTGGTCTTTTGGATTTAGGCTGTGGCAGTCAAACCCTTTTGGTTGCCTAAATTATATCTTTTTTGTTTCCTTTTGCATCTCTGTTGTAACTTGCCAGCTGCTGCATTATTTCGTGCTAAATACAAAAACAGGATAGATTTAAACTGTGATTTCTAATGATGTAAGAGAAAATATCTGGATGACATCATGTTAATATGAATCACGAGTGCTGCTTCCAAGTTTAGCACTAGAGCTTACTACTCTTTTGCATATTTCATTCATATAGATACTGTATTTGTATCTGTATAGTATTCTGATTTGCACCAACTTGTTCAGAGACACATTCACAAACTACTTTTATCTTCCAAGATTGATAACACAATCGGGAAGCGGCACACGATTCTCATTGCCTCTGTCTCCCTCCCACTTATCCCCTGAGGGCTGAAGTCCTTGCCTCCCTGTAGGAAAGCAAGCTCGGACATTTAAGCTAACAGTTGGTGAACAGGTAGAACTACCTGGAACATCTTTGTGAGTTAGCAGGGACCCTGAACATGTCATGTCATTCAAAATCACATTAGTTTGCCAACCATAAAAACAGAGCGAAGGGACAAAAAAACATCAAAGACTGTTTACTTGTGTTTCACAGTGGTAAATTTGTTGCACATCCCTTGGTTTTTCATAGTTAAACAGCCACAAAGGAATTAAAACTGTCAAGTCAAGTCAAGTCAAGTTTATTTGTATAGCCCTATATCACAACAAAGTTGTCTCAGAGGACTTTACA
>JBAMHW010000027.1:7423752-7435688 GCA_037177495.1 Rhadinocentrus ornatus
CCAGCCACTGGATACTGAATAAACCATTTAAACTTGCATCACCGCATTTTGGGTCCTTCCTCCGTAGATTCATAACAGAGAAATGCTAAGTTTTTAGCTAACAACTCTTTGAAAATTACATTGTAGGTGCTACAATACAATTTTATGCGTTTATTTGGGAATTTAAAAAGAAATGCAATCAAATAAAAGGGAAAAAATTGTGCCCTTGCAATAGGGTGCTAGTAACAAAGAGCCTAAAGATTTAATCTGAAATTGGCCCTTTGCAGTGTTGTCAATGTCAAACTGGCTCATCTCTTGCGTTAGAAACCATTTATATGTCAATTTGTAGTGGTCAGAAATGAGGATTGTAAAAGATGAAATTTCAGCCAGGTTCTAAAGAAACCAAGAAATGGTAAATAGTAATAGTAAATAGTCCAAATTCATATAGCGCTTTACATTATACATTGCACCCATTCACACACTGACGGCAGGAGCTGCCATGCCTCAACATTAGCTCTCCAGGCGAGGATCGAACAAGATGACCTCAGGCTACAAGACAACCACTGTACCCACCGAGCCATGCCGCCCGCCATAACTCTTTAAAGACCTTTTTGAAGATCTTTGAATAAAGACCTTCAAATAGCCTAAAGACCTTTGCTTTCTTTACATAAAAGTCTAGCTCCTAGAAAGCTAAGAATAAAACAATCTGGGTATGATGGTTATGTCAATTTATACCTAATATGTTTTCCTTATATTTATTGCACTATGTTGTGAGATTCAAACTTCAAATACACCCATAACATGATGTAAGGTATCAAGGAGTTTACCAAAGCTGTTGCTTACAAAGATATAAATCTTCAGCACCATCATCGCCCACCAATAAAACAGAAAAATTTGCCTCTCCTCCCCCTTAGCAAACCAACACACTAAACAACCTTTTATTTTAGGGATTAAATTTAACACAAAGCACAGCGACAATGACTGTCATCTTCTGCTGAATTCAAGTGTGATTTAAAAATGACCCCATCACTTTCCTACCCCGTCACCCTTAAGATTGGCTCATCATACCTCCGTCTTTGCTGAAAAATCACCCAAGACATTGTCTCTGTGACAATCAATGAACATGTAGATCGGCCACCTGTAATTTTCTCTCATGTATCTGCTTCGTCTTTTTTATGCATCTGTGTTCTTTTCAGAAGTGTGTTAATGGAACTTCTAATTGTACGTTTGGCAGTTATCATAACAAAAGCGCTCTCATTATGTGCATTCATATGTGAAGAGCAATGCAATTAGGTACATTAAATACATAAAGCTCTTCTGCTAATGATGCCAAAGCGTATCTCTTGAGGTAAAATGTTTTGTGTGTTTGGGCGAAATTCCATATTAGCAAATTAGACAAAATCAGATGAGCAAGAAAAGCAAGAAGGTAAGATATGTGTGCAATTATGGAACTGTGTTTGTAGAGGCATGCATGCAGGAGTTCAATAATAAATTACAACCTAAAACTAGTTAATTATAATCTAATGTAATAACTTGGTTTATTTTTAATTTATAAAAGAAATTTAAATACCAAAAGTTCTCTGTTTTTATAACGACACATCCTATTTCTCAGCCAATTAAACATCACCCATGTCTTAGTCTAGCCAGCTCCACAGCTGCCACCAAGTAGATTTTTGCTCCTGTTAGAAGCCTGATGGGGGTTTAGTTAACTTGTCTCACTATCACTACCTTTTTGGATAACCCCTGTGGAGATGCAAGGGAAAGAGAAAAATGAGGAAAACAAGTAAGAGTGACAGAAGAAGCAGAAATAACACAGGAAGACATTACATATAAAGGCAATATGTTTATACTTAAAGCGCAGAACAGGCTGGAGTTTCAGGACAACTAATGATAATAGAGATAGCAGTGTACTACACTGCAACTGTGTATTTTTTTTTATGAATACTACGGGATGAGCTTGTAATAGAAAACATGAAAAAAGATGAGGAAAAGCCTTTTGGCTTCTGCAGAAAAGCTACAAAGGATGTTTTCAGGATTAATTCTTGATTCACCTGCAACATAGAGAGGAAATGAGATAACATACTGAGTCAAATGGGAAAAAATAAAATAAAATCTGCTTTCATAAACCTGAGTCAGTTCTTAAATGTAAAGGAAATGCATGTATGGTTACCCAGTAGGAAAAAGGTGGTTGTTTCAAAGACACCAGAATATTTTGGAGCTGTTGTCAGATCAGAAAAGCAAAATACTTTATTTATCCCAGAGGGAAATTTCTATTTGTGTGAAAGAAGTCTGTTTTATTATTTACAAACTTCTGTTTTGGGTTGCTGAGATTCTTAATTTTTTTCAGTTTCTGCAGCACTTCGTGCCTCTCCATCTAATTGGTTTCTTTGTTTATTTAAAAACCAATCCACTTGTAGATGTATCATAAACAGACAAGCTAACACCACACACTGCTTTCTGCAAGATGGGAGAAAGGGTTGCATGCCATCTTGCATTTGGATCACAGTTGATTTAAATCTTTTTCTTTTCTGAATTTTATTTATTGTCTGATTTTTTATTAAATCATTTGCAACCACATCAGCCACAAATTATAACTTGGTGAGCTGTGCAACAAGTAACACTGTCCCAAAGGTCACTCACTGTGTCATAAAGCAATCAAACAACATAAATGTAAATTTGCTCTTGCAGTTGCTGCAGATTTGTCAGCTTCACATCCATGAAAAGAATCACCTGTTCCACCACATCCCAAAGCTGTTCTATCGGATTGAGATCTGGTGACTGACGGTCACTGGAGTACAGTGAACTCATTATCATGAGGGATGATTTAAGCTCTGTGAGAAGGTGCATTATCCTGCTGGAAGTAGCCATCAGAAGATGGGCACATTGTGATCATAAGTGGCCCAGAGTGCCAAGAAAATATCCCCATATCATCAAACTACCACCACCAGCCTGAGCCATTGATAGAAGATTAATGCTTTTGATGGTGTTTATACCAAATTCTGGCCCTATCATCTGAATGTTACAGCTGAATACAACATTCCTCCAATCTTCTTTTATCCCATTTGGTGACTCTGTGTGCAAATTGTTTCCTCAGTTTCCTGTTCTTAGCGGACCAGAGTGGGACTTGCTGTGTATGTGTTATTGCTTTTCTATCATCTCCAACTAGTTTGCATATTTTCCTCCGACCTCTGACATCAACAAGGTATTTTGGTCCAGACAACTGCTACTCTCTTGATAGTTTCTCCTTTTCAGACCATTTTATGCAAACCCTAGAGATGGTTGTGCATGAAAAAACTATATTCATTTTCACATACAAGCCCCATTTGTTGAATTTTTTCGTTTGCTAATTTTGATTTGTAATAGCTGTTTAAATTAAATTAATTTTCAGTTGGGAATGTACAAAATTATTTCATATACATGCCTATTTCAAGTACCAAGAGTTTCAAACTCACTCTCTAAGTTTTCATATATTTTTTCTTTAGAAAAGTGTGTCTGTCAGATGGAGGCAGGTACTGCTGTCTTTTTGTTTCTTTCTTTCTGAGGTGCCCCCATCTTCGTGATTGCACTCAGTAAAAGCTCATTAGTGTGCAGGCTTGAAGCTCCTGTTGGGTTGTGATTATCACATTTCAAGCTGTGTCTACTGATGGCAGGAGAGCCCCCTCCACTCCACATCCCTGTCACCTTGGTTTGCTCTTAGGCTACCATCCCGCTCTACCTGCCCTGCAGTAATTCAGGCTGCACTTCCACACTGATTATCCCAGACTGAGTCGCTGATGGTGGGTCTACCGTCCCACTGGCTGTGGCCCCAGCGTCTAGTGAGGAGGACAGTGGGGGTAAACTCCACCTGCATATGTTTTTGTGCAGTCTGGAGAAAAGCTGTGCTTCTGAGGCATTGCCGTTGATTACACTCAGATTTGGCCTCAGTGGTGGGAAAGTTGTTTGATTTGGCTTGTGGACACGGCCTCGTAGAAAAAGGAGGGAGATTGAAATAAAAATGCAGCTGCACCAACCAGGTGAAGGTTGAAGGAGACGAGTATGATGGTTTGGAGTGTGCACCCAGAAAATAGCACGAGTTTGAAGTTAGTTCTAGGGAAATGTGGAATGATTGAGGAGTTCTCCCTTGTTAACTTAAATGAAACAACAGATCATAGGATCCTGTTGATGATGATTTGAAGCATAAAAAAATTATTTTTTAAGAGTCTTAAAATAAAAATAAAAACTATTGAATTTGTTGCAAAAAGGATAATTACTTTGTTCTTAGTTGTGCTATCATTCACTTACATTTGCTTTATGCTCCCATGGTGCTGTTCATATTCACTCTTCTCTCCAATAATCATAAAATTTGCCAGATAAATATGCCTCATAAGACAGGAAAAAAAAAGCCTGCCCTTAACGTTCTATCTGTAATACAGCGCTTTGCTGAAAGGTCTCCACTCTCTTTACTCTAGATAGACTGAAAAGAAAAGTCTGCTGATATTCTGTTTTTCCTTTAAATAACCAAAACCAGAAAGTGATTTGTAAGCCAAAGGCTGATATATCTCTTCTGAGTTACATTTATCCAAACACTGTTAAACGCATCAACGGGCTACACTGCTGCACTAGCTGACTTGTTCTTTCATTACCTTGAACATGAACATTGGAATTTATTTTATCAAACCCATATATATCTTTATGCTGGTGGAGCCATTATTGGAAACAGGTTTTATTCTGCAGCTGAAAATAGTCAGCAACAAATGCACCATTTAGTTTCCAGCAGTTTGCAGAAATTACTGAAGCTTTTTGTTTGTTCCATGATGTTCCATCTCCATTAAGAATGATGCAGGTCTACCATTTTAAGCATTTCCACCTGCTATTTGCTAATTTTTCTAGATCATTCAAGAAATTATGGGTGGATAATCTGACTTTGCTATATTGGAGATATATTTTGATATATCTTAGCATAGGGTTTGTAGGGTGGACTAGCAGGAAATCACTTGCATCTAAATGTCACCAAGAACAGAGAGATGAGGATAGACTTAGGTGTGTGTGTGTGGTTGAGAGGATGGTCGGGGTTATTCATGAAGGAAACCATTTGTTCAGCGACCTCCCCTCCACCACAGTCTCAAAACTGTCCAGTTTTTACTCAATAATGGAACCAGCCATCTTTATACGTTTGTTCAGTCTGCTGGTGTTGCTGCTCTGATGCTGCTTCCCCAGCACACAGCAGCAAAGAAAAGGACACTGGAGATGACAGACTGATAAAAGATCTCCAACATTTCGCCGTCTCAAGAAGTAGATCCTACTTACCCCCTTCTTGTACACAGCATCTAGGTTAGATTTCCAGTCCAGTCTGTGGTTGATGGTCCCTCCCAGGTACTTGTAGGAAAAACCAAAAAAAAAAAAGACTGTTGCGTTCACGTTTACTATTCGACATTCACATGAGACTTTATTGGAGACAGCTGTGAGAGACTCACAAGGGCTTCATTACAGGAGCAGTGCAAGCCCAAATAGGCAACTACACTAATGTAAAATAAGCCTAACAACCCACAATAAGTGAGTGACGATATTTGGAAACAAGCCCAAAGTTGCTTATAGCAGGCGGATTTAGCAACACTGATGCTTTTCTCTGGCGCAGTCGTTTGCATCTTTTCCTTTGTTTTATCTAGCTGGTTTTCCTTCTCCTTCTACGGTTTTGCTACCTGCCTCCCAAACTGTCATCTGTTTACGCTGTAGTACCACAGAGTTTGCAGTCAGGAGTCTAACTGGAGTCTAATTGGCTAACTGTATCCACTTGCAATTACTCTGAGCGTTTTCTGACCACTATTCTGGATCCGGATCCGGACCATGGTCTGCTTGCTAGTGACCTTTGCTCTAAAGCAGAGGTTCCCCACCCTGGTCCTCAAGGCCCACTATCCTGCAGGTCTTAGATGTCTCCCTGCTGCCACACACCTGATTCAAATTAAACAGCTCTCTGACAAGCTCTGCACAAGTCTGCTAATGAGCCGTTTAAATTGATTCAGGAGTGTTGCAGCAGGGAGACATCTAAAACCTGGAGGATAGTGGGCCTTGAGGACCAGGGTTGGGAACCTCTGCTCTAAAGCATACTGGTGCATGCTCTGTTCAGTCTCTCTAACTATCTTATTTAAGACAAAAGGATTCTTGAATTTTTAATGATGGTGAGAAGGCAAAAAATAAAGTAAAGAACTCTGACTCCTCATCTGTTGAAATCCTCTCAAAGGGGCTACTCTTACTCACAAAAAAAACTTGAAATGTAAATCACACATTTTTAAAACAAAACTACACATTTTAAATTTGTCCTCCCAAGGTTAAAGAAGTGTAAAAACTGTATTTCTACAAAGAGCATAAATCTATGACCATTGTTAGATTAAAATAAAAAAAAAATGCAGCTTTCAATTTGTAGTCTTAACTAGTACTTTTTTAGGAAGAAGAAGAAGAAGAAAAAAACCAATACAGTGAATGAATTAATTCAGTCAGCCAGAACCGGAGGCATTGGTCCTCTCCCTGCGGCTGTGACACCAGTATTAGGTAGACAGAGTGGAGGCTTGCTGCCCCACTGGGCCCATGTGACAGGGCTCTAACTCCTCCATCCCATTCCAGGCAGATCTGACTGTTAGGCAACCTATTGAATCTCAGCACAGAGAGCACAAAGGTCTATATATTAAAGTTTTGTCAGCAAGACCTAGGAAACTGTCTGAGCCGCTTCACTGCTTCATAATAGGGCTGTTACCTACACCAACCACATATGGTATAAATGAGACAGTGTGAATGGAGCTTGCAAGCAGAAGAGTTATGAGCACTCACACATGGAGTACAGTGAAACACATGCTTACACATGGGCACACACAAAATGTTTTCCTTACCTTTTATTCCATTTCCATCACTTACTTTCCTTCTGCATTGACTCTCTTCAATTTCAGCACTCATCTTATCTCCCTCTCTTTCTGCTTGGATCCACACATGCACAGCAAAGCACCTTTCTGATTCTGTTAAAAGGGTCACATCTTATTTCCCTCTCTGTTACGCTTTTCAAAAGGAAGGTCCAATCATCATTGCTTCAGCACAGACGCCCACAGGCGATTCTACTTCGAAACCTGTGGAAGCGGCATTTTTCCAGACCTGCACCAAGAGGTCTAGGGGGTATTTTAGAGCTTAAAAGCATCTATTTAAATTAGACATGGCTTTTAATTATTTTGTCGCAGTGTAATTTCTTTGCTGAGGGCAGTCTAGTCTTTGCTGAGGTTGCATTTCCATAATTCCCTAGCATCTCTGAGACACCTTCAAAGTCCTCAGTTGATAGGCCGCATATATTAATTGAAATCGAAATGTCAGCTCTAAAGGTCCCACATGTGTTTCCCTGTGAAGTACAACACAGTCAGCTTTACTTATTAAAAAAAATGTTAAATTTAGACATATTGTTCCAATTAATCCAGAAACAGCCAATAAACAATAAAGCAGATGGCTCCAGGCAAAATTGGTTGATTAGATGAAATATTACCAAAGCTGATGAACCATCAAAATTCAAAGAGGTCAGCTCGTGATTGTTTGTGCAATGATTGTACTTGTAGGAAAGGAGCAGCCTGGAAGTATTTCCTACCTCCTGTCATTAGGTGGGCAAGGAGAAGCATCTGCTTGTTGTATGAGTCTAAAAAGGGACAGTGGAAGCTGAAGAGTTCTCCTTAATTCCCTTCCATTGATTTCAGATGTTTAGGAAAAGGCACTATTAACCATTCTCACAAGCAATGACTTCTAATTAAGACAGCTTTAGAAAATGTAAAAGGAATTCAGTGGCTCTTTTAGTTTTATGGAAAGGAGCCACAAAAAAAGTGACAAATAAAGTGACATAAAGTTTGAGGCTGGTGAAATTTCACTCCCTCTTTTGAGTAGCTCAAATTTAAGACATCTATTGTCAAAGCCATATATTTTTTGGCCAAAGGTTTAGCCTTTACCTCATTATTTTCTATGAATCACAAGCCTGATCAAGCGTGCTAGCAGTAAACTACAAATGGAGGTGACAGAGCCGCAGAGACGTTGGCTAATGGAGCATACACACAGATGGAGGGAAGAGATAGCAAAACAGAGAGACACTGACATTCAGTTACAAGGAACATAAAGAAAAACAAATAGGAGGATGTAGTGTGTCCAATATATTTCATATTGTCATGATACTATTCCTTTTCTTCCTGCCTATTTAATAGTTTGGGTTGAACTTCCAATTATTTGTTTGTGATCAGACAACTAAATTGTATGTTTGAGCTTGTTTTGCCATATGTGCATAACATTTCTTTTTCAATCATTACTTTCTGTCAAACATTATGTTTAAATGCACAGTATCTGATCCTATCTAGATTTCAGATAGGGTTAGCATTCTATTCACATCTCGACAACTATGATAAACTAGGGTGAATTAACAAAAGAGGGGAAAAAGTCTATGCTACAGGGTTGACCAAATTTAATAAAAAAGGTTAGCCAATCAGCAGCATTCGGTCTGAATAGATTGGGTTGAGTAGATCAGCACTGATTGGTTGATGTACTAGCTCCTCTTCCTGTTCACTGTCTCACCTGCACACACTCTTCCGTGCACTACCAGTACGTTATCTTACTGCAACTCACAGTGGAGATAGAAGAGTTTAGCAGACAAAGAGTAGCAACCAAAATCATCAAGCACTACCTGGAGGCAACAAGGTAAAACTTCCTTAGAAAAGGTTGCAGTTAAAAAAACTATTAGACAAAGAAAGAGGTCAGACAAGAGTCCGTATTGGCACAGTGTTTACAAGATTGGGCTAGTTCCGGTGTTTTAACACTTCATCCTACCCATCGAGACGTGCTACCTATGTCTTCTGCCCATGCGCACAACACAAAAACAAAAACAAAAAATTTCAATATACAGTTAGAACACGCCCATAAATCCATGCTACCCTCAAGTCCATGTCTAACAGCTGTACCTCCTTGTTGTGAGGCTTTTGTCATCTGTACCTCGTGAAATAAACTAATAAATTTCATTTTATATAGGTTTTTATGTTTTTTTCATAGAAATTGTAGACCTATGTTTAAAGTATTCTAAATGTTTTATCATTATAAAAGCCTAATAATATAAACTTTTATTAATTTATTCTGTTGAGGCGTCCCTACAAACTTGTATGGGGTAATTTGCACTGTTGTATCATCCTACTATCATCAATATATTCAGTAGCTCACTTTGGTGAGTTAATATATACTGTCGAGACGTCCTATCTTAATTAATTTATTTTAAAACTATGACATTGTTTCTTAAGATTGTACCTAAAGGGTACTTCAGTTAGTTTAAAGATCATTAATCCACAAACAGCTTATGCAAATTATTGATGTTTAAACTAACTATTTTTGATTGTACAAAACTAATTTGTATGATAAACATGCAGTGTATTCTGTTCTTAAGGGGTAGCACAGATCAACAGATAAACCGATAAATTCAACCTTCAGTAACACGTTTCGACAGGGTAGCATGTTTCGACAGAACACCGGGATGCTCTGGGTTTGCAGTTTGATGCCGTGGTGACTGTTTTTCTGATTGACAGGTGAGGTTATTTTTGTTTTGGCAGTGATTTATTTAAAATTCTGGTCAACTACTGCCTTTACCAATGTCTTCCGTATTTGGTAATGGCCAATATTAGCTAAATGCTAATGTCAGTGACACTGCTGTTTAGAACAGAATCGTTCCCTCCATTATTAGGGATTTGTAGCAGAGCAATGTGTACAAGCTACTCGGTACTAGTAGTCCTTTTAGTAGCAACTCTGATTGTCTGCCAATTTTGGTGTCTCTCATGTCAGAAATTCTGATTTAGCGGTGTTGCATACAAATCTCACATATTAATATTTACATAATTTTTGTCTTGACAAAGTCATGAAAAAGGCAACCTCCACTGCACGGGTCCATGGGATATCAAGAATATCAGTACATGTCTCCTTCTTCTGGACACAGTCAGTGGAGTCTGATGTAGTTAATATTGTTTTTGTACAAAGGTAATATTGGTAATGGTAATAATCAACTAACGTTACTGTTGCTATAAGTTCGTTGCTAACATAGATGCTAACTTTAGCGTTCATATTACAGTGACTAACCTCTCCAGGTGTGTTTAAAGTGGATGAAGGTGGATGTGGTGGATCCAGCATCCTGGACTTTTATACCACAGACGTTCCAACTTGCTGCTCTTATATTGGTCCCTTTTTATTGAGTTTTAAATCCCCCAAAATATAGACGCTGCAGCAACAGCTGTGTTCTCCGGTGTTGTCAAAATTTTGATAGGTTGCGTGTGCACTGTGGGTGCATCTGTGATGTTTTGTCAGTGTTACGTCAAGAGAAATGATAGTATACAGGAGATTGGACAGAGAGGAGATCATGAAAAAAATAAGATTGTTCATGAGTCTCAAATTGTGAGTCTGTGTCAAATTTGAAGTCTTTTGATAGTGAGTTTAAGTTAAGTCTCAAGTCACTGGAAATATGACTTTAGTGCGATTCTGTTCTGAGTGCCAGACTTGAGTCCCTATCTCTGCTGTAATCACTTCTGGCATAGCTGCAAGTCTGCAGACAACAATGAAGGTTTGCTGTCATACAGCATCTGTATGACAACTCCATGCCACAGTGCTCTGTACTGCCAAACAACAAATTACCTTTATGCTGCATATTGAAACTGTCACTCTCGCCCAGGTCTGGAAGGTCACCAACTGCCCAATGTCATTCTAGATGCGCATGGCAAGCCGGGAGACCCCTTGCTGCGAAATAAATGCCTCCATACAAGGGAGCATGGAAGCACAAGTGTCTTTATGTTGCACACTTGTTACACTTATCTTCTATACTGGTAGACATGTCTGCAGTTGTGACACTGACGCCAAGATGGTTGACTAGCTGATAAATGCCTTCTGGAGAAGGTGTAACATCAGGCTTGGGTCAAGCACAGCTGTAATAATTTCTTTGCCTGATTGCCAAATTGAGGATTTTAATTCTAGCTGTAAAGGAACAGAAAATCAAAAGTATTTTCATTCTTCCCAGTAGCTGAATTTAAAGATGATTACATTGAATGCAGTTGTTGAGTCTGAGTCTGTGCATAAGCTGCATTATAACATGTTGCAATGAGGTACAAGCTCTTCTTCAAGTTGATGTGCTGGCTTCTGGCACATAATTCGTCTCAGAGCTGACAAGACTTTCATTATTAAAGCTCTAACAAGAAATACTAGATTAGACATACATACATCCATCCATCCATTTTCTCCTGCTTTTCCGTAGTCGGGTCGCAGAGGCAGCTGCCTAAGCAGGGAAACCCAGACTTCCCTGTCACCGGCTACATTCACCAGCTCATCTGGGGAATCCTGAGGCGTTCCCAGGCCAGCCGAGAGATGTAGTCTGTCCAGCGTGGTCTGGGTCTTCTCCGGGGCCTCTTTCCGATGGGACATGCCCAGAAAACCTCACCAGGGCAGTGTCCAGGAGGCATCCTCACCACCTCATCTGGCTCCTCTTAATATGGAGGAGCATCGACTCTACTCGGAGCCCCTCCTGGATCACCTAGCTTCTTGCCCTATCTCCAAGGGAGAGCCCGGCCACCCTGCGGAGAAAACTCATTTTGGCCACTTGTATTCACAACCTTGTCCTTTTGGTCACCACCCACAGCTCATGACCATAGGTGAGGGTAGGAACGTGGATTGATTGGTAAATCAAGAGCTTTGTCTTTTAGGCTCAGCTCCTTCTTTACCATGACAGACCAATGCAGAGTCTGCATCACTGCAGACGCCGCACCAGTATGCCTGTTCATCTGCCGCTCCATCCTTCCCTCACACAGGAACAAGACCTCAAGATACGTGAACTCCTCCAATTGGGGAAAGACCTCATTCCCGACCTAGAGAAAGCATTCCACCCTTTTCTGGCTGAGGACCATGGTCTCGGATTTGGAGGTGCTGATTCTCATCCCAGCCGCTTCACACTCGGC